>ML799929.1:19005-91403 GCA_009831015.1 Picea engelmannii | reverse complement strand
CCTCTCATTTTTCCAACAGGATCTTCTCCCACCTTTCCTTCAAACTTGGGAACGTTTGAAGGTAGTTTGGTAGGCACAGCGGGCCATGTGGGGTCATGAAATATAGTGTCATTTGTGAGCTTACTCAAATCAGGTATGTTGAGGGAGGCCAAATATGGCATGTGGAGTGGTAGTGGAGGATTAGTTCCATCCATGGTGTGAGTAGGTTGTGTACCTGATCCTTGATGGGGGTTTGGTGGGGTTGTACCTCTCCTTTGAGAAGAAGTTTGACCCCCACCTCCCTATGAAGGAGAGATAGTGGATGGTTGGTTGTGGCAATTGGACCCAAGTAAAGTGGAACCAAGCAAAGTTGATCCCAAAATAGTAGCACTCACAGGGGTGTGAGAGGGTTGAGTCAATGAGTTGGCAAGACTAGGTACTCCTCCTAGGATAGGAGGGAGATTTTGCAAACCTCTGGAATGACGGGGATTATGTGGGTCCCCTATGATGTCTGACTAGCAAAGTGAATGTGTGAAAATGGTTATGAGAGCAATAAATGAAAAAGAGACTTGTATAATTTGGACCTTCACAATATATCTCACAATCGCGTGTAATCAAAAGAGCATCATACATAAATCAATTGAAAACAAAACATACATGTGGGTAGGTGGATTTTGTTCACGTGGGAGAACAAAGAAAACAAATGCTCATGTCCTAAAAATATGTAACGTCCTTCCTCTCAAATAGCACTAGACCTTCCAATAGTACTCAACAGTGGGGTCTGAAGTCTTCGGAAGAGGAACTAGTGAAGGATGAAATAATCAATTATAATGAGGGGTAGAGGGTGCATATCCCGAAAGAGCTGGCGATGTTTCCCAATAGCCACACAAAATCTGATCAAGGTGCAATTGCAGCCCGCAATTGCAACCTGGGAAAATGTCCTAAAATTTGGCCACTGGGTACCTTGGTCAAAGTGCAACATTTAGATTTCCAGCCTCATAAATGGGTCACGGGCTAGATCCCTTCCAAGAGGTGGGTGCCTCAAGGGTGGATGCACAAAATAATCGTACCTCGGCCTTCGACCCTTCACGAGTATCTCCCTACCTTATGGTGTTAGGAACACTTGAATTGGAGGATTTTAAAGTTTGTTATTTGTCAACTTCTAATGTTTGAAGATGTGAGAACCAGATAATAGGGGCTTATTTGGATGCCTACCCCCGAGATCCTACCTAGACTAAAAATATTCTTTTGGCACCTCCTGCGGAGGAAAACTTAGTGAGTTTTTAGAAAAAGTTTAAATGTGGTTGTTTGAGAGATTGGGGGTGTGAACCAATCTCGTTAGAATTAAGTGATTGTGGATAATTTCTTCAAGAAATAGTGGGACATTTTGGAATCCCTTTGGAGGAGACCTACTTCAACCTCCACAATTCGAGATGAAATTATGTGAGTGAGGAGTGACATTGTGTGCGAGCAAGTGATAAAATGTGCCAAAATTTTAATAAGTTAGGTCTAACCTTGCAACATGTGGACATCCTGTGGTCCTTACAAATATTGATTACCTATCTTACTAGATGCCATTGATACAACCTTGCAGAATTTTAAAGTCCCTAAAAAACTAGCATGTGGACATATGGGTCCTTACCAATCCTTTAAACTCCCTAATGTGATTTAATCTCAGAAAGATTCAAAAAAATATCCTATATTTCAAGCATGTGGGCATGTATGGACCCATTACTATAATCTTTAAACTCCCCTAGTGATATAAACTAAGAAAGTAGCTTAAAAAACTATCCTATCTTTTCACCATGTGGGCATGTATGGGCCCTTACAAATTTAAGATGTTTTGAAAAAGAAACTAAGAGGATCCCTAGAGGGGCTTTGTCCTCTCCTAAAGATTTTAAGGGAGATGAAATCTTCCCTCAATCGCTTTTCCGATTCTCAAGATCACTCTATGGTGCGAGAAAAGAGCATACTCAATGATTGAAGTTTGATTTTTGGTCCCAATGCAAGTGTTTATATATGTGATAGTAAATGATCTCAACTTAACTTTTACAATCAAAACAAGGCATCCATGTGGAAAATCAAAGAAAAAGAGGAGAAATATGGTTCTTTTTAACCCCCTAAGTGCCTATGTTTTGACTAACCCTTCATGTGGAGAGGGAATCTAAGTGTAGTGCATTTACAAATTGCATAAAAGCAAGATTTTGAAGACTAGGGCCCTTCAAAACATCACAAAAAACTCTTACAATGTTGGAATTCTAGATAGATGCACGGGTTACAGTTCAGACAGAGGCGCAGTGGGTGCACAATGCGCAGAGAACCGAGGACCTTTCGGTGCACTATGTGCAATTTGCTTAGAGAAACGAAGTGATTTCTGTGCACAATGCTTGAAATGTGCATCTGTGGGCTAGAAAACCTATGCACGTTCTAATACGCGTCTGGGGGAGAAATTTTAAGTGGAATTCTCCTCCTCCAGCTCCAAACTTAGCTCTTTGTAGTTAAGCTAGACCATTTATGATCCCCGCAAGAAAATGGGTCAAAAAGAAGTCCTCAAACAACCCAAATAGGGAGCAAATCGATACATTCTCCCCAGTGTGGTCACCAATCTGTTGTGTCCCTTTCGTCACTTGAATGAGAAAAAGAAGGGCACTTGCAAGTCAAGTTGGGTCTACTAGATAGGACATAGGTTAGTGTATGAATTAGACAATTCAATCACATGAAATAAACAAACAACTAAGCTATAAACAGCTAAAGAAATAACTAAAGAAACAAAACTAAAATGCTTAAGGAAGTTAGAACCAAAATCAATCAAACAAATGACCAATAATTGTGCCACCAATGGATAACTATATTAGTGGTAAAACACTGTAGAGAAAGGAGGACTTATGGATCCCCTCTTCCTCCTTGGGAGGGCTCTTGAGTCCCCTATGTGAGAGCTCTTTTTACAAATGGTAAAGTAGAAAGCAAATGGTGAAGAAATCAAAGCTTATTCCCTCAAGAGGTGAGGTGAATAGATTATTGAGATGATGTTAGTATGCTTCAAGAAGAAAAGAGGTTTCTTGTAGGAGAATAGAGGCAGCATAACATACAATGAGATTCTTCAATTCTTAGTGCATCCATGGCCTCTTTTTATAGCAATTCTTTGAGGCAATATCCAACCGGTCTTTACTGTGAACAAGGGGCCCTTTAGGGCACCTTTAGGTCTTTGACCAGCTCCCCACTCAGATTCAGATCGGATTTGAGGGTCAAATCAAGTTGGGAGTTGGTCCATAAGTGGGTGAGGGGATGACAAGAACCATAAATGTGTCGTTCACAGGAGTGCGCAGCTTTTCTCGTGCACAGTCATGCATGTGCACTCTTCTAGCTTCTTTGGCCTGCCCACATGTGTGCGCTTCCTTTAGTGTTTTGGTGCATGTCAATTTTTTGACTAGTTGTATAGTTTGTGCCTTTTGGAAATGCATTTTTGGGGTTGTAGGTGAACTAATAGGTGTTTGGAGATGTTGTATTCCTGTAACCATTTGTGGATGAAATTTCAGTGATAACACAATGTGTTTAGACTTAAAAGGACAAAGGGATGCAGACTCAATATGAAGTGAATAATGTCTCCAAAGTAAATTTCCTCTCAAAGTTGAATTCTTCTCCTCATTTCCATACCTTGAATATGGCTCATTTATAACCTTCAAATGGAACTGAAGGGCCAAGTCAGAATGTTTCCAGTATATGGACGGTCAAGGATCACTGTTCCCGTGACGTGACATGGAAACTCGACACTATTTTTTGATTTTGGGCACAAAACCCAATGTACGTGGGTTGTAATGGTGAAACATGTGTATATGCATGTTGTATAATAGTTAGGGCATGTGTATGTGGAAAAATATTGTTTTTAGCTCTAAGATTTGCAAAAAGGGACTTCAAGTCTGCATAGGGAAATGGAAAAAGGCCTTTTGAGAAAATTTGCATAGGGTGAGGAAAATCTTTCTATAACAGATTCCCCCTAACATGTGAGGTCATAGGAGTATCTACGATGGCCAAAATACATTATAATACCCAGAAGAGGAGAAATGGAGACTCAGTTGGAAGACCTAGTTGCTCATGAGAATATTACAATTTATACTGACTTTGCACACATGGTTGCCAATTTGAATTACACTGCAGATCCATGTGAGAATATATCAAACCATGAATAGGAAATACAAAGATGGCTATATTCCAAATAATGTCATAGTTATGAACAAGGCCCAGTAAAACCAGTCTCAAAATCAATCTGAAGATATATGTATAAAATGGAGTACAATCTAATCTCCCATGATCACTGAAGTCACATAGGTACTGGTCCAATGAAAGATAGCAACAGCTCAGGAAAGTTGTGACTATGAACTGATGTATTAAAGTATTCTACATAATCCACCAAAGGTGTAAGTCTACATCATGTGAATAAAGGAGTTGAGGTCAAACACAATGAGACTTTGTTTGATTACTAGTCATTAAGGTATACCGTTAACAAATCCAAGACAACCTATCGATAATGAAAGTAGGTATAAAGGCACCGATTGCATTCTTAAAAGTGTGAATAAATGTGTCGAGGTCGAACACTTGAAGAATCCATTGATCAGAAGACATTAATGTATTCCCAACTATCGATGGCAGGAGAACCTTCCACTAATGACTGCAAGCCTCTAGGTACTCATAGGACTATAGGTCTCCTTTCTAGAATAGATGGGCTGAAGTCAATGGAAGGAGACCCGTTGAAAGGAGACCATTGAGGCATCTCTCATCATTCAGCATGAGGTACAAAGCAGGATCTTGATGATTTGGAGGAAATCAGATGAAGAACATGTTCACGAACCAATGACCATGTGTGTATTTTATGTGTGCCAAATGCAAACGATACATGAAAAAGACCCTTTGAATAGCATCCAATAAAGAAAATTGCTGAAAAAGGTGAGGAAACCACCAATAAGGATAATGGAATCTAAGACAATGCATGAATCCCAATGTGTGAATATATTTATTTCCATCAAACACAAGGGAAACCCCCCAGTCAGCGACCGATGATGAAATGTCGACTGCTAGGTTCAAGGTTACCTACCAATGATGAAAGTAGGACCAAGGTGAAAGATAGGACTACAAACTCATGTAATTATGAGCCATATTGACGGTATGGTCGACATGAAAAGTCAAGAGTTTTGAGGAATGGTTGACACAGGTTGATAGGCATCCTTTGAACAAGATCATGAGACATATGAAAGACTCTGGAAGCATAGAATCAATGATGAAACTTTTTAATGTAGGAGGCACCCATCAAACTCTCCATAGAGATTAGAAGAGTAACCAGTCGAGGGAGTAAACTCTAAGTAATGAGATCACCTTCCTAAGGTGATGCTAAACCCAAAATTTTGATGACACGTGGACTCAAAAGTTTTGTGCCGTGTTCAAAGGTGACACGATTGTTGCCAATATAAGATAATATTCTTTTCTTGCCCGTCTTTTTTTGTTTTTTCATAGTCAAATGAATGCTAGAGCAGGAAATGAGTGTCGCAAGTAAGAAACTAGTTCCACCAGTGGAACATACCTATGCTCAATGCAAGGAGGTGCATGCGAGATATGGACACTTGGGGGAATGTTTCCTCTTGGGTATAGAGTGACAAGCTACAAAATATATAAGCAAGGCTCTTCCCGGCTGATGATGCAAACTCCTGAGGTGATAGGCTTATAATGCGAAAGAGAGAACCGACAATAGGCTCAATACTGCAAGCAAGAGAATGAGATGCAATTGCAACTTAACGCCAAAAAATGTCATTTTTCATAATCTTAGTCTACTTGGTTTGAAAAAGAGGTAAAATTACACCAAATAGACGTCCTTTCAAATCCAATTTACGAGTGTGAAAGAGACAAGTTCACTCGGCAATATTTTCGCTTTTTGAGAGAGTCGAAAAAGAGCTTAAACCAAACTCATTGAGAGTCCTGCTTGTTATAGGTCACCGTGCATATGAGTAAGAAATGAGTTTCAACTATAAAGTCATGTATTAACTATAAGGGACTCCTGGTCCTACGGACAAAAATCTATGCATGGGCATCGAATGGCACAGAGGATCTAACTAGGGCACCCATGTTTGGTAAGTCTCTACCATTCAATAATGACACTTCTAATTGCAGAAAGAAGGTTTTATGTCGTTACTAAATGGGTTCATACATAAGGCATATGGATTGAAGTCATAGGATGATGCAAGTGTGCACAACGGATTGATGACATGTCCTATATGTTGGTTGAAAAAAATTGTTGGATGACATGGCACTAAAAACCGTAAGAATCCTTGGATAAAACCACCAAAACCAACTCCGTCCACTGTTGTATTAGTCCATTAGGCCAAAATATTATTAAAAACTATGTAAAGTGGGTAAAATTTTCTACAAATAGTAAAAAAACCAATTTTACTATATCATTTGTATTTTTTACCCAAATAGTGCATTTTGGACCAAATTTCCCCTGAATTTCAACTGTTGATTGTGGGAGCACGAGTGGCGGAATCAACAATCTTCTAGACCAGGTAATTCATCTTGCTCCTCTCTTTATTTATAGTGGATTAAAATTTGTAATTGTGTCTCCTTTTTTGAGCATTTTAGGGCGCAACTTAGAAACTAGGTTATATATCATCGGGTCACATATACGCATACCTATACGTGATTTTTTGCAAAACGGCCAGCATATAAGCAACCCTATACGTCACTATGTAAATTGTAGCTCGCGTACAAGTCCATGGATATGGTTTTTAAAATTTTACTAACTCAAGAAATGGTTTGAATCTTACAGGATGGTGCTAAAGTGGAGAAAAAGAGACCATGAAGAGGTGGATATTGTAGTGGAGAGAGATCTACGGGCTCAGATGGCCTTAAAAAGATGTGGGATATACAATTTTTGGGCTCTTAAAGGTATGAGGGCTCAAGTGAGAATGCTTCAGCTGCTAGTGAACTACTGGGATCCGGATACCGATACCTTCAACCTTGATGGACTACCATTGAGGATTGAAGTTGAGGACATATACTTCTTGACAGGATTGTCATGTCAGGGTGAGGTGGTCAACCTCAAAGCCCGGGGAGCTGGGAGTGGCATGAACATAGAGGATTACATATCCATTCATTGCATTGCAGGGACTGACAAGGTAGGGAGCCAACTCCTAATCAGAGCGATTAATAATCTAATTCTCAAGATTGTTGTCCTAGTGTTGACACGAATCACAAGGCCAGCCTCTTTGCACCAGGAATCAAGGCCACTTATGTTCTATTCAGTGGAGTTCTTGCAACCCATGGTTTACAAATCATGCACCTCATTATTGGCCAACATGAAGAGTCATCTAACAGACTTCAAACTGGGTAGAAAGAGGAACTTCGGGTTCACGTCTATCATGTGTAGTTTTTTCTTCGAGCGGGTTCCAGGCTTGGGCCCTAGAGTTGAGATTGTTCCGCATGGACCTCGCGATCCAACCATGGCATGGTGGACCAAGGTGATGAGGAGCTAGGGAGGTGGTAGGGTGCCAAAACCCTACAACAATGAGTTTTTCTACCAGTGGAGTTGGCAGGTGATGGCTCTGTGATCCAGAATCAGATCCAGGAACCTGACAAGGCTAAAAAAGGCTCAAAAATGAAAGTGCTCAGAATTTGATGAAACTAATTCCATTGCATCCGTCTCATTCTCCCAATTTCATCCATATATTTACTTTCTCAATATAGACTCCGGATGTGAAAAATATCGCATGGCAATCAGATTCTTCCATGGCAAAAGTCAATGGTTAATTGGAAAATGAATAAGTGCCACATGGCCAAGACATGTGCAGCCACATGGAACTTCACCATTGGTTGGCATGTAAAAAGTATGTAGGGGTCCATGGGATTCGAACCTCTGACCCATGGCTAACTCCAAGTCTTTGGTAAAGCCCTATTACCAACCTACCAAAGCTAAATTGATGAAAAAAAACCCACTTTTATATAGTTTTGGGTTAAAATGTCCAAAGGAGGGCACAAGGGGGCTAGGGCTAAGCCCCAAAAAAAGGTTTCATGGCAAGTGAAAACCCAAGCGCTAGTGTTGGGAGTGTCCAAGGGGTAGTTTATCCTAGAACACATGAAAGGCGCCCCAAAACCAGGAGCTACAGTTAAGGGGGTTGGCACTTAAGCACTGGGCACCAACACTTGGCCATGTGGCCCCATACGACCTGGAAAAGGGGGTGCATGCCCTATTAGAGGGGGCTACTCTGTAATTTGGGAAAAATGTGGTTTTTTAACATTACAGAGTGGATTTTTATTGATTTTTATGCCTGTTAATGGAGGATTTCAACAATATTGGGAGATATTGGGCTCTTTTTTAGCCTAGATTTTGGGAGGAAGTTGGGGATGGATAACCAACTTCAGATATATAAAAACCAAGCTTGTTTGAGGCCATGAAGGATAGTCAGAGAAGAGTTATGCTAAAGGGAAGCCAAGCCAAAGCCATTTTTATGCAGGGAAGTTGTTGAGGAGCATACACTTGTGGGCCATTTCTGAGAGCTCCGGTCATTCGTTTTGCATGTCGTTTCTTCTGCTGGGTTCTAGAGATCTAGAAGAAAATGACCAGATCAATCTTGTAGCCTAATGGCACTACTACAATGTACTTTTTGAGCTTTTAACAGAAATAAAGAAGCCCCCCCCAACTGAGACAAAGGCCCAGAGACGTAGGAAATTTTGTGTCGAACTCCATTATCACATCTCTTGTTATGGTTTTTTGTTCTTATTACTTCAGTTCAGACCTGTATTTTGTATTATGACTGTGATATATTCTCTCATCTTCATCCTTTTTCATTCAGCTTCTTAAATGGTTAATTAATGCATGCAATTAAAACTCAACCACAGTCATTAAAAGATCTTTCCGGATCAAGTGGTATCAGAGCTAGTTGACGTTTGGATTTGAGTTTTGCATGTTAACCAGGGAAAAGCTACAGTGTGGTGAAGGCGAGCTTGTTGCAGAGAATCCATTAATTGGATTGAGAAAGAGAGCTTCTCACAGTGAGAAGATGGCATCGGAAGAAGGGCTTTCTCAGGATGAGAAAGAGTTCCGAAAAACTTTCCTTGCTATGTCGGAGATGGTGAAAGTTTTGTATGAGGATTACTTGGAACGGAAAAGACCAAATCTGGGTGAATCTTCAAAGGGAAAAAGTGAAGAGGAAGAGGATCATCCTCAGATTCCTCCTTCACCTCCATCATCAACTCCTTCTTCTCCTTCTTCTTCAAGTTCAAGTTCTAAATCTAATACAAAGAAACATGTTCATAAACATAAGAATGAAATGCCATTATTAAAACTTGATGTTAAATTTGAGTTACACATATATGATGGTGAAGTGAATGTAGAGAAACTTGACAATTAGATCAGGCAGATGGAGGTTTACTAAAGTGTGCAACAGATCAAGGATAAGGCAACACAAATTAAGTTGGCATCTTTGAGACTTGCAGGCACAACTCTCATATGGTGGCAAAGAAAGTTGCAAAATGAAACGCAACAAGTGGGTAACGTATTTCCATCATGGCACAGTTTCATTGCTACACTTAGAAAACAATTTTGTCCTTTGGGTCATAAAGAAAAAACATTAATTGAATGGCAATCTTTAAAACTAAGAAAGGGACAAACAGTGCAAGAGTATACAGATGGATTTTGAAAAATGGCATTGATGTTAGATATCCCTTTACAAACACAAGAAACTCTTATGAAGTATATAAGAGGTTTACCTGCGCATATTAGAAACATTGTATTTATGTTTGGACCCACTAACCTTGATGAGGTTTATGTTCAAGCTATGTATATTGAAGTAGGAAAAGCAGGTCTGTCAAGGGAATCATCATCTTCAAGGAAAGAGGACAAGAGAAAATGGCATGGAAAGAATTCAAATGCAGTGACAAGGAAGGAAGGGAATCCCTCTTGCAAGCATTGCAAGAAAGAGGGACATGATGAGGACAGATGTTGGCAGTTGCATCCCAAGAAGAGGCCAAAGTGGTTCAAGGAAAATAAGGGAATGCAAACAGTGGCAATGACAACAAGACCCACAGACTTGGGATCGGATTTAGGTGATGAATCAAAGATCTCATTGGTTGGTATGACAGGTAAAATTGGTGAAGGCATTGATTGTAAAAGAAACTTGTTTCATATAAGGGTAATCATGTGACACACTAAGATAGACACAATAATCGACAGTGGATCTCAATCTAATCTAATCTCATAAGAATTGGTTAAGCAATTGGGGTTAAAAACACAAGTACATCATAAGCCTTACACACTTAAATGGATAAGCAATCATCATCAAATGCACATAACAAAGCAGTGCACAATCAAATTTGCAATTTCATCTAAGTATGTGGATGAGGTAACATGTGATGTAGTTCCATTAAGAGAATGTGGAATGGTCTTAGGTAGTCCATATTTATATGATCGTAAGGCAATCTTGTACATGACAAAGAATCAATATCAATTAACCAAAGTAGGTCAAGATTATGTGGTTCATACTCATCATGTTAAGGCACATAAAACACTTCAAACAATGGAACAATTAAAGAAGGCAGTGAAAGCAAGCTACAAAACAATAATTGTTTCAAATGAAGTACTCGTTCTTAAGCAAGAACAAGAAATGATTGTTGAATGGAAAATCAATCATAAGTTTCTTCAAGATAAGCTCATGTCGTTCAAATATTTCAAGTATTTCAGCTCATTTGAAGTCATCTTTTTTATGTTGTCATTAGCAATGTTGTCTACATGGATGATAGTGGTTTTAGTAAGATGTAACAGGGTTTAAATGGCTAACAATATATTGTTAGTTGTCATGATTGTGTCACAGTTGATCTTGATGAGACAGGTGCATAGGACAGAGTTCAAAGACAGAGGACAAGTCGGGTGGCTTATCCCAAGCTTGTTGACTGGTCAGTAACCTTTTGGGGACCAAAAGGTCCTTTAATGGGGAGATGTGATCCAGAGTCGGATCTAGGAGCCTGACAGGGCTCAAAAAGGCTCAAAAATGAAAGTGCTCAGAAGTTGATGAAACCAACGCCATTGCATTTGTCTCATTCTCCCAGTTTCAGCCATATATTTACTTTCTCAAAATAGACTCCGGATGTGAAAAATATCGCATGGAAATCAGATTCTTCTATGGCAAAAATCAATGGTCAACTAGCAAATGAATAAGTGCCACATGGCCCAGACATGGGTAGCCACATAGCACTTCACCACTAGTTGGCATGTAAAAAGTATGTAGGGGTCCATGGGATTCGAACCTCTGACCCATGGCTAACTCCAAGTCTTTGGTAAAGCCCTATTACCAACCTACCAAAGCTAAATTGATGAAAAAAACTCACTTTTATATAGTTTTGGGTTAAAATGTCCAAAGGAGGGTGCAAGGGGGATAGAGCTGAGCCCCAACAAATGGTTTCGTGGTAGGTGCACACCCAAGGGCTAGTGTTGGGCACGCCCAAGGGGCAGTTTATCCTAGAACACATGAAAGGCGCCCCAAAACCAAGAGCTGCAATTAAGGGGGCTAGCACTTAAGCACTGGGCGCACCAGCACTTGGCCATGTGGCCCCATACAACCTAGAAAAGGGGGTGTGCACCCTATTAGAGGGGGATACTCTATAATTTGGGGAAAATGTGGTTTTTTAACATTACAGAGTGGACTTTTATTGATTTGTATGCCTGTTAATGGAGGATTTGGCCATTATTGGGAGATATTGGGCTCTTTTTGAGCCCAGATTTTGGGAGGAAGTTGGGATGGATAACCAACTTCAGATCTATAAAAACCAGGCCTGTTTGAGGCCATGAAGGACAGTCAGAGTAGAGTTATGCTAAAGGGAAGCCAAGCCAAAGCCATTTTTATGCAGGGAAGCTGTTGAGGAGCAGATGCTTGTGGGCCATTTCTGGGAGCTCCGGTCATCCATTTTGTGTGTCGTTTCTTCTGCTGGGTTCTAGAGATCTGGAAGAACATGACCAAATCAGTATTGTAGCCTAATGGCACTACTACAATGTAATTTTTGAGCTTTGAAAAGAAATAAAGAAGCCTCCCCCACTGAGACAAAGGCCCGGAGACGTAGGCAATTTTGTGTCGAACTCCATTATCAATTCTCTTGTCATGGTTTGTTGTTCTTATTGCTTCAGTTCAAACCTATATTTTTTATTATGGGTGTGATATATTCTCTCATCTTCATCCTCTTTCATTCAGCTTCTTAAATGGTTAATTAATGCATGCAATTAAAACTCAACCACGGTCATTAAAAGATCTTTTCGGATCACTCTGGAGGACTACCCTTATGTATGGATTGAATTTATAGGAGACCTGGGCATGCCATTACCACCATGTTTCACCTACGGAGACATATTTATGCAAAAAAAATTGAATATTTCATTTTTTGTATTTTTGTATAAGAAAACAAAAATATTTTTGTATAAGAAAACAAAAATATTTTTGTATAATGTCAAGTACTAACTAAGAATGTATGTGATGCATACGTAGGTCCACGACAGCCGGATAGACTTCCGTGACACTGGCAGAGGCACCAGGGAGATGAGCCAATGGGAGGGGACACTGATAGAGTGCTTCAAAATGTGCAGGGCAACGTGTCTCGTTTGATGCAAAGGATTCACATGGTTCAGGTAGAGCATTTGTCAGAGGTGATGTAGTGGCAAGTGGTAGGTGTGCCCCATCCTTGGGTACAACTCTTTCGATGTCTCGCAAATGCTATAGTATGCTATCATGACACTCATCCAGTGCCACAGGCATAGATGTCATGATTACTGTATGATCGACCGTATATATATATTGAGGGTGTGAGCCCCAATTTTGTACTATAACATCATATTTTTTGAGGGGATGAAATATATAAAAACATTGATCTTTGGATTTACTTATGTTACAATGTGTACATTGATGAAAGTGTTTTTTTTTCTTTAGTTGTGTGACAAATGCCAATCTAAAACAAAATTAGCATATGCATCAGATACATAATTAGAACTTCTAGGTGTGTGATGATAAGTAATAAAATCAAAATGTTGTTCCAAAAGTCGTACCCATAAGAATTGTTGGAGTAGAGTAGGGTATCACACACGGTAACTATTGTTCAACTAACATACTACTAACTAGGAGTCCAGGCAAACTTCTAAAAAGTGAATACCATGTGAAATGGCATCGTGTAAAATTTCTATAACAATGCTATATTCGGCCACATTATTCATTTATGGCCCTAGGAAAATGCCACTTGAAGAAACCAGTAGACCCTAGGGTGAGTAAACAACCCAAGTGGTGGAAGCCAAGTTTTGTGTATGATGACTGGCCCCATATATGAATCCTAAGTAGATTGAAGACTTCATTGACATCTGCCAACCAAGGGAAAACTTGATAACCAAGTTGAAGATAAGAAAGAGAGAAAATATATATACACTAAAATACATTAGTATACAAAGAGTTACACCCAAGCTTGGGGCTCAAGCATAATATATTTCAAAATAGAGCCCATTCTTGGGATTAGCTATCATGTTCCCTTCATAATATTCTAATTCATAGGCTCTTTTTTCTAAGACATGTCTCACGATATAGGGACCACTCCACATGGGTTTGAAATTGCTTGCCCCGAGTGGTTCTTTTGCTTGGTCGTACAGAAGGACCAAGTCACCCACAACCTACTGTCAAGGATAGACAAACTTATCATATTGGACCTTGACACATATTTTATTTACTTCATTAGTCGTGGATGGGTCTCGATGCTGCTCATCTAGACTCATTAGGTGTACGAGGCGCTGTTAGAGATTGAAAGTGTCAGGTAGGAGTGTAACTTCCAATATAAGAAAATGGATTTTGCATTCAATAGGTAGGATCAACTCCACACCATGCACTAATAGGAAAAGAGAAAAATCAATGGAAGTCTTAACCGAGGTTCGGTATTCCCAAAGTGTTGGACAAAGCATGATATGCCAGTCAGATTTGCTCTGGATGATAGTTTTCTACAAAATGGTCTTGGGAGACTTGTTCATGGCCTCTACTTATCTATTTTCCTGGGGGTACTAAGGGGGAGAATTACCATGTCTAAACCCCAGTTTTGATGCTAATTCTTTCATCATTTCATTCTGAAAGTGACCTCCATGATTAGAGACAATCTCACTCGGGATTCCAAACCTAGCTATAATTTGATTAAAAATGAATAAAGTAGAAATATTACCATCCTATTTAACTATAGTCATGGCCTCAGCCCACTTAGTAAAGTAATATATAGCCATGATAATGTGTTGATGCCCCCAGCTGAATTTGGGTTGCAATCCACAAAATCCATCACCCACTTATTGAAGGGACCGACGGTAATAATTGGATGGACAGGGGTTGGATGTGAGTGCATCTTCCAAGTGAACACCTAGCAGGGGTGACACCTCTTAACCACTTTGATGCAATCTTTAAAAATAGATGGCCAAAAATAATCGGCTCGCAAATTTTTTTGGGTTGTCGCAATTTAAGATAGATGACCACCACAAACCCCACTATGGCAGTCGTTTAGAACAAAATAAACTTCTTTGTCAGTAAAAAAACAATGAAATATACTGTCTACTCCTCGGCAATATAGAGTTTCACCGATGATAAGGTAGTTCTTAACCTGGTATCGTATACGTCGTCGGTCATCTCGCAAGAGATGATGAAGGAACTTCAAAGTTTGAAGATAGACCACAATATCTCCATACTAGGGGTCTGACGATGAGACAAGGAAAATGTGTTCATATACAAATGAATCAACGTGAATAAAATCCTCATCTAACTGAGGGAAGTTGGATATTAACTCTGCAAAAACTAGCGATTTATTGTATTTCGCAGAAGCGAAGTCGAGATCAAATTCTTGTAAAATGAAAATCCATTTATTGTATTTTCCCCCTATGATATGCCTAGTAAGGATGTATTGAAATGGATTGACATCGGCAACCACAGTAGTTTTTCAAAGAAATATATAGTGTTGTAATCGTTGAACTGTGTGAACGGTAGCCAAAACTAGCTTTTCAACATGATAATATTTGAGTTCAGGACCGACTAAGTTTTGACTAAGATAGTAAATGGCATGCTCATGGAGCTCATCATCCTCTTGAACCCACACCATACCAATCGTCTCTTCGGACACGGTGACATAAAGAATTTAATCTCTACTATAGTCTAGAGACTTCAGCAGAGGCATCGATACTAAGGATTTCTTCAAAGGATCAAAGGATTCCTGGGCTCACTTATCCCATATAAAAGGAGTGTCCTTCTTTAAGAGATGCATGAAACCCTTAGTAATATTGGCATAGTTCACTATAAACCATCGTAAAAAGTTATATTTCCCCTGTAAACCTTGAAGTTGACGAATAGTGTGTGGGGGAGGCAATCGAAGTATTGCCTCAACCTTTAATGGATCCACCATGATCCCAGTCTCAAAGAATAAAAATCTTATAAGTCGACCTGACCTAACACAAAAGATGCATTTATGACGGTTCAATGGATTCCATAATGGCGACATATTTCAAAAACTAGTCAAAGGTGTGTTATCACTGAAATTTCGTCCGCAAATGGTTACAGGAATCCAGCATCTTCAAACAGCTATGAGTTCACCCATGGACCAAAATTACCAAAAAATCATTTCCAAAAGGTCCAAAACTATACAACTAGTTATAAAATAAAGATGCACTATGACTACACAGGGTGCGTGCACATGCACCATCAAGATCCACAGGAAAAGCACACATTCACACGATGCGCAACTATGGACGCTAAAGGCCACGCACACTTGAGAATGGTGCATTTATGATGTTGGTCGGCCTCCCACCCACTTCTAGTTCATCTTCCAAGTCGATTTGACATCCAAATCTCGGCTGGATCCGGCTGGGTGGCTGGTCAAATACCTAAAGGTGCCCTAAACAACCCTTTTTCACACTAAAAGATGGTTGCACAATACCTCAAAGTGGTGCTATAAAACAAGGCCATGGGTGCACTACATATTCAAGGAATTCATTTGCAAGGTTATGCTGTTGTTATTCTCTTGGGGAAGCCTATTTTCTCATCAAGAGCATACTAGCATCATTCCATTTAGGCAATCCACATCACCTTTTGAGTGGGTTAGCTTGGGATTCTTTCACCATTTATTTCAAGTTTCAAAGTTATAAGAAGAGCTCAATTTTGGGGGTCCAAGAGCCCTCCCTTGGAGGAAGAAGGGACCCAAAGTCCCCTTTCTCTTCAATTTTTTCTTTTCACTCAATACAATCCTTTCCATTGGTGACATGAGTCTTGTTTGGTTCTTGTTCTTATGTCTTTATGCACAATAGTTTAGTTTTTTTTTTCCTTTCTTAGTTTAATTCTTAGCTTAGTCTTTTATGTTTATTTTTCTAACCCTTTCCTTTACTATTGTCTTGCTTAGCTAACCCAACTAAGCTTGTAAGCACCTCTGTTTTGCTCATTTAGGTGACAAAAGAGGCGCAACAGATTGGCGACTCTGCTGGGGAAAGGTATCAATTTCCTACCCCATTTGGGATATTTTAGCTCTTATTTTTACTTATTTAACCTGCAAGTACCATTACCGGCCCACGCCAACCTGAAAAACATCAAATTCAAAGCTGAGTTGAGAGAATTCCATCCGGAATTTTCTTCACGGTCGTGTGACAATTGTGCATGGGTTTATTGGCCCACAGTCACGCATCATGCGCACATGCGCCAAAATCCCAACATTACTCAGCACCTTCTGCGCACTGCACTCAAAATACTCTTTCAGTTTGTGCATTGGTGCTCAAAGCGCCTTTGTCTACTCTAAGATCCACGCACCTATGTAGAAAAGTACACATTGTAAGCCTTTTTGTGATTTGTGGAAGGCCCCTAGCCTTCTTAAAATTGATTTCATGCACATTGTAACCAGCACCACACTTAGTTCCCTCTCCATATAAAGGGATTAGTCGAAACATAGGCACTTGGGAGGTTTAAAATCATTATTTCCTCTTTTTCTTTCATTTTGCCACATGGATGGCTCGCTTTGACTAAAAGGATAAGTTGGAATCATTTGTAATCACATATAAAACTTGCATTGGGACCAGAAATTGGATATCAATCCTTGAGTATGCTCTTCTCTCGCACTCCAAAGCGATCTTGAGAATCAGAAAGAGGTTGAAAGACAATTTCATCTCCCTTAAAAAAGAAAAAATCTTTAGGAGAGGACAATAGCCCCCTTGGGACTCCTCTTAGTTTATTTTTCAAACACATCTCAAGATTGTAACGGGCCCATACATGCCCACATTCTACAAAGATAGGATAGTGTTGAAATTTACTTTCATAGATTAAATCACTAGGGAAGTTTAAAGGTTTTGTAAGGGGCCCATACATGCCCACATGATCACAATCTAGGATAGTTTCAAAGCTTTCTTAGACTAAATCACATTAGGGAGTTAAAGGAATAGTAAAGGACCCACATGTCCACATGCTAGCTTCCTAGGGACTTTTGAATTCATCAAGGCTGTACCAAAGACATTTACTTAATTAGGTAATCAAAGACTTGTAAGGACCAAACGAAGTCCACATGCAGCAAGGTGACACCTAATTTATTAAAAAAAAATTGGCACACTTTCACTCATTCACACACAAAAGTCACTTCTCACTTGCATAGTTTTCATCTCAAAACGTGGAGGTTGAAGTAAGTTTCCTCCAAAGGGATTCCAAAACACCCCACCCTTTTCTTCACAAAACTATCCACTCCCACTTAATTTCAACGAGAATGGCTCACACCCCCAATCTCTCAAACAACCACATCTAAATTTTTTCTAAAAACTCACTAAGTTTTCCTCCATAGGAGGTGCCAAAAGAAATCTTTTGTTCTAGGTAGGATTTCAGGGGTAGGCATCCAAATAACTCCTCGTTATCTGGTTCTCACATTTTCAAAACAATAGAAGTTTGTCAAATAGGGAAATTTAAATCCTCCAAGTCAAGAGTTCCTAACACCATAAGGCAGGGAGATACTTGTGAAGGGTTGAAGGTTGAGGTCTAGTTGTTTTGTGCGTCCCCCCCTTGAGGCACCCACCTCTTGGACGGGATCCATCCCATGACCCATTTCTTAGGCCGAAAATCTAAATGTCACACTTTGGATGAGGTACCTAGTGACCAAATTTTAGGACATCTGCCCAGGTGGAAATTGTGGGTTGTAGTTGCACCTTGATTAGATTTTGTGTGGCTATTGGGAAATATCGCTAGTTCTTTCAATATATGCCCCCTCTATAACTCATTATAACTGATTGCTTCATCCTTCACTAGTTTTTCTTCCGGTGGCTTCAGACCCCACTATCGAGTGTTATTAGAAGGTCCAGTGATATTTTGAGAGGAAGGACGTTACGTCTTTTAGGACACAACCATTTGTTTTCTTTGTTCTTCCACGCAGACAAATTCCACCTACCCACATATATGTTTCTTTATCAAATGCTATGACACAGTTTTGATTATATCTAATTGTGAAATATATTGTGAAGGTCTAGAAATTAAAACAAAAGCTCTTATTTATTTATTTCCTCTCATCACCATTTTCACACATTCACTCAGCTAGTCGGACATCATAGGGGACCCACAGAACCCCCGTCGTTCCAGACGCTTGCTAAATCTCCCTCTTATTCTAGGGGGAATGCCTAGTCTTGCCAACTCATCGACTCCACCTTCTAACACTCCAGTGAGCGCCACTGTCTTGGGATCATCTTTTCTTGGTTCACCTTACTTGGGTCCAATTCCCAAGGTCCACCTTCCACTCGCTCTCCTTTACATGGAAGTGGGGGGCCAACTTCCTCTCAAGGAGGAAGTACAAACCCACCTAGTCCCCTCCAAGGGGAAGGTACTCAGAACACTCACACTGTGGCTGGAATTAATCTCACACCACCACCCCATATGCCATATTTATCCTCCCTCAACATACTAGATCTGACTAAACTCACCAATGATCCCATATTGCACAACCCCACATGGCCTGCAATGCCTACCAAACTCCCTTTAGACATCCCAAAGTTTGAAGGAAAAGAAGGAGATGATCCTGCCAACCATATCATGACATTTCACCTATGGTGTTCATTGAACAGCATCATGGATGATTCCATCCAATTGAGGTTATTTCAACATACACTCACTAGCCCATCCACCAAATGGTATGTCGAAGAAAAATGTGGGTCCCACGCGACTTTTGAATCCTTGGCCAAAGAATTTTTGACCTTCTTTCAATTACCCGTTCGTCATGACAATGGCCTTGAACTACTCTCAGATTTCAAACAAACCACCTCTACACACATTGTCGACCACATCCACGAATGGCGTCGGCGATGTAGCCTCTACAAAGCTGAAGCTACCCCCTAACATTGTCTCAATTAGTTCCTCAAATCACTTGTTTCCCTCCTTGCCAAAGATGTGGTCGCCACCTTCCCCCAGACCGAAGAAGAAGCCATTAGCAAGACCCAACAGTTCAAACTCATCTACGCCCAGTCTGGATACCTATACACGGTACTCCCGGATGCCCCAAAACCTATGCCATTTGGCCAAGACAAGCCTGGGATGTCTCACTCAACAGAAAGATTGATTGTTAACACCACACACCACAATACACAACCCAAACAACCACCAATGTATGGCACATCTCAATATCCGTCGGCATATGGAGGATTCCTTATTATCCTCCACCCCCTTATCAACAACCATACCCTATTTCCCTTCCTCCACCCATCAGTGGGCCACCTCCAACACCCACAATATGCCCACCTATCCAAACAAGTTCTGGTACTCCCTCTACTTCATCTTATACTTTAAGTACTAGCGAAAGTGCCATGCCTTCCTATGTACCTTACAGATCATTACCACAACATAATCCATACTTTCCATTTCCTGGCCCTCCACAGCCCATGGCTCCACCACAAGGACACCCTCACGCTGGGGTTAATTTTGTTCAACCCTCTCCCATTCAGAAGTATCCAAATTTTGAATAGATGAATATGCAAAATCCAACCCATCAATCAAATAATGCCAAAAAGAAAGGAAAAAATTGAAACAACAACAACCCAGGTCAAGGCGGAAATCACCCCCAGCAGAACCAACCTACTGGGGGCAACCAGAATCAAGGGACTCAGAACCCCCAGGGGGCAATAAAAACAGATGTCAAGGGAAAAATAACAATAATCTTCGAACCAACTTCCCTTATTCCCTTTGCAGTGAGTTCGGTCACTATACTCATCATTGCCCCCAAATCCCTGATTTTAAACAGATGAAAGACTCTGTGAATGGACTACATCCTCCAGCACCACCTGCCCCTCAGCAAGCCCCACAACAATATGTGCAACAACCACCCCCAGCCATGCTGTAGAACTCCATTCCACACCAAGGAGTGATGAACACCCAACAAGAAATGCAGCCTACCCCACCCCAGTTGGGACAATATCTCAATCCAAGAATCTTGCAGATCATACTATCCTCCTCACTAGTGAGATAGAGGCCCTTATACAAACATGTAGTCGTCAATACAGTGCACCCTCTGAGTCTCCTCCCATTCCCCTAGAAACAATCCCATCACCAACGAGACCCCCTTTGATGATCCCTCACCCTAACATGGAAACACCTCTTCCCATCCCTCGCATCCCATTGCGTAGGAATGTCCACAACCCTCAGGCTAGGGCGGTTCATAATTACATTTTGGTCGATGACTTGGCATAATCCCCGACTGCCATGTCAGTCTTAGAAGTACTTCAAAATTTTCCCACTCAGTAGAAGTCATTACTTTCCACCTTGGGGGCAGTCGACCCTGTGGATACTCAACTCATCACATTTGATCTCGACAGTGGAGAACCTTGCCTCCCCGCTCTCATCGCTTTTCAAATCCCTGTTAAAATTTGGAACATTACAATTCATCAGTGCATCATTGATGAAGGTGCGTCCACGTGCATCATGTCCAAGTCAGTATGGTAGAAAATTGGCTCCACCGAACTCATACCATCTTCCATTACCTTAAGAGATTATGACGAACGACAATCTTCTCTCGAAGGGCTCTTCCAAAATGTCCATGTATAACTTGGGGGCAAGACCATTCTCATTGACATTGAAGTTATCAATGCCCTACTTGATTACAATATCTTGTTCGGTCATAGCTACATGTACACTATGAAGGCAGTTGCCTCTTTCGTATTTCGAACCATGATGTTCCACCATAATGGGAAGATTATTACCATTGATCAAGTTTTACATTATGAGCCTAACTCTTCTACCGAGATCGATAACATTCTCCCTTTCATCCACACTAATCCTAAGGCATACCCACTCATCGAGATGGGGCCCGAAATTTTCAAAGACCCATCCTTGTTAGGAATTTACCATGGTGCACCACCTCTCATTCATCCTTCCAATCAGGTATGCGTCATCTTGTCCAAAGGAATTGACATTAAGGATACCCTTCCTCCCAATGAGGCTTCTCTTATATCTGACATCCCACTAGTCGCAGAGCCCCTCCCTCAAGAGTCTCCTGTGAACTCATCGACTCCACTAATTCATGATTTCACCTCACCCCAAGGTCATATCCTAGTTTGGGAGACAATTCTCCAATCCATTACTCAAATCCCCTTCTTTTACCCTCCACCAGGCGTACAAGCTTTCCAAGTAGCTGCAACGCTTACTCTTCCCAATATGGTGTTGGCAATTCCAGTATGGTATCTCCATCCACCCGTCATGGTCCCTTAACCATCCCTCCCTCCTCAAACCAAAGGAATTTCGATGCAGATTCCAGTACCTACACCCACAGTACCACCAGCATCCCCACTCACTACCGCCACTGCTACAGCTGGGGGCAGACATAAAAATAAAGAGCCCACCTCTCTCCTACCACCACGTGTCCAACCTCCTTGCACACTTTGTGAGAAAGATGGACACCCAACCAACAAATGCCCATCTCTGCCCGAGTTACGTAACCTAATTCAACTCAATCAAACACCATCACCATTCGTCTCAAGTACTGTTGCTACCTCCCCTAAAATAAGTAGCAAAGGACTGAGAACCAAATTCACTTGCACCATATGTTTAGAATATGGCCATTATACACACCATTTCCCAGAGCTACCTCAATTCCGACAGACATTAATAATAGTACGCCAAAGCTTCCAGCATGAACCTAATCCATATACATCATCCCCACCAAACATCACTGACATCCATTATGTCACGACTTCAGTCAACGAATGTATTAGATGCCCTTTATCTCTTTGTGAATCCTTAGATCATTTCACATATCAATGTCCTATGATCATTGAATACAGGCAACGCCAAGTGACCCTCATTCAAACTCCTGCACCCACTACAGAATTGATGATTAACCTTACCCCATCCCTAGAGATTCTTGATATTATTTCTCCTGAACCAGAAGCACTCCCTATTCCTCCATGGTTCTTGGATGACTTATATGAGGATTTACCCCCAAATCCCCCCAATTCCCCCATGCATTTCCCCACGGAAATTTTATGCCCAAATATCATTTACAATCCTCAATATCTCGATATTTGGTTTACGTCGAGCAAACCATCGCAATCTCATTGTGTCATTCCCCTTGCTTCTTCATCTCCAAAGGACAACCACACGGTGACAGTCAACAATATCACTCTTTTAGACCCCTTGTATTCCCAACAATTCCATTGTGATGAGGACATACTCGAGGAATTAACTAGCCCCGACTACCCATGGGATGTGCTACACCACAGAGTGCTCTTCCTTTCACAAGGAGCCTTCACACCTCCTAACCAACACCCCACATACACAGTCGAAACCAAGGATTTTATCCCATCATGGCATATCAATTGGTTTAACAATCCTATCCCTACCCCTGATGATTTTGAAGAAGGCAATATGGCCAACATTTCCCCTACCATCAAAATCAATATTTCCATCAAAAATGGAGTCGTCGAGGAAATCACCATTGGTGTTGCATGCACTCCTCAAGAAATCACCGCCTACAAAGCCCTCTTCCAAGAATATCGGGATATTTTTGCCTGGTCATACACAAATTTGCCTGGCCTTGATCCCTCTATTGTCAAACATCACATAGACACCTAGCCTGATATCACACCAGTTCGCCAAAAACAACGACCTCTAGACCCATCCAAAGCAGCAGTCATCAAAGTCGATATAAACAAATTACACGTTGTTGGGTTCATATACCCCATCTCCTATACCTCATGGGTCTCCAACCCTATTCCCGTTAACAAAAAGCAGGTCACTATCCGTGTATGCACGGAATTTCAAGATCTCAATCACGCCTGTCCCAAAGACAACTTTCCAACGCCTTTCATCGACCAAATTATCGACAACTGCATAGGACATGAGGCTTTATCATTCATGGACGGCTTCTCTGGCTATAACCAAATCTAAATCCATCCAGCCGATCAATATAAAACTGCATTTACCACCCCTTGGGGTACTTTTGCATATCGTGTCATGCCTTTTGCTGTAAAGAACGTTGGCGCAACTTTCCAATGGGCTATGACATACATTTTTCATGATCTAGCTCATATCATCCTCACATACTTGGATGACCTCACAGCTCAATCCAAAAAATGAACTCAGCATCTTGATGATTTATAAATCATCTTCCAAAGATGTCTTCAGTATAACATCCACTTGAACCCCCTCTAGTGCATGTTCTGCGTCACTACTAGGCGCCTCCTCGGGTTCATCATTTCCCAAAGCGGTATCACTGTGGATCCCCTCAAAGTCCAAGCCATCACAAAAATTCCACCCCCCCCGGAATTTACGCCAACTCCAGAGCCTACAAGGAAAAGATAACTTTTTACGGTGATTTGTCCCAGAGTATGCCACTCGAGCACACGGTTTCCTTCACTTACTACACCATGACATCCCATTCCACTAGGATGAACATGCCCAAAACAATTTCAACGATCTTAAAATGGCACTCTCCAACACCCCCTTAATTAGTTCACCCAACTATAACTGCGACTATATCCTCTACATATCCGCCTCAACCATCTCAGTAGTAGGAGTTCTCGTTCAAATAGGAGATGATGATTGTGAGCATGTCATTTACTACATTAGTAAAAACCTCTTAGGACCACCCTTGAAATACAATCATGAAGAGAAACTATCCCTTGCAGTCATCCTCGTAGTCCAGAAACTGTGTCATTACATTCTGCTTCGCACAACCAAAGTCATAGCAAATTCCAACCCCATGCAATACTTGCTTAGTCATTAGCATATTAATGGTAAATTTGCCAGATGGATCATTATCCTTCAGGAGTATGATCTCGAATTTTCAACACCCAAGAGCAAGAAGGCTCTCGTCCTCGCCGAACTCGTCACAGTCTTCCCCTCTGATACTACCAACACCCCGTCCTCAACATCAAGACAATCCATGGGCCATTTTTCATCCTTAGCCCCCGAGGAGCCATTTTTCCATACCCCGTCTAGGTACGCATGCTCATGTTCAAAATTATCAAATAAATGATTATATGTTCGATTCTCTTCAAATATTTTTCGCGTCGGGTATTTGGTTGTCATGTGTGTAGGTACTTGGTAATCATACACCAGCACGACCCCTTCAAGTATATAATCAACACTGGCATGTAATCATTCCCTCTAAATCTCAATTGCATCTCCAGTCACACCCTCTGAAATTTTCCTTTAGGGTCCCTATATCCGGCTCTACAATACTATCACCTCCACTGCATTTTGGGTACTATCACTCGGTAGCACTCTCCTCCACATGAGTTGTCCCATTCATAGCCCCCCTTGACACTTTGACACTCATGTTGTTTTCAACCCTTAGGGATGGGAGTCCCGATAGTCTTACATCATGTCACTAATCAGCCACATACTCCTTCTCCTCATTTTGCTAACCTACCCAATGGACTCCCAGGGCACTTCCTCACGGTTTTATTTGGACTGCACTCCTGCGGCACCATTTACCATCCATTTCATCCATCTTCGGTCTGCCCATCTTCAGATTTCCCTCCATACATTGCCCTACCATAGAAACTCACCTATGGGGCCCCAACCCTCCACTTGTTTTTTACACCACCTTGTGCCATCCTTAGGCCAAGCCATATTGCACTGGGGCACCCGTTTCTGTATGTGCATTATTATCCCCACTAATTTTTTAATTCTTTTGTAAGTAATCCATTGTTTCCATCATTTTACATAGCTTTTTGCCGTCACCTTTAGCGACCTTCTTGGTAAAGGCAACCCATGTCACCCTTGGTTGGGGCATTCCTTATTATCTACTCCTGTTGACACCATCCATAAACTCCGAGTATCCCACAGGCCACCTACCTCTGCTCTCTAAGTTTGTTCACTTTGTCCTGCCTCTGGCACAACTTATCCCACGTCTTGTTGTCCCCGCTGACACTCGACCTCATTGAATGGTTGCAACCACTTATACTTCACATATATCCCCAACCAAGGGTAGTCTTGAGTCTCCACACATATTGACTTTGTCCATGTACCTCCTCACGAAGCCCTTTTCTTCTTGGAGTCACATCTCCCTTTTTGTCGACATCAGCACAGTTTCCAGAAGGGTGATAGTATCATGACTCTCATTACCTTTACAATGAGAAGTCTCGAACAGCACAGGGAGAAACATAATTTCTCTCTGTTGTCATTGACCCCCATAAAATTTGACTTCAACACTTTATCATGTTATGGTGGGTCTTACTTTGCAACTATTGCAGTTGTTTCTTATATTTTTCAAAGACCTCTGAACTTTTTTGGGCTATCAACGCCCACAAAATCCATGATACTTCTTATAGGTGTCATTGCCTACTGTTCAAAGTATGTTCCTCATCAGAATTTTCTTCTGCCTTTATCAAAACCGCCCCCGAGGGCGCTACAGTTGTCTACATCAACACAGTTTCAGTTACTGTACAACACCCTTTTTTTTGAGTTACATGACACGAGCATGGGGCATGCCCACCTCGTTTGTACACAATTTATTTTACACACCTTGCAAATGGTTGGGTCCTATACGTTCCCTTCTCCCTCCAACAGGTCACTCTTGATACTCTCACTATCGGTCTTTCTTTCAACGATACTCTCAATAGAAGAAACATTGATGAATTTCAGCTATCCGTATGATCATAACCTCATCCATCAGGGGGCATCTGTTATCACTGAAATTTTGTCCGAAAATGGTTACAGGAATCTAGCATCTTCAAACAGCTATGAGTTCACCCATGCACCAAAATTACCAAAAAAGCATTTCCAAAAGGTCCAAAACTATACAACTAGTTAGAAAATCAAGATTTGTTATGACTACACAGGTCATGCGTGCACATGCACCATCAAGAAACGCAGGAAAAGCACACATGCACACGATGCACGACTGTGGATGCTAAAGGCCACGCACACCTGAGAACGACGCATTTATGATGTTGGTCGGCCTCCCACCCACTTCTGGTTCAGCTTCCAAGTCGATTTGACATCCAAATCTCGGCTGGATCTGGCTGGGTGGGTGGTCAAAGACCTAAAGGTGCCCTAAACAACCCCTTTTCACACTAAAATTTGGTTGCACAATACCTCAAAGTGGTGCTATAAAACAAGGTCATGGGTGCACTACATTTTCAAGGAATTCATTTGCAAGGTTATGCTGCTTCTATTCTCTTGGGGAAGCCTATTTTCTCATCAAGAGCATACTAGAATCATTCCATTTAGGCAATCCACATCACCTTTTGAGTGGGTTAGCTTGGGATTCTTTCACCATTTATTTCAAGTTTCAAAGTTATAAGAAGAGCTCAATTTTGGGGGTCCAAGAGCCCTCCCTTGGACGAAGAAGGGACCCAAAGTCCCCTTTCTCTTTGTCGTTTTCTTTTCACTCAATACAATCCTTTCCATTGGTGACATGAGTCTTGTTTGTTTCTTGTTCTTATGTCCTTATGCACAATAGTTTAGTTGTTTTTTCTTTTCTTAGTTTAATTCTTAGCTTAGTCTTTTATGTTTATTTTTGTAACCCTTTCCTTTACTGTCGTCTTTCTTAGCTAACCCAACTAAGCTTGTAAGCACCTCTATTTTTTTCATTTAGGTGACAAAAGAGGTGCAACAAGGTGTTTAGGGTGATCCACTCTCTTACGGGAGTGAGCAGCCAGATCGTTGAGATAGGCTTCGACTATACGCTTGAGATCATTAAATGAAAAGGTCATATCTCATTGGAAGGTTGCTCCGGAATTATTAAGGTCTAAATGCATCTTCCAGTATGCGAATGCAACGCAAGGAAAAATAAATTTTGTCTTATGTTGGTCCTTAGGCTTAATATGAATTTGGTTATATCCTAAAAAATCATTGCATGAAAGGAAAAACTTTGCTTCCCGCACATTCATCGAGAATATGATCAATGAAGGGCGTCGGGAGTTGTCTTTGGGACAAGCTTTATTCAAGTCACGAAAATCCATGCATACATGGATGGTTCCTTTCTTTTTATTCATAGGAATGGGATTGGATACCCATTAAGTCAAGTGAAATGGGTAGATAAATCCAGCGTTAAGCAGTTTTTCTACCTCTACCTTAATAGCAGAGGCCTTCCTAGGATTGACAGCTCTAAGTCATTGTTGAATAGGCTTAGGATCCGGGTACATTTTAATCTCATGTTTGAAAATTTGAGGGTTGATTCCTAGCATCTCTTCATATGACTAAGCGAATACATCGCGGAATTCTTTGAAGAGCTCGGTGTAGATCAGAATTTCTTCCGGTGAACAATCTGCACTGATGTATACATTTTCAACCTTCCAAGGAATATGAGAGATATCGATCATGATGGTGGGATATATACTCGCATTGTTTCCTTCGGCAAAAATGTTGTGTGTATCAAGTGGAAATACGGCGTAACCGACTATCTCACTCAAGGTAGATCGAAAATCATCTTGTTTGATTCTAGCAAGTTCTGGGAGAAAATAAGAGCAATGGTGCATATCATCTCATGGCCTGTCAGAACCATTCATGGCCTCTATGATAGTTTCATCTGAAGGTAAAGTATCATCCAGGGATTAATGTGAACATGATGATGAAGTGGCCCATATGGGCTTGAGAGAAAGATCCTCTTCGTCTTTCTACGAGGTAATAGAATCTGGATCGGTGGAATAGTCAAGAATAGCTTGATACGTTATCTCTGCTACCAATAGTGGCATGGCCATTCCAATATGTTACTGACCTTCACAAGACACAATCGAGGAAGGTAGGGTCCAAGGATCATTAAAATATGAAGTGCGGAAAGGAAAGGGCCTCATTGATGAAGCAGACCTACTGGACATGGTGTATATATGATGAACCAGTGCCATGAAGTCGAAGGTACCCATAAGGGATGAATACATTTTGACACCAATATTCTCAGTTGTCGGTTGAGAATTGTCAATCATGGGGATCGAATATCTAACCAATGCATTGGGTCTAGCATACACAAAGGACAACTGGTCAATTTTCACGATCTTCCCATCATGAGGAAAGAAAAGAGTGTGGAAGACGAACGATGCGATTGCAGTCATAGCATAAGTCCAATTGCATCCTAGTAACAAGTTATAGTTGAGGGGTGAATCAACCACTTTGACATCCAACTCTACCATCTTCCCACCTAAATATACTGGTAAGGAAGGAAGAATATCGTGGAGGGGAGAGGAACAACCGTCAAAATAAGTCAACATGGTCAGATATTGAGAGAGGGCTGGAGAGCCAATGGCTTTCCAACAAATCAAGGACATCACGCATGTTGTAGAACCTTCATCAACAATAGTATATTTGATGGTATACTTTGAGCAAACCACGTGGATTTGGAATGCCACATGGTAAGGAAAGCGAGGCATCACATCCATGACATCGAACTTGATAACTTTAGAGACATAGGGAGTAGATCCCCTTACACAGATAACTAGGCATTCTTCTATGAAGGACACATCTGGAGTACCTCAAGAGTCAACATCGTACAAGGGTTTTGACCCAGATCCTCAACAATAAAGTAATTATGGGTGTCTCTAGCATTAGGATTGTGGGTAGATCACTTGAGTACTCCTTTCGGAATACGGGGCGGGGGATCTAGTTTTTCGATCTGTAAAGGCATCTCTAAAGGATGGGGAGACTCTAGACCAGGTACAGTCTGTGAAGAACTATAATCATGAGACCGAGTGGATACATTAACCTCATATTTAACCATATTTATGCATAGATGGTCATCGTCTTGCATTGGTGGGTTTTGACTCCCACTCTCCACATTTCTGGCATTCGAGGATCTTGAGGCCATGTGTTGATTATGTGGAAAAGGATTAGTTATCACAATGGGCAGTAGAGATAAAATCCTTGCAGCTTTCGCAAGTTTGGGGCATAACTGGGTAAGGTGATCGTTTGTACAAAGATTGCATGGAAGCTTCACCTTCTGCATTTCTTTCTTGCCCTCAACAACATTATTATTCGACTTCTCATCATTATCGGTGTCCTTGGGTTTATTACTATTCTTCCCACCCTTACGATTGTTACCATGTCCTTTCTTTTTATTCCCTCCTGGTTGTTGGTTTCCATTTAGGTTGGTCAATGACTACACAGAATGTACATCTACCGAATGAGTGGGAGTGGAGGACACAAACGAAGTTGGCCCTCCTACAGACTGGTTTAGAGAAAAATCATTCAACTGGTTGTCACCAAGTCTGCATATTTCGCATTGGCAGAGCCTACAATGTCATCAGCATGAGGCTTGAGATTTTGTCTAGGGTCATAGTTTGACCTCAGTGTGTCTGGAAGAATCTCGTATAACATCTCAGAGTGAGCATATATAAGATCTAACTATTAGGATTTAAAAATCGCTTCTTCCTCAAATGTAACCTTGGATATAGAAACATCCTTCGAAATATAAGGTTGTAGAGACATAAGGAACCACTCTACCAAGAATTATGGGGGTATGTAGGCCTTGATCAACCTCTTCCATTTATGCCACTCTTGAATTTGATCTAAGATATGGGTGGCTTTGTCCTAATAGAAGGCTGACATAAGTTCTATACCATCATCGTAACGAACTGACAATTGGAAATGGTTGAGGAAGATGGACATGAGTGATGATAGGAACCTCTGACACTACAACCATTTTGGTTGAAGGTGTCGAAGGAGTATCGTTAACTATAGTGGGTATGGGATTTGAAGGACTCCCAGTATCTTTCTGACTCGATTCAGTACTCATCCTTGTATGATCACAAGTATGGTAATTGGAGGTGTGTGTACCATGTTTGATAACTTTATTCCTTTTAGAAGTCAAAGACTCAAGATGTGGTGGTAATCGTAACAAGCGGAGAGGCCTGGGAGGAAGTTGGTCTAGCTCCACTATGACTCAATACTTGAGATATAAAAACAAATCCTAAGGCCAACTAGTAATCAAAGAGCACACCCAAAATAAACAAAAGGCCAATATGCACACAAACAAGATAAAGTGGTTGAAAGGGACCTTGTTGGCCCTTGGCTATGGAATAAAACGAAGATCAAGGAAGAAAAGGCCAAATGCGAACTTTTCGGAAGACACAGTGACTATGACTGGGTCGAAGTGAGCAAAAGAGCGGAAAAGACAGAGCGAAGTAAAAGGAAGCAAGTTGATTAGATGAGGATATTGAGGATGACAGATCAGCAAGGAAGAAGGATCATGGACAACTCAGCAAGCAGAAAAAACCACCATTGGATGCTTTGGAGCACCGCATGAGAAGAAAGGAAATATAGATTGGCGAAGCCCTGAGAACATGGGTCAAAGTTGACCTAGGGTTTTAGACACCTAGGGTTTCAGTGTATAGGGTTTTGATGCTTAGGTTTTAGCCTAAGGATGTCGGTGAGCTATTGTAATGTATAAATAAAGGCTAAGAGGACCTGGGTTGGGTTGGTAAGATGATTGTTGGTATTGTGATTGTTATTGTTATTGAGTAAATACTACTATGAGAGAGAGAAGTGTTAAGTGTGAGAGCCTTCTAGTATTGTAATATCTCCAGCTGGGTGTGGAGATCAAGTCTTGCAGCTAGGTGCACAGGAAAGGGGAGAGGAAGAGAGAAGAATAACGAAGATCTTCTAGTTAAGAGCGCAGACAAGAACTATATGCTATATTTTAATACATTATAAAGCATAGTTATGTGGACGTATCCCTAGAGAGAGGGTGAACCATGTATACCTTGTGTCATGTGTGATTGATTCTCTATCTTTAGCATTGATATATTGTTATTGCATTGATGTGTTATATCAGATCTATAGTTGTGAGAGGTAGATCTAAGTTGATAAGTGGTATATGCATGCTGGATTGTTCTAGTATTAGATCCACTTGATATTCCCCTTGGTTGTAGACATCTATGTCCTACAATCCCCCTATGGCTGCTTTGGGTGAGACTGCATTTTCTTTGTAGGTGTTGCCGAAAGGGCCAGTAGTTAGGGCTTGTTGGTGCACTCTTGGATCTAAACCCTGGGTCTTCCCCTGTGCCAACAAATGGTTCCGTTGTCGGGGCCGAAATCTTCTTGAGGGAATGTCAAGTTGGTTCCCATCGAAGACAGAGATTCAGAATTGGATAGAGGATCAAGAAAAGGACTTCGTTGAAGCCTAGAACAAGAACCATAATTTTAGTACAAAGGATTGGTTAGGAAGATATATTTTTAGTAATAAACATGAGATATTCTTTGGAGGAATCCATCAGGAGCTATATGAGTGGTTAGCCAGGTTGGCAGATACCCAATTTGAGATCAGATCTAGACCTCTTATAGTTTGGATGTTGGGGTTGATCAAGAAGGTGAAGACGGTTGATAACGTTGTGTCGAGAGCAGTAGATCACTATAGCACCATTGGAGGGGTGTACATCACTGAGTTTGTTCTTGATAGAGTAGAATCATACAGCCATGCTAAGAGATATTTCTTTAAGGGACCCAGAGGAAAATTTTTACATTTTCTGAAGTTGAGAATCAAGATGCTATTGCATGAGAAGAACATCTTGAAGATATAGTAGATTGATCGTATTTGAAAAGGATAATGTTCAAGAATTTGGATAGCGACAGTGACGCAGAGGCTGGACATACGCGCAGTGGGAGAGTATTCAGAGAAGTTCATCTTGCGAACCTGTTTAAGAAGAACTATAGGGACAAGGGTTTCTACAGTGGAGAAGAGGCAGATCTAAGAGCGCAGACTATTGAAGTAAGTACTATTAATCCTCCTATTGTTTCAGCAGCACTAAGTAATCAGAACAGTCAAAGTCACTAGAGTCCTTAGAGCACTGTCACTAGTAGCCCACCACATACTCAGTCAGGAACCCTAGGAATATCTATGGCAGATGAGATGAGGCTCCCTATATTTAGAGGAGATGGATCTGAAGATCCTGATCAACACTAGTTTCTGTGTGAAGCCATATGGAATATTAAGAATGTCATGCATGAAGTTGTTAAAAGAAAATAGTTTAGTACAACTCTAAGGGATTGCGCACTAAGTTGGTACATGAAGCTTGTCCAATTACTTGCACAGCCTAAGCCACTGAATGAGATCAAGAATGCATTGATTGTAGAGTTCAAGAAACCCAAGTCGGATTCGCAATGCATCACAGAGCTGAAAGAGATCAAACAGAAGGTAGCCGAACCTATCTGGGAATTCGACCAAAGATTTAAGACCTTAACAAGTCGACTGACTTTTCAGATCCTAGATGAGTAGAACAAAGAGTGGTTCATTACTACCCTCTTACTACACATTAGAGTTCCTCTGATGCAACAGAAGATTGCTTCACGGGCTGACGCACTAGAGATTTCCATGAAGCTCGAATCAACCCCTATGGGAGAATCCAGCGTAGTTATGAGTCAGATCTTGAGTCAGCTAACTAGTTTGTCTCTACAGGTAGAAGATATGAAGAAAGACAAGGGAAAAGATAAAAGAGAAGACATCTGGTTTGTCAGATGCAGATTAGAGGGCCACGACAAGGATCAATATCCCCTATTTAATGAATACTTAGCCTTTGGATCTCCGAGCCCTTTGAAGCAAGTCACCCTACCCTAGTGTGAAGTATGCAGAAATAGACATCGCCTTGGTGAATGTTATTACATGAAAAAATATGTGTAGACACCTACAAATTTGTATTGCATGTTCTGTAAGTCTGTAGGGAATGATGATAGGGATTGTAGGGCTTATGACCTCATGCATGAAAGGTCAAGATACATATACAAAATTCAAGGCTAAGTATAGCAAGAAGGAAATGTTGCGTAGTATAACTCCTCTAGGAGAGGAAACTTCAATCCTCGTAGTGGATTCAGAGGACGAGGACGAAGAGGAGGTATGGGTCGAGGCTGAGGACAGATCATCTATTACAACTGAATGCAACCAGGACACCTTGCAAGGGACTATCAGAACCCTTGCACTACTTGCAACTACTGTAGCTCATTTGAACATGTTATAGAAGATTGTCCTGTGCTGCTAGATAAGCTTCAGGAAAGACAAGGACCTTAGCAGAACCCACAAGTGCAACTGATATATGCTGAAACTCATGGAGAATACCCTAGATTCATTGTTATAACTAGAGGAGGTGTTGTTATAGGAGAAGACAGATTGACCCAAGGGAAGACAACAAAAGAATCAGGAGTCAAGAAAGCTCCAGAGAAGACCCAAACTTTTGATGCAAAGAAAGAAAGACAAGTATTCGAGGAGGCAAGAAATATATTTTAAAGGAGATCAAGGTTCTTCATCAAAGACACAACCAGAAGTGAGAGAATATGGGATGCCTCAGGCATTTGATCAGTCTGCTTCACCAAGTGAAGGAAAAGAGGTAAGCAAGCTCATGGAATTTCTATATACTTGTATAAAGTTGATTCAGGATGAGAGCATTGTACAAGAGCTACAAACTTTAATCAGACAATATGAGATAGGAAAGATAGACCCCTTACTGAATAGGGAAGTACACCAGATTGCAAAAAGGAGAAGGACAAATAAGGAATTACACTTGAATTCTCAAATAGGAGAATATGATAAAGACTATGTGGTCCTCGACTTAGGGTCAGAGGTCAATTTCATGACGAAGAAAACTTGGGCACTGATGGGAAAATCAAAGTTGATCTATTCCCCTATCAGGCTCGGGATGGCTAATCAGCAAGTTGTAAGCCTCTTTGGTAGACTAGAACATGTCCCTATGCACATCGACGGAGTAAGAATGTTTGCATATTTTGAGGTAATTGAGATAGTTGATGATAGTTTTCCTTACCCTACACTGTTAGGAATTGATTGGACTTTAAATAATTCCACTATGGTTGAGTTAAAGAAAAGACGTATGACTTTTGAAAGAGATGGCCTTAGGGTCATTGCGCCTTTAGATCCATATGAAGTTCAGCGATACACAGAGCCCATCAGAGAGGAATACCATGTATATGAGCTAGAAAACATATACAAACTAACAGCCAGACAACAAGATTACATTAATCCTACGGCCGATGGAAACCTAAGCTGGTGAAGTGACATCGCATGTTCATCAAACTCAGAAGAAGCACTAGAGAACTAGAAAAATAAAATGTATGAAGTGTCTACAATAATATCTGTTAGATTAACCAGAGAAGTTCATTGGATCGACACAACAGTAAGTAAATTACCCACCTTTGATGGTATGAATCCTTTAGAAACCTTCTTGTTGGACTTTGAAGAAAGTGTACCAATGAAACAAATATTGTTGGAAATGGATGAGGCCCTAAAAGAAACCCCAGCAAGATTGTGGGGGACCCACAAAAGTAACATTATAGATTGGGTACAATGTCGTACCCTGATGACAGTGTGGTTCTCAGCACAAATAGAAGGTTGTGAAGTGTAGTACACTGGTTGAAGCTCCCCAAAGGACCATGTGCGAAGTTGCAAGAAAGCCTGGAGAAACATTCCTCAAGAGTAGTGGGTGAACAAATTTATTAACACACTGGACATGACACCTATCAATCGGTACCTTCAAGCAGAGTTGCACCTCATCACTGCAGATTGTGAAGGTATGTCTAAGAATTTTGTAACCACCTTCTTATTTGAAAGTCAATATCCTTCAGAAGATCAAGCATTACAGATTGTGAGATAGAAAGTATTTGAGGAGTGTTGGTTACTAATTCCCTTCTCGGGTTGTCTGAGTTATTGACCCAGGCTTCATGTCATTTAGGGATCCAACAAAGCCTCTAAAACTACCGGCCCTCCTGGTAAACTAGAAGGCAACACAACACCCAGAAGGTACTGCACAGTCTCACCCGAGATAGATTTAAATGGGTGGTTGTAAGACTCATGTGTTTATAGCCTAGGACAGAGTAGGGGATAAAGGGTTTCTTGACTAAGGCCCTGTTCTGCGAGTTATCACTGTAATCTACTTATTCCTTGAAATCACATACGTATATTTCACAGTTTAATTCCAGCAAAGTATAACCATATTCATAACAATGTATCAACTCATTCATCAAGATTAACCATTAATTGTTGAAAGAAAGAAAAGGCATGCAAACTTCAACACATTACATGAGTATTACCGTGGTTCACCCCCTCCTAGAATACGTCCACAAAGATTTGGCTCTTGGCTCTTTTATTATGGTAGTTTTGCAATTCTGACACCACATCCTTACAATTCTCCACAAAAATGGGTAAGATTTATGTGAGGTGAGCTAGATCGTGCTAGGATCTATAGCCTATAATATAATCCTCAGATCTACCTTCCCTCGTATTTTGTTTGCTCAACAGCTTACAAAATCGGTTCGTACAACTAAACTCTAACAATAACGATGAATAATGATGACCAACATAAAATCAACAATAACCATCCCTATATGATACTTTCATATCTATATTTATACATTTCAGGCTCTTCATCCATTTACAGAGTATTACCAAAACCCTAACCCTTCTTACACTAGTTATTTCTTCCATGCACGTGTTGTTCCTCCTCTAGCTATTGCTTTCCTTTGTGCACGCTTTCTTGCATGCACGCATGCTGATCTTTTTCCAGTTGTTACTTCAATTTTCTGCATGCTTTCTTTCCCACGATCGTTCTTCTTTCCACTTCGGCCTAGTGCCAACAGGCCCCCAACACTAACACATGACTCATCCCGAGTCACCTATTTGCTTTGTGCTTCCTCGATCTCCCTAGTGATCATCTGGAACTTTTCCTGCAATACTGTTGCTTGTGTCAGTGCTTGCATGGTTTTCTCCTTGATGGTGTCGGTTGTTTGTGCTGCCACTTACTCGCTCATCAGTCCTGCGCATTCTAACTGAGTCTATGTTGTCTTGGTTTTGGATTCTTTTGCCTGTGCAAGTACTTCTACTACCCATTCCTGCAACGGTTCTATTTGAGCCTGACGCTCTTGTTTCTGTGTTTTCACAGTGATAAGTTCTTCCTATATCTTCTTTAACTCTTGTGTTCCCTTGACCCATTATGGAATTGGTATGGTCTTCTATCACTGCTTGAGCTCTTGGATGGTTGCATTGATCCTCTCCTCCTCCTTTTCCTAGTGTTGGACCTGTGGATCCTCTTCCAGCTTTATCCAAAGTTGTGTTTCTTTATCCAACAAGTCGGCTGCCCTACTAACCTATTTTTCTAGCTCCTGCAGTTGCATTGTTGCTTCTTGCTTCCTTTCCTCCTTCACTGCTGGTGGATTTTTCGGTCTAATCTATCCGTGGAGAGTCTCAATCTCCTTCTGATACTGATCAATTGCCTATGCAATTTGGTCGATCTTTTCTGCTGCTAGGAGTTCATTTCCTTGCACAGTAGTTGGAAGTTTCCCAAAAATTTCTTCCACTCTACGTTCTAGCTCATTTATGCATTCCTTCTCCTCCTGAGTTTCAGATTTGGCCTACGCACAAACTGTTTCCAACACTTCTCGTTTCTTTGTTGCTTACTGCAGCTCAAATAAGTTTTTATGTTCTCGAGATTGTATCTCATGTTCGATGCTAACCTCTAATTTGTATAATTCCCTTGATGGAATCCCTGTCAAGATCAATTGGATCTGATCCAAATCCTTCAGTGGTGTCTATCCCACAATTTCATCCATTCACAACATGCTAAGCTTTATGTAGACTATGGAATGTGTGTGTGGTCTTGGAAGAACGGGATCACATTCTTCTACCCCCACCCTTTCTTGGGTCTATGTGATCAATGGCTCTATGCCTCTACTTCTACTCATGATCTGGGCTTCCCCGAATTTCTTGAGCTATCCCATTTTGGTCAGTTTCGTATGCAGTTTATCCCTGTAGTATGTTGCACGATCGAAATCCTCCGCAAGGCAGTCTTAGACCATTATGGCAATCATCTTTCCATCATCCTTCGTGATTGTATATTCTAGTGGTGGTCATTGTGCCTTTGTTTTCTTGCATGCTCTTGCTTCCTGTACCGATGGTATCTTAGTTCCCCCTGGTTCCTATGTGATGGGGTTCGATGCAGTTTCATGTGCTCCCTCAGTCTATTTCTGCTATCCATTGGTCGGTTTAATGGTTTCTTTCCTCCCCTTCTGGGTCCTGGCTGCTCTGAGTCATCCTCTGCCTGAGTCGTCTTGGGTTGGCCCGTTCTTTGTCTCTTGGGTATTGGAATTTTTGGAGGTCATGTTTCCACCTTCGGAGCCCCTCCTTCTATCATTTGTCCCTGTACTTCTCTGGGTATGGTCGAAATCCTCCATTCATCAGGCCCTCCATTGATGATCATGTCAATATCACCCTTGGTGATGCAGTAGCGCATCTATAGCCACTATTTATCTGGGTCCTTCCTTGGTTGTATCCAGATGGTTTTTAACCTAGCCTAGAAATTGGCGATGTCCCTATATCGTCTAACAGCCTCTAGTGTTATTTCCATGCTCGGTTGATGGCCTCCTACATCTCCCGTAGGTAAGCTTCGAATATGATTCCATTCTCCCTCTTATGCTTGGCTAGTGGTGTAGATCTCAGGATGTGATATCTTTCTCCTCTTGGCTGTGGTGTGGTATAGAAGATGATGTGTTCTAGTTCTCGCCATCCCATGAAAGCTATGAGAGTGATTGGCCATGAGTAATGAAATTCTGTACATGCGTCCTACACATCTTTGTAGACTGCTTGGAACAAGTTTGACAGGTATCATGCCCAGCTCATGAAGGTGCCTTTTGCACACTGAGATGCAACAACAATGACTCCTACCGGTACTTCGTCTTTGCAACATTTTCTTAGCAGTTTGCAGGATAATATTTTTGCGCCTAATTGTGTAGCAGCATCGTTGATCCATTTGATTATAATGCCTCTTGTTCCCCTGTCGGAGCCATATTTCTTCTTCATATCTTCTTCCAATGTTTTCTCATTGGACTTATCATCCAGAATCAATGCAGGATCCATACCCTGAATGGGTAGTCCTGTTATCTGTGCGATAAGTTCAACAGTTATGGGGACGGGTTTTTCCAGTCATACATCCCCTCCATGCATAATTGCTAACAGTTGCTTGATGCATGTCAACACATATTGGCATCTGCCAAAGTGTGGTATCTTAAGAAATCCTAAAATTCTTGTTTTATCCAGTCCAGTTGTCCACTGGTGTGGTTGAGTGATGGTTTCTCTAATTTGGTTCACGACTATGTTCTGCATATACACATGTGGCGCCAATTCTGGGTAATTTCTTTTGTCTAATATGTCATGGTCGGAATATTTTAGCTTCTCGACATGACCCAATAGTTGTGGGTCCACATTTACTCCATCTGGTATGTGAGGTAGCACAATCTCTACAGCCAGTTTCTTTCTAGGTGAGCTCGGTATCTGAACTCGGTCCTCCTGCTGTGTTGGCTCGCTTAAAGTTCTAGTAGCTTCTAGTTTCTCCTTCACCATCCATTCTACCCAAGCCCTGACCATTTCACCAGTTGGCTTGGCCGAGAAAAAATCTAGGATGGTATTTGTGGAACTTCTAGTTGCACTTCTGCTTCCAGGTTTTGTGCGCTTCTGTTAGCTCCTACGGCTGCTTCGACGTTTTATGGTTGTCCTTCGTGATGGGTTTCTTATTCCATGTTCTGAGACTCTTGCGTCGTTGTTTATGTGTCCTATTCCATGGCCTTTATTTGTGGTTGTGGAATCTCCTCTAGTATGGGTATGGACTCTACTGGGATTTCCTCTGGTGACGATATTTCGTCAATGTCAACGATCTTTGGTGGCTACTGCTTGTTTTCTTCCAGCGTTCCATGTGACCTAGTTTGCACTTTGGTCACCCTGGTTGTCTGGCTTGCTTCAACTAGTTTTGGTGGTGCCATATTGGTGCCCTTCAAACGTCTACTGGGTTCAAATAGCTTCGATAATCTCTGTGATCTCGCTCTGTGTGTTCTAGCAGCTATTTCTCTCTCTCTCTATTCTCCGTTCATGAGTAGACTAGTTGCTCCCATTCTTGTGTGTTGTATCAGCTTCCCATGAAGCTTGTTGAGGACGCTTCCTTCCCTATGGTTTTAATGCACCATAAATACAGGTTCAATGCATCTCCAGTGGTTTCATACTTGCCTTTATGCTTACTCTTCCATCTCCGATTGGCGTGTTTACTATGACATCCCATCTGTCCTTGCCTTGCTTTAATTATGCCTTGTGTTGTCTTGTCAGCTTGCTTTCACCGACTTTTGTTTTCCCGCTTGTTTCCATTTTCGATATGGTCGTTATCTTTTCCCTTGCTAGCTTCATGTTTTGTATGCGGCTTGTCCATCATGTTGTGCACTGTTTTAGGATTTTTTTTTTTTTCTTTTTTTTTTCTACTATGTGTTGGGTGATTGACTGTCCTTGTACAGCTTCAGCCAGCTCCCATTGATCATTCCTCTGAGGTTTGTGCCTGCTATATCTCTTAACTATAAAACTCCTCCGTCCATGACAGCTTTTACCTCGTACGATCCTAGCCAATTCATCCTCAGGTTTCCTAGGTGCTCCACCGATTTACTGTCATAAAGCAATACTAGATCTCCTTCCTTGAACATCTTCCTCTTGATGTGGTGGTCGTGCCAAGCTTTGTCTCTTGCTTTATATACTTGTTGATGGAATCCTGCCAAGATTCGGTCTTCCTCCATCAATAGTAATTGATTCAGCCTTTCTTGTACTACGCCTCATTCTATCATTTGTGTGATAGTTGCTACATGTAGAATGGGTATTAAAAATTCTAACATCACTACTGCTTCTTGATCATAGACTAGTTTGAATGGTGTGTGGCCTGTCAACTTTTTGCATGTGGTTCTATACGCCCATAAAATTACTGGTACCTTGAGGTCCCAATCGTCCATGTTGATGTTACATATCTTTTTCAAGGTGTTCTCTAGAATTTTGTTGAACACTTTTACCGTGCCATTTTCTTGTGGATGATACGGTGTGCTTTTTTGGTGATGAACTTCAAACTCTTCGAGCGTCACTCATTAAAATTCTTGGGCTCCCGAATCTAGTAATTACCTGCTCAAATAGAAAATGGGCAGTTTTCTCTTCGCTGCAATCTTTTACTGGTGCATCTTCCACCCATCTTGTTAAGTATTTAGTCGCAGTGATAATATATCTTGCCCCTTTTATCTTAGCTGGTGGGTGAATTGGTCCCACAAATTCTATTGCCCATTTGTCGAATGCATGTAGTGTCACTTGCGGTCATAGTGGCATATCGTCCCTTCTGTTGGGTTTGCCTACTCTTTAGCAGACATCGCATTGTTGACAGTACTCTTTTGAGTCTTTGTGGATTGTTGGCCACCATAATCCTAGGCGTAGTACCTTCTGTGCGGTAGATTTTCCTGCATAATTCCCGCATGCTATTCCCTCGTGGGCTTCTGCTAAAATTCTTGGTCGTTCATGGTCTAGTACGTATCTTTGTAAGATGTTATATGTGCCCATCTTGTATAGATGTCCTGATGTCCTGCGATCAATTGATAGCCGGTTGCATGGACTACCAGGTTCTTCTTCTGCACAGTGGTATATTCTTGCGGCGCAACACCTGTGCTCAAGTATTGGATGATCTCTGCGAAGTAATCATCAGCAATCTGTACTGAGAATATTTTTGCATCTGGAAAGTTGTCTTCTAAGTTCGTTGGTTCCTCTCCATTTGTGAACCTCGATAGGTGGTTAGGCCCTACATTCAGTTTTCTTGGTTTGACTATAACCTCAAAGTCAAATTCTTGAAATAGAAGTAACCAATGATAGATTCTCCCCCCCCAACACTGGCTTGTTGACTAGGTATTTCAGGACTAAGTGATTTGTAAACATCTTAAAGTGTATTCCCAATAGGTAATGTATGTATTTCTATAGTGCATAAACCATAGCTAGGCCTTATCTTTCTTTCATGTTATAATTATGTTCTGAGCCTAATATTATTTTGCTTATGAACGCTATCGGGTGATCCAAGTCCCCTGCTCCTGGTTACGCTAAGATAGCTCCAATTGTTATCGTTGATGCATCTACATGTACATGGAATGTATTTTCCCAATCTAGAAATACTAATATAGGTGTAGTGACCATCTTTTCCTTCAGGGTATCCAAATTGTGTCGACATTCATCGTTCCATTGATACTTTGTATGCTTCCTTAACAGTTTTTCCATTGGCGCTATTATCTGTGCATAGACTTCGATAAATTTCTTGTAGTATCCTGTGTGTCCTAACATTGCCCTTAGTTGACGAACTGTTTTTGGTGCTGGTAGGTTAACAATGACTGCGATTTTGGCCGGATTCACTAGAAAACCCTATTTGCATACTATGTGTCCCAATAGTATCCCAAATGGTGTTCCAAATATGCATTTCTTGATATTTAGTGAGATCTGGCACTGTCTAAATCGTTCTAACATCAGCCATAAAACTTCCACATGGTTTTTCAATAGGCTATAAACCATCCAATCATCCAGGTATACTTTTAGAAATCGATGGTTGAATTCCTTAAATGCTGCAATGACCACTCTGGAGAATATCGCAGGTGCATTCTTCAGTCCAAACGGCATGACTGTATACTGATAAGATCCCCATTTTGTCATGAACGTGGTCTTGTGTCTATCCTCCTATGCTATCTTAATATGATGATATCCTGAGAATTCATCGGTGAATGAGTAGGCTTCGTGGCCTCCTACGTTCTCGAGTACTTCATCCATGAACGGTGTGGGGAATGGGTCGTGTAGGCATGCATCGTTCAACTTCCTCAATTCGACGCATATCCTGATCCCTCTTCCCTGTTTCTTGTCCTGTACTACCATCGGGCTTATCTATTCTGATTCTTCGACTGGTTCGATGATGCCAGCCTCGATCATCCTATCAATCTTGTCTTTAACTTTCTATTTGTATATGGGGTTCAGTCTATATGGTCGTTGTTTAATGGGTCTCGCATCAAATCTGATTGGTATCTTCATTTCTCCTAGTTCTCCAGCCATTCCTTTCATCTCTGTAAAGGTTGTAGTAAAAAGGTCATTGTATTCGTGCAACAATTCTGTGATGCTTTCTAGTGTCTGTTCTTCCCAGTAATCCCCAATGCTGGCCATTTTGGGCTGCTCGGCGGTCCCTATGTTAACCTTCTTTATCTTGATTGGAACAGAGATGACCTCTGACTCTAGGGGTGGTCCTTCCACATCTCTCTCGCCTTCAACTTCTTCAATCTAAATATCGTGTGGATCATCTTCATCTGATGCTTCCTCCTGTACATGGTAGCATGACAGTAGTTCCTTGACTGTCTATTTATTCTATTGTTGTTCTTCTGTGATAACTTCCACTTCTAGTTCTTTAATGAATATGACGTCTCGGATCCATTTCAGGGCCGTGTCTATGTTGGGGTTCTCATTCTCAAATGAGAAAGTGACTGTAAAGTTCTATTGGATTGTCACCCATGTCTTATTTCCTTTGCGCATTTCCTGGTCCGTATACCAATTCGTTGGTATGCCTTATAAAGCATGAATGAAGTGGTGAGACCATTCTTTTGGTGGTGTCATTTTCCATAACATTTTGCACGCCTACAAGTTCTCTATTGGTGTTCCTATTCCATCATATTTATGTCAGTTGTTCCATATCTATTTTGCTTCGAACCTTATGCGAAGTAATCGTTTGCATTGGTACCAATCTGTGATAGTCTCTTTGTGCGTACCCCACCATCTTGCGGGTGTATCCTTTAGTGCTAAATCCAGTACTAACAATATCTGATTTTTTAATACTTCATCTTCATATTGTGTCAAGAAAGTTTCCAAATCATTTAGCCCATGAAAACCGGGTGGTTCTCTAATTTCTATGCCAATCCATCTTACTGCGCGGTCTATTCTTGCACACCTTCTCATGGATACTTCGTGTAGTCTTTGCAGCTAGTTTTCTAACCCGATGTCTGATTCTGTTGTGCATGAAGTAATGCTCCTCCAACTGAGTACCCCATCTGCAATTGGGTTTATATAGTCCACATCGCGCGTAGTTGTTATGTACAACTGGCCGATCTCTTCTAAGTCCATACAAGTGGGTTCTACGAACCTCTTGCCTTCAAATGGGTCGAGTGGGGCTATGACCCTGTAGTCCCCCGACTCAAATGTCATTTTTCTAGTTTTTAAGTTAATTATGGTCTGGTTGTCGAACGCCCAATCCTGACCAAGTAGCATCGGGTAAGGTGTTGTGTCATATACTATTTCGATGACTTCAAAGTCTGCCTTAGTGCGCAAACCATCCAGATCTACCATCACTCCTTTCAGTCTACCTATTGGTAGGACTCTATGTTGATGTGCTAGCTTTAATTGAATAGTTGAGTATCCCAGTGTAGGTTCTCCCATGCATTTCCATGTAGTTTTTAGTAGTACATTCACATCGAATCCTAGATCTAGTATAATATCTCCCATATTGAAATCCCCAATGTTAGAATTTAGTCTAAATTCCCTACTTGTTCTTCTTTCTGTGTGTAGGTGGTTGACAGTTTTCAATTATGGATTCTGTTCTGTCTCACTGCTACATTTTTCTAGGATGTTTTGCAATATTTTGATAGATGAAGGATCACTTAGCATTTTGATGCATGATTTAAGGAAGTCTTTGATAGTACTTGTTCCTTGGGTTGTATTATGTTGGTATGGTCCAGTGATGGTGGAATTTCATATTCCAGAGCTTCCTTGCTCTGTTGTGCAGTTGGTGCTATGTCCTCCTTCTGGAATTCTTGTCAGGCTTCTGTAAAGATCTCCTTCTCCTTATGTGCGTCGAACTGCTTATTGGGGTCAGTGTTCTTCTTTACCCATTGGTTCTGCACTGGTTCCTGTCGAACTATGTCATTTCTTGTTTTCGTTCCTCCTCGAGTGACTATGTTGATGTTTCATCCATCATCCCTTGCTTCGGCCAAAATCCACTAAACATTCTAGTTATTTTTATTCCTTTTTTCCTGGATCTTTGTGAGTAATGTCAGACATTCTTCTATATCATGGTCTGATGCGCGACAATAGATATAGGTCGTTGGTGGCAGTGGGCACTCCCATTCATAATGTCCTAGTTGCTGGCAATTATGACATGCGATTGGTCCTCTACCACATCTGAAACCTCCTCTGGCTCATCCTGCTCCTCTATAAGATGCGCGATCACCTCGCAGTGCGTTATACGATGGTCTCTGATTAAACTGCCCAGTATTGTATTAGGGTTATGCTGGGTTGTACTGCAATTGCACGTTATTGTAAGGTTATGGCGCATTATTATACTACTGCTGCACAGTGTTGTATGGTGTTGGGGATTGATTGAACTATGGTGTTGCCTACCCAGTCATCATTTATGTACGTACCCTGTATGCGTCTAATGTTCTTTCCCACATCAAGATCCATAGTTCTACAATCTTTTTCGTCATGACCGATTGACTTGCAAAAGGTGCAATATGATTTTATTGGGACTATTTGGTATTTCTGCATCATCGTACAATGGTAAGGGTCGTGACCCAGTTTCTTGCATATTTCACACCATAATCATCTCTGTGGTAGCGGGTTTCACATCCTCGTCACCATATATTGTGCGAATGTTGGGCATTCATTTTTTTGGTGTCCTTTCGTTCTATAGGTAGTGCACCAAATGAATTCTCGTTTGTCTTTGTTCTTGTTCTAGTTTAGCTAAAATGTTAAATTCTTTAGATCCTCCTTCAGTTCTTCGATAGTCAGGTTCATTTTTTGGTACTGATTCTCTTCTAATTGCAAGGCTGCCTACAGAGCCTCTGCTTGCATCTGAAAATTTTGTTGTCGTAATGGATATTTTAAGTGTGGGAGTAGTGAGTTGACAAACAAGTGTCGATGTTGCATATCGGTCATAAGGTATTTTAACTTTCATTTTAAACACTTGAATCTTTGATCGATCTCCTATACTAATTCTCCTGGTTTTTGTCTTATTTCAATCATCTCGTTCATGTACTGATCCTCTGAGCTCGGCTTCTAGAACTCATTTATCAATAGATTCTTAATGTTGTCCAGTTTCCTTGTCGTCTCAGGAACACTGTTTGTGTCTAGAATCATGTACCAGTCTAGCGTACAGTCTCTTAGCGTGATTGTTAGCTGTGTGAGTTTGGTGTTTTCATCAGTGATCTTCTTTGCTTCCAAGATCTTTGTGCAAATGAACAAATGCTTCTCAGGGTCTTCTATTTCTTCTCCTCAAAACTCTGGTAATATGATAGTAAGATTGTGTCCTGCCATTCCGAATACTGAGCTAATCCTTCCTCTGTGTGGTGTAGATACTTGACTAAGGTTGCCTGAACTGGCTCCTCCAGTAGTTTCTCCTTGTGTAGATGTACTTCCTACTGTCGGACTTCCTCCAAACTTCGGTTGTCTAAATGGTGGTGTTCTCTTTGGTGTATTGGTCGCACATGGATTTATGGGTTCCACACTGACATTAATATGAAAGGGATGGCTGCCTTCTCCTCCTGTTCTTGGGCCTCTTGTTTTCCTCTCATACATGGAGCGTAGGATTTCCTCAATCTGTTCCATAACTCGGAGATCCTCTACCTCTTCCTTATCGCTTTCCAAGCCCTCCCTTTCTGCTACGACTCTCTTCTTGGTATTCACCTTATATTGGTAGGGTGCTCTGCTACGCATCGTTCCTGATGATGAAAAGATCCACATAAGTTGGTCGTCATCCATCAAGATCGGGTCCAAGGGTTCCTCCTCCTTCTTGTCTTTATCTTTCCCTCCATCCATTCCTCCTCTCTCTGTCAGTGCTTCCACCCTTCCCCCATGCACGCAGGGAAGTCTAGTTGTCTGATTCCATTGTCATTACACATTTGTTATATAGTAGTATCTTGATAAAAGTATACAGTGATCGAATGTACCTACCTCTAGGTTCTCATAGGAACTCTTGCTCTGCTGCACTATATGACTTTGTTGTGTCTAACGCAAATTATGTGATAAAGCCTGCCACAGTACTATCAAGCCAAAAGTCAACTGCGCGGGTGAATTTATTGTTCACCTGCTGTAGTTGTTGGATCTATACTAGAGTCCAATCTAGCTGTAAAATCTGGTTCATCACGTGGTTGTCCGTTAACCTTAATATCCACTCTTGTAGTAGATGTAGAAAATCACAGAAAATGATTTCATATAAATCTGTAAACACATATTTATCCAGGTATCTACGCGGTGTGATTCTAGGGTTTCTATTGTCTTTATGTCCAAACTCTAGCTCTTTAGTTCTCAAACAGCCCTCGATTTCTTCTTTCGTGGGGTTCCAAGGTCTCCACATTTCCTTCTAATGGCTCATTTCTCTTTTGTTCCACTCCTTCGGTTCTTGTCCACTCTATCTCATCTACTCAGTCCTCTCTTGTTCCTCTTAATACAGCAACGAAACCATTTGTTGGTTACTAATTCCCTTCTCAGGTTTTCTGAGTTATTGACCTAGGGTTCATTTCATTCAGGGTTCCAACAAAGCCTCTAAAACTATCGACCCTCCTGGTAAACTAGAAGGCAACACAGCACCTGGAAGGTACTACACAGTCTCACCCAAGATAGCTTTAAATGGATGGTTGTAAGACTCAGGTGTTTATAGCCTAGGACAGATTAGGGGATAAAGGATTTCTTGATTAAGGCCCTATACTGCGAGTTATCACTATAATCTACTTATTCCTTGAAATTGCATACGTATATTTCACAGTTTAATTCCAGCAAAGTATAACCAAATTCATAACAATGTATTAACTCATTCATCAAGATTAACCATTAATTTTTGAAAGAAAGAAAAGGCATGCAAACATTCAACACATTACATGAGTATTACCGTGGTTCACCCCCTCCTAGGCTACGTTCACAAAGATTTGGCTCTTGGCTCTTTTATTATGGTAGTTTTGCAATTCCGGCACCACGTGCTTACAATTCTCCACAAAACTGGGTAAGATCTATGTGAGGCGAACTAGATCGCACCAGGATCTATAGCCTACGGTCTAATCCTCATATCTACCTTCCCTCGTATGTTTTTTTCTCAACAGATTACAAAATAGGTTCATACAGCTAAACTCTAACAATAATGATGAATAACGACGACCAACATAAAATCAACAATAACCATCCCTATATGATACTTTTGTATCTATATTTATACATTTTGGGCTCTTCATCCATTTACAGAGTATTTCCAAAACCCTAACCCTTCTTATGCTAGGTCTTTCTCCCACGCGTGTGTTGTTCTTCCTCTAGATGTAGCTTTCTTTTGTGCATGCTTTCTTGCATGCGCTCGTGCTGATCTTTTGACAGTTGTTACTTCAGTTTTCTACACGCTTTATTTACCACGATCGTTCTTCTTTCTACTTTGACCTGGTGCCAACAAGGAGGCATCTAGCCTTCCTTTGGAACAAGAAGAGGAGGAATGGACTGCGCCTCTCGAGAAACTACAAGGCTGTTATAACATCAATGTTGATGAAGATGATGATCCACGAAAGGTGAACATCGCAGAAATAGAAGGCCACAGAGATGTGAAAGTACCAAGATTTGAGCTACCATTCATTGGACAGCCAATCAAGATTAAGAAGGTTAGTATTGGAACAGAGGAGACATCGAAGCTTGCCAATGTTGGAAATTATTGGGATGGTGCTACCATTGACAAGATTACAGAGTTACTACACGAATATCGGGACTTGTTTCCAACTAAGTTCATTGATATGAAGGGCATCAAAGGGCCTATGGGAGAGATAAGGATCCCTTTGAAACCATATGCAATACCAGTGAAATAGATACCATAGAGATTGAACCCTAAATATAAAGAGAAAGTGAAGATTGAGCTCGACAGAATGCTGGAAGTAGGGATTATAAAACATGTTGAAGAGTCAGAGTGAATTAGCCATATGGTGGTACAGGACAAGAAGATAGGAGAGACCAGGATCTGCATAGATCTCAGGAAGTTGAACGATGCTTTTTTGCATGACCCCTTCCCTACACCATTCACTAACGAAGTGTTAGATAATGTGGGAGGCCAAGAAGTATATTCTTTTATAGATGGATTTTCAGGATACCATCAGATCTAGATTGCCAAGGAAGATCGCCACAAGACCACATTTGCAACAGAATGGGGATCTTACCAGTATACAGCAATTCCATTTGGATTGAAGAATTCCCCAGCCATCTTTTCCAGGGTGGTGGTCGAAGCATTCAAGGATTTTTTGCATAAATTTCTCGAAGCATATTTGGATGATTGGACTATTTTTAGTTTATTGAAAAATCATATTGAATGTCTAAGTCTAATGTTGGATAAATGCAGGCAGTGTCAAATTGCTTTGAATTTGAAGAAGTGCATCTTCTTCTCACCATTTGGAGTGTTGTTAGGCCATATTGTATGCAAGCATGGATTTCAGGTAGATCCATCTAAAATCGCCATTATCATTGATTTTCTACCTCCTACTTCAGTCAAATAGTTGCGCATTGCACTGGGACATATTGGGTATTATCGAAAGTTCACTAAGGGATATGCCTAGATTACAACACCTATGGAGAAGCTTTTGAAGAATGACTGTTAGTTTAGTTGGATAGAAGAATGTCAGTAGAGCTTCGACACACTGAAACAAAAGATCGTTACTGCGCCTATTCTAGTTTTCCCAGATTGGAGCAAGGAGTTTCATGTGCATGTATATACATCTTCTACTGCATTGGGAGTTGTGTTAGAACAACCTGGAGAAGGAGACATCGACCACACATTAGATTTTGCTAGCAGAAAACTATCCACAGCTAAGATTAACTACACCACCACTGAGAGAGAAGGATTAGCCATGGTGTATGCGCTGCAAAAATTTTGCCATTACTTGTTGGGAGGGCACTTTAAAATTTTTACTAATCACTCCACGTTGAAATACCTAGTCAACAAACCAGTGTTGGGGGGGAGAATATGTAGATGGCTTCTGCTATTTTAGGAATATGACTTTGAGATCAAAGTTAAGCCATGAAGAATGAACAAAGGTCCTGACCACTTGTCAAGGTTGAAACATGGCGAAGAGTCGACTAGTTTGTAGGATGTACTGTTGGATGCATAGTTACTAGCCATTAGAAATATTGATGACCAATTCGCAAAAATAGTCTAGTTCTTATCAACAGGAATGGTACCTAGTGAGTATACAATTCCCCGGAAGAAACAACTAGTGGTGCGCATTGCAGACTTTTCATTTATAGCTTGACAGCTATATAAGATGGGACCTAACGAGATACTGAGAAGATGTGTTATGGAGGCAGAGCGAACATTGATCCTCGCAGAACCTCATGAAGGCACCACAAGAGTACATTACGCAGGGAAAGCAACTGTGCAGAAGGTTCTCAGAGCTAGAGTTTGGTGGCCTACCTTACACAGAGATGATAAAGACTATTCCCGAGCCTACAATGTATGCCAAAGAGTTGGGAAACCATCCAGGAGAAATGAAATGCCATTAGCACCGCACCTGACCTTACAAGCATTTGAGAAATGGACCATTGACTTTGTGGGACCTATAAACCCACCAGGAAAGTGCACAAGAGCAAGGTACATCATTACTGTGACAAAATATTTGACTAGAGGGGCTAAAGCAAGAGAAGTTAAGGACTGTAGCGCAACTTCAACTGTGCGCTTCATATTTGATGAAATCATAACCAGGTTTGGATGCCCAAAGATCATCATGAGTGATCAAGGAACACATTTCATAAATAATACCATTGAAGCCCTAACTGAAGAATTTTCAGTCCACCATCAGAAGAGCACGTCGTATCATCCACAAGAAAATGGAACAGTGGAAGCATTCAGCAAGATCTTGAAGACAACGCTGACGAAAATTTGCAGTGTGAACAAGGATGACTGGGATTTAAGGGTACCAATAGTACTAGGGTCATATAGAACCACTTGCAAGAAGCTAACAATGCAAACTCCTTTTAAATTGGTCTATGGTCTCGAAGTTGTTGTCCCAATGAAATACCTAGTACCAACCTTAAGAATTGTTGCCTTTACAGGTATGGATGACATTGGCACTGTTCAAGAGAGGCTTTTGCAGTTGATCGAACTAGAAGAAGACAAATTTATTGCAGGATTCCATCAGCAGGTTCAAAAGGAAAGAGAAAAGGCCTATCATGACAGGCACATCAAGAAGAAGGCATTAAAGCAAGGTGATCTAGTACTGGTATATGACAGTAAGTTCGTCAAACATCCTGGGAAGTTCAAAACACATTGGATTGGGCCATATGAGGTCGCCTATGTTACAGAAGGAGGAGTTGCGTAGTTAAAGACTTTGAATGGAGAATGGAAGGAAGGGTTGGTAAACAGGAGTTGGATGAATTTGTACTATGACAACCAGCTGCCTCACAGCTCTTAGTAAAAGCATGAAGAAAAGGGTCTAGGTACCAGGTGCAGTTGAAACTGGGTACTAGACACAGAAAAGACAGTATACACTAGAAAGAAGAGGAGGAAAAGAGAACAAAGCACAGGCTACACTGCGCAGTCTAAAGTTGTAGAAAAATAGAAGGATCATATCTGAAGTGCCTCGGGACGAGTCACGGGTGAGTGTTGGAGGCCTGTTGGCCCTTGGTTATGGAAGCAAATGAAGATCAAGGAAGAAAAGGCCAAATGTGAACTTCGCGAAAGACACAGTGACTGTCACTGGGTTGAAGTGAGCAAAAGAGCAGAAAAGACGGAGAAAAGTAAAAGGAAGCAAGCCTATTGGACAAGGAGATCGAGGATGATAGATCAACAAGGAAGAAGGATCATGGACAACTCAAGAAGCAGAAAAATCCACCATTGGATGCTTTGGAGCACTGCACGAGAAGAAAGGAAATATGGGTTGGTGAAGCCCTGAAAACACGGGTCAAAGTTGACCTAGGGTTTTGGTGTCTAGGGTTTTGACACTTAGGTTTCGGCCTAAGGATGTCGGTGAGCTATTGTAATGTATAAATAAAGATCAAGAGGACCTAGGTTGGGTTGGTAAGATGATTGTTGGTATTGTGATTATTATTTTTATTGAGTAAATACTAGTGTGAGAGAGAGAAGTGCTAAGTGTGAGAGCCTTCTAGTATTGTAAGATCTCCAGCTGGGTGCGGAGATCAAGTCCTGTAGTTGGGTGAGCGGGAAAGGGGAGAGGAAGAGAGAAGAAGAACCAAGATCTGCTAGCTAAAAGTGCAGACTAGAACTGTATGCTATATCTTAATACATTATAAAGAACAATTCTGTGGATGTATCCCTAGAGAGAGGGTGAACCATGTATACCTTATGTCATGTGTGATTGATGCTCTATCTTTACCATTGATATATTGTTATTGCATTGCTATGTTAGATCAGATCTATAGTTGTGCGAGGTAGATCTAAGTTGATAAGTGATATATGCATGTTGGATTGTTCTAGTATTAGATCCACTTGATATTCCCCTTGGTTGTAGACATCTATGTCCTGCAACCCCCCCATAGTTGCTTCGGGTGAGACTGCATCTGCTTCGCAGGTGTTGCTGAAAGGGCCAGTAGTTAGGGATTTTTGGTGCCAATAGGCCTCCCTCCCTAAAGTAGGTGTGCCTCACCCAAGAGGGTCCTGAGACTCCCTACAAAAGATCGGAGGTATAAGAATCAGTTATAAGAGTCCTCATGGGCTTAACAACTAGTCGATCAAATCCCCCCAAAGAGGTAATCCTCCATAAAGGTTGTGTGTTGTCTGACCCTTATCTGACCCAGGGTACCTACAGAATAACCCCTGCTAGTAACCTATGCGGTACCTATGTTAAGAAACTAAGCAACCACGATATAACCGATGTGCAGGCGAACAGTCATAAGTCAAGTCTACCATATGGGTAGGGTACCAAAGCCTGAAACCTTGAAAGCACTACCTCTCACAGAGGTAAATGTACTATCAAGATCCCCATATACGAATAGATGCCCAGAAATATATCTGATGCTAAGAAGGTATTGGGGGGATATCCCCTCACCAACCTCATGTGACCTCGTGTTTAACTCTAGTGTAACAGGAGCCTCTTCAAGTCACCAATTATACAATGGATTTCACCACTCCCTTAGTTACACACATATGTTGATTTAACATCCTTGGAGAAGTTTACTCACAAAATCCTATTCCAAGGCTCTAAATCCTAAGCTAGTTTGAGCACCCTAGAAAATAAAATCGTTTCTAATCAATTTTAAATTATCAGCATTGGTTTTAGTGGTCTTGCTTACTCAAAAAGGTGCGGTAGTGAAAATGATGATGTTATGACTCAAAAAGTAAAATAAATAAATATAAATAACATGCAAAGTCATAACTTCAATTCCCAATAAATGATAAGCTTTTCAATATGCAATTTTCAATTTAATTTTGTAATTCAAAATAAAATGCAATATTTCTATACATGTACTAAGATCAATGATAAGAACCCAAAAGATCAAATGAAAATAATGCAAAATGCTTAATATTTTTGTATTTTCAATATAAAATAATGAAAATCCAAGGACTGGACAGTAGATTGATACAAAGATTCTACTGAATGCAATCAGAGAAAAACCAAGTAGGATATCAAGAAGCAAACACCCAGCCTAAGATTCAAGGACAATCAATGAAAAGGATGATGAGAAAGTCACCGCCCGAAAATTCAACCAAAGAAAGGTTTCCTATCATTCTACAGGAACTTAATAGTCATAACAGAGACCTAAGAAGACTCAGCAACCATCAAGACTTACCCAAAAAACATCAAATTCAACAACCAAGCATACAAGAAAGATGTATGTGACTGTTCAAGAGAAAATCGTGTATATACGCTTCTTGCAGAAGATCAACATGTGTATGTACACGATTGTCAGGTAAAAACCCACGTATATGTATTAAAACACTTCCAGGTCAAGGATAAGGCTAAGAAACTCAGACTCACAATGAACAGAGGCTGTCAAGCAATCATGCGACAATAAACTCAATATAAATGAGAGCAATCAAAGGAGAAAAACACTCCAAACCCCAAAAAGAAGATTTTATCCCCATTATGGTCGCCAATTCTGTTACGAGGAAAATCTCTCTATGGCATGGGGTAAACCAAAACAGAAGAAAATGACTATAGAAATAAACTCTAATCCCAAGTATGTTATATAAACAAATATGCTAACTAGACAAGATAAGGATCCTACCTCATCTAGATGTTCGATGAAGTCCATCGTTGAGCACTCAACTCAAAGCGATACGCCTGCAATTTTCCCTCAACAACCAAGAAACGCAAGCATATGGTGATAATATATAACGTTATCAAATTCAATAGAATATTCCATCAATATTCATAACAAATATTCCCATGGAATAACAATTCAAATATTTGCAAGACATTAATTGGACAAGAAAAGAGTATTTCTATTAAAATGTAATCATCAGAAGTGAATGAATTACAAACTTCTGTGTCGGCATGGTTCGAAACCGACAAATTAAGTCCCTTCCAGCTGGGCCTCTACCACTTCAATCCTCCACCAAAGGCAAGCTCATATAAGAGAGAAAATGATGTTCTCAATCAAGTAGGGAAGATCTTGGGGGTTGAACAATGTGTTCAGACTTAAAACGACAAAGGGATGCAGACTCAATATGAAGTGAATAATTTCTTCAAAGTAACTTTGCTCTCAAAGTTGAATTCTTCTCCTCTTTTCCATAGCTCAAATATGGCCTATTTATAGCCTTCAAATGGAATTGAAGGGCCGAGTCGGAACATTTCTAGTATATGGAAGGTCAAGTATCATGGATCACGTGACGTGGCATGGAAACCTGACACTGTTTTTTAATTTTGGGCACAAAACCCAATGTACGCAAGATGTAATGGTGCAACCTCCGTATACACGTGTTGTATAATAGTTAGGGTGCGTATATGTGGAAAAATATTGTTTTTAACTCTGAGATTTACAAAAAGAGACTTCAAGTCTGCATAGGGAAATAGAAAAAAACCATCTAAACAAATTTACATAAAGTGAAGCAAATCTTACTATAATAACAAATCTTACAAGAATAACAAGCAAGACATTTCAGAGTCAAGTGAGCACATTAAATATACACTACCAACTTTACATTAAATATTGTCCTTAAGAGTAAGGGGAAGTGCATGAGTGTGTACTAAAAAATAGTCGAGGTAAATATGGGAAGGATGATGAGAATGTAGAGTAACCATGTCAAAATTGCATTGTCCAAAAGATTTACACATGGAAACTTTAGGGATGGTTGAATTAAAATGTAATACACTTCAAACATCATTATACAAAAACATAATGTTGAAATTCTCAAATTATTTTTTAGTTTTATTATATAAATTTGTATTCTTAATTCATTTCATGTTTTAAAATATTATTATTATTAATTTCCAATCTTTTATAAATGTTGTTTACTTTAATTATATATTTTATTAATTATATATTATATTGCATATTTATTATGAATAATTGCTTTAAATTAATGATTTGTACATGTTGCTTCATTTTATTTTTACTATATGTATTCAAAATTTCTAGTTATTTACTTTAATTACATATTTATTAGGAAAAACTTCTTTAATTCAATAATTTATGTATATTGTTGTTCCATTTTATTTTTACTAGCCTATTGATTTTTCGACTTGATTTTGGACATGATTATTATCATTATTAGCATTTTGACATTGGTTTAAGGTTTGCAGATCTATATATCATTCATCAATCTATATATCATTCATCAATATATGCATATATTAGGGAGTATTATATATTTATAAGATATTATTGAAAGATGTGTTTATCCAGACATAGATATCAAAAAACAAAGATATTGTTTATAAATGAAAGGCAATACTATTCACAAGAAAATAATATATAAATAATTTTTTATTTTTTCTTAGCTGGTCCAAAGATTAAGCATTGGTTAAAAGATTCGAAACCACTATCCATGATGGCAAGTAATGGTTGTAATTTGATTCTTAATTTTAAAATTATTTTCTATCTCTAAATAATATATATAATATGTCAATATGACAAACTTTATTCCAATATTTTTTATTTAAAAATTAAGATAATAATTATATTAGTTTAAAGATTGCCTATTGACAACAAACTATGAATGATATGTAAATGATGTTTTTATTGGAAAATTGCAAACCATATTTGTATTAAGATTTATTAATAATTTTGTAGCATACAAATAACAATATTAATGAGTGTACTGCGTTTCTTTGATTTTAGATACAGGAGATTTATTAAACAAACCATTGATTATATTAATATGAATGAAGTCTTGTTACATTTTGTGCTTAAAATATAGTTGCAAAATAAGTCATTTTGCCAAGAAGTCCTTGATTATATTAATATGAATGAAGCCTTGTTACATTTTGTGCTTAAAATATAGTTGCAAAATAAGTCATTTTGCCAAGAAGTCCAAACACTTGTATAAGTATAAATATTTGTTTTCTATGTCCAAGGGTTAGAGAATTTTTGGAACAATGATTTATTGCTTTTATAGTTGTAAAATAAGTTATTGTCAAGAAATCCAAACACTTGTATAAGTTCTAAAATTTGTTTTCTATACCTAAGGGTTAGAGAACTCTTGGAACACTAATTTAGTACTTTTGAGATTGGTCTATGAACATCACCTCACGATAAAAATGTGAATGCTTTTTTTATCATTTTTATTTGAAAGGATCATGTTGGTGTTAATAATCCACATGTATATCTCAAACATTTAAATAAATTTTGGGAGATCTTTATAGGTGCTTGTGATGCTAATAACATAGTGATTGTAAACAATTCAAAATAAATTTATATTTGTAATGATGAATACAACTATGTAATTACAAAATATTATAATTGTGACAATTTAATGAAAGAAAAACATATTTGTAATGTTGAATGGAAGTATGCAATTATAAAAGGTTAGAATTGTGACATGTTGTGACAAGCACTACAACCCTCCATTTTTCCGTTTGATCTTGTTTACCTCCCTAGGAAATGGAGCCCCTTATCTTTTGAGCCTAAGATAAATCCTCATAAGTCTCCCTCTCTACCTCAAGATACTTAGAAAATGCATATTTTTTATACTTGAAAAAATCATCAAGACTTGGTGTTGAAATCCAAATTTGAGTTTGAAGGAGTTTCTTCTAACTTCTTCGAATAGTTCGGAGGAGTTTCTTCTATATTCTCTGAACAGTTCGGAGGAGTTACTTCTAACTTCTGCGAACTTTTTGGAGGAGTTACTTCTAACTTCTATGAACAGTTCGAAGGAGTTACTTCTAACTTCTCTGAATAGTTCGAAGGAGTTAGTTTCTTCTCCCTCAATATGCAATGATATAGCCGAAGTTAGAGGAAATTCCTATATTGTGTTCGGAAGAGTTAACTCTAACTCCTCCAAACACATCGGAGGAGTTCCTCTGATTGCTATCGAAGAACTTCATCTCTGACCCTCTAGCCACACCAACCGCACCTACTGCATTTAATGCCAAAATGACCTTTTTGCTATATAAAAGGAATGGGGTCAAGTCATTGTTACCGATTGCGATTTTAGTAAGACTGAGCCATAAGGATAAAACATGTCGAGCTACCCCATTCAATATTGCCACCTATCCCTACTCACCACATGGCATCAGGTTCCAGGTAAGGGTGTCTTACCTTCTTTGGTTTAAGGTTAGGGTTAGGTCTCCTCTCGATTTCTTAAATTTCACTTTAGTTCTTGTTTCATTACCCTAACTAGATAATTTTGTTCCCTCATGTCGCCTTAACTTTGGCCATTTCCTTAACTGATGCATGTCATGCAATATGTTCCTTCTTCCCATTTTGGCAATTGTCCTTTGCTCGAATACACTGTTCAGTCGGCCCAAATTTCTATCACAACAACACCATTGTCTTTTCTTACGACCGAGTGTCCTTGGAAGCCATAAAATAATACACAAACCTTTTTTATTTCATAAGTGTTTCGACCGAATAGAACTCTAAGAAACACTCGACCTTTGAGCCTGCCTTCAGCCTCACCCCAAATTCATCATTCTTTCCTTGTAGAAATCCCTAATTTAAAAAAAATAAAATCAGAAGCTTTCAATATAACTCCTCTGAACACATCGGAGGAGTTATTACTAAATCCTCCGATGCATTTGGGAGATTTGAAGACTTTTCTTCGATCAACTCGAAGTACTTGAAAACAACCCTTCAAACCATATCAGAGGAGTTACTTCCAACTCTTTCGATATGATCGAAGAACTTCCTTTCAAGTGCTCTGATATTTACTATGAGACTTATGGAGAACCTTTCCAATAACCTATCGAAGAAGTCAGTACTAACCCCTCTGATGCGATTGGAGGAGTTCTTACTAACTCCTCTAATGCAATCAAAGGATTTTTCCTTAACTCTTTTGATCACCACTATTTCAACCTTTTTCCACTTTATTGGAGCACTTAATAATAACATCTTTGATCTGTATCGGAGAAGTTAATTCCGTGGCCTTCGATTTCGATTTTCAAGCCTAACTTCTAGCCCTTCACCTCCAAATTTTTACCAAGGTTCTTAAGCATTGTCTACTTTCAATCTTTTTAGCTACACTTAAACCGGTACATCACATCTTGTCTTTGTGTCCTAAACTTATCTTTTTGGTAGGTACAAACATGTCACCGTGGAAGAAGACGACATGCAAAGTATCCAAAGTTGAGCCCTCTGACAGCTCCCAACAAGCAGTAGAGGTTGAAATAGTCAGGGATATATATGACGATACAAATGGACTTCTAGAAAAGGATGGAGAAACTCTGAAATGGGGGGAAGTGTACTACATGTTTAAGAAGTCAAATTTCTCTACAAAAGTGGAAGAGCCAGATTAACTCCAGGTGTTCAAGAATATCAGAAAATCAGGGATCTTCAGGGTGGAAGCACACCCAATTGTCCTCCCCTGTACATACGTTGTTTCATGGATTTTGAAGAACATCGATATAAATAGTCGATATGTATGCAATGCACGAAAAGAACCTATTGCTTCATTTCAACCATAATTTCTAGATAAATTCTATGACATTGAAGAAGGCAATAAGATATTGGATAGCAAGATCCTTAGTGAATTTGAATATACGTCGAAAGACTTGTTTCCAAAATGGTATAGGGTGGACAAGTAATTTAAATACAGGCCTAAGATTTGGTATCCTACGACTAACTTAAGAAGGCCCTATCAGTATTTGGTGGCCATGTTGTGTAGGTTATACAGGGAGCCAAACGCAACTCAATTATCCTTGTCATACATGCCCTTAATTTATTTATGCGTGGATTTAGGTGTTTCATTCAATTAGGTAGATATATTGTTTGAAAATCTCATTGTTTCCATCTCTACAGTAACACAAGCACAACAAGGAACATTTCCTAGTTTCCATATGTCCTCATACCTCCTGGACATAATATGCACTTCCCAAAGGTATCCAAACATGGCGTGGAGTTGGTTTCCAGTTGACGCCTCAATCCACATCTATTGAAAAGTGCTCTGGGAGCACAAATACTGTATGGAATACCAAAGAATTTATGATCACTTCCTTTCTCCTTTATATGAATTTATTTTCTGCACCACTCCCCCTTGTATGATCGACAAAGCCATAGCATTCATAAGAATAATTGGGGACTGGTACCTAATGAATCATGGAACTTATATAAGGGTCTATGGTGCGATGAATTCGCCTCACCTACTTCCACAATTTGTACCTGACAAGATCGTCCTTCAAGAAGTAGCGTGCCAGACTATTATACATGGGGTTGGAGGAATGGTGTATAGGTTTAAGAAAATGATATGGCCCCCACTACCTTTATACGTCAGAAACTATTTCTTCTAGAATACCAAACAAGCCCAAGTAGAGGTAGACATATTACTTTCTTATCACTTTGGAGAAGAAAGATTCAAAAGACATGATTCTAGAAAAATCATGAGGGAACACTTTAATAGCATCAGGCTCCCTTATGAGTATACTACTGAAATCTGGGAAGAAGAGGAGGTGCATCAAAATTCCATAACATACGACGAAATCATTTCCAACGGACGTGGCCATCCAAAGGGAAGGATCGTTGACGAAGAAGCGGAAAGAGAGTTGGCCAAAAAATAAGTAGAACAAGAGGAAGCCGAGAGATCTTCTCCCATCTCTATCTCAACTCATTCAGGATATACTGAGGAGGGATAAAGAAAAGGTGTTGAAAAAGAATAATGACACAAAGAAGAAAAAAAAATTGAGGTCGACAAAGCCAGAGCCAAAGTTGAAGCTGAAGCAAAAGCTAAAGTAGAAGCGGTAAGAGTAGTAGAAAAAATAACTGAAAAAGCAGCGAAGGAAGCATCTAACAAAGATGTTGAGGAGGAGACAAAAATAAAAATGCAGAAAGAACAAGGGATGACACACGCCCCATGGATGTAGATATCCTAGGAACATCTACCACATGCACAAAGATAGATCCAATGGGAAGTGGTCTAGGACTTGGACTATGGGAACCATTTCAACCAACTGAATTACTAGATCTTAGAAGCTTTATGTATGACAGTAAAATTGGTAGGATCATGTAAGAGTGAGTTAAGAAGATGCAAGTGACGGAAGGGGCTCCTATATCAATTGTCACTTAGGTATCAGTCACGGAATATGTTAGAGAGGATGTTATGGCAACAACTAGAGTCGGTTATGCATTTATGGATGCCAATATAGATAACATACAGAGGTTATGCAAAAAAAATGAAGAGAAGGAGTTAAAGATCAAAGAACTTTAGGAGAATCTTCGGCATATGAAAGTGGATGAAAGAATCCTCCAAAGCTTCAAATTCAGTGTTGGGAAGGTTAGAAATGTCTTGGAAGGTTCCATTATTGACATGTACGCTTACCTACACCTCTTCCAAGATGCAACTTCCATAATCATTGACCAAAACAACCAGATACAAATGAAGTTGGCACATAACAACATTATCCATGAAAGTATAGTTGACATAGATAGGTGGATAGAGGAAAATCTTGGTGCACCTCTTGATTTATATAGGTCACCAAAATCTGCTAGAAAGACCGATATGTACACATTAGATCATTGCCAACAAATAGGACAAAGAGCTTATAGATAAGTAACCAAATCTATGGAAATATGTTCAAGGATCCACAAGGTTGCTCAGGAACTTATCAGAAATCATTGACTCCCAATGCAAGATGAGATTGGAAAGAACCTAGTAGCAGAAGAAATGGTAAATGCAGTTCAGGACAACACATATTGAAGGAAATAAATAGTTGAAGCAGCTACATTTCTCTCCACCAACCTTATTGATCAACATCTACTACAACTAGTAAAGCTTCATACGATGGTGCAAGATTTAGTAACAAAGTTAGAGAAGGATATGATCACCCTCGATGAGACTATTTCTCTGAACAATGCAACATTAGAGAAGTTGACATAGAAGAGGATTAAATCACTCTATGACCAGTTAGAAGTTTGGGCAGCCTACCTCAGAAGAAAAATTTTATAGGAGAAGGACATGATACCTTCCCTTTCTTTCATCATTTTCCTAACTACTCTAAATTTCATCCCTTGTTGCACACATGTCATTAGGGAAGAGAAGATGAATTGTTTTGTAACTACCTCTTCAATAAGAACATGAAAGGACACATGGGAGTTACTAATTTTTGTATAAAATAGGATAGAAGTTCAGCTTTTCAATAATTGTATAGACCCAAGAAATTTTTCTAGAACACATACTTTGTTAACTAATATTGAGAAGCCCTCATGACCAACATATTATAGAAGAAATTTTGTGTAGAAATGGATTGGATCTTTGAACTACTTCAAGTGAAGATAACTATTTTTTCTATGCACTATAAGAATGCATGTTTGTTGTAGACTAATTCTCATACAATATTTGTCATTCTGTAGTTATTGATGTTTCTTTGAATATTTCAATGCCTTGGGATTTGTGGGTTGTTCTTCTATACATTGTTGTGATCTAGACTAATCTGATTATATACATTTGTATGCACTTACCTCCAATCTTGCTCTTTTGTTGCAGCTAATTGTATAAAATTTGTGCAAGATTTTGGTTGCATTTATAGCTCATTGGTTACTTTAATAGTGCACTCCTAGATAGTATTATACATCAAAATGCCACACTTAAGTATCTCACCCTAAGTGTCGCAAGTGTCGTATGCACCTTGGTAAGTGTTGTATGCACCTTACTAAGTGTCGCATGCACTTTTCTATGTGTTCATATGTGTTTTAACCCCTTGAAACCATCAAAGAAAATTTTCCATGATCCCTAAGTCATATTGGAGGAAGAAACCCATCATTGCAAGGACAGAAACACTCTTTTTACTTGAAAAATCGACCAATTTTTGGGCATTTTTGAAGGGTAGTTCCCCCTGGACATGTTGGGGGAGTTCTACCTCATATATCAGCACCCCCTTTACCTTATTTAAGGATTTTTTATCTAGGATCAACTCTCTATCTCTAAATATAAGGGAGCATTGATTTTGGTTAGAAGAAAATTTGGAGAATCTCGCCTCTTTTTGAAGGCCAACTCTTGGAGAGGAGGTTGCTTTGGATCGGATTCTATCTTATGGAACTATCCTGGGATAAGATCCTAACCTAAATGAGTCATATCCTCAACTAATCCCCAAATCTAATCATGGTGGTTGAGCCTCCCAATCCTATAAAAGGAGGCCATTCCATGGTGAAAAAGGAGGAAAATAATCGGCAAAAGCATTGGCATTTTGATCGTGGATCTTTCGATCAAGGGGTTGGATGAGGAGGACTTGGAGAAGTTATTGCAACACCATTCATGATTGTAAGTATCTCTTTAAACTTTTCATCAATATACTTGGCCTATTTCCTTCAATATTGTGTATCATTTCATGCATTTGTCTATTGTTCTTTCGATCTTTGTAGATAGATTTATTTAACCTAATATTGTATAGTAGGAGTTATTTGTTTCTCTTTGTTTTCCATTGCATTGTAGGTGTCAAGTTGTGCTGAGGAGTTTGGAAATCAAACTTGGATTGGAAGAAGCGAGGAAAAACTTTGAAACAAGGTGCATCACACTTTTTCTCCCTCTCTCTCTTTCCGATTAGTTAAACTAAATTCAAAGGGATGTTAGTGTCCATTTCTATTTTTTTTTCTTGGTATTATGGGTCTAGAATCCAAGGGAAGATTCACCTGTCCACAAGGGAATTGTTCTGTAACAGAAATTGGCGACTCCACTGGGGAATTGTGTCCATTTGTGTTTTTTTTTGCTTCGTGTCTTTTGTATTTGCATCTGACTCTTTCATTTTGATTGAAAGTAATGGAGGATTAAAGGATTTTCATTTTCTTTCTTTATATATTAGAATCAAACAAAGAAGATAGTTGCATTCTTTCTTTTGGGTAGTGTAGTAGATTGCATTTAGAAGATTGCGTTTGGGAATTGGGTGTTTTTGTTGAAGAAAGTTGAACCTCTTCTCCATCCTGTATTTATAATTCATTGAAGAAAAAGAGTTGCATCTCATTATTCTGCATTCTTTTGGAGTTGACTCTAAAACATCATAAGTTTCACTTTCTCACCCTTGAGTAAAAAACATCCCTAAAATGAAGTGCTTATAAAATTGATCAGATACTTTTATTTTATTTGGTAGTGAACCTACATTAGCTTAAAGTGTAGGGATTTGGAATAGGTTGTGAGCATAAATTTCCAAAGCCATCAAACAAACTCAGAATATTTTGATAGGGAGGGTAAATCCAATGTTCATATAATCATAGTCGGGATCCCCCTCTCACACAGGGGTTAAACACGAGGTTGTGTATGGGACAGTAGCAAAGATTTCCCCTTCGAAGTTTAACCCCCATAGTGGAAAGATCGTATATTGGGGGTTCTTCCTGAGAAATGACTGGTTTCATTTGGTCTTGGAGCTTCATGAATCCTGAATCTGTTCGAGGTTCTCAGTAGTATTTCGGTCTACTTTTCTTAAGTTCTCTTGAATAATTTCGAACTTATTATCTTGCCCATACGTTCCTTCCCGACTGTTGATTGTCCCCACCTGGAGGTTTACTGTGAGTTGGTATCCTTATTATCCATAATGTTTAGGGTCCTTACATGAGGTGACGGTGAAGGGAAGTCTCCATTGTACCTGGAACAGACGTTCGTCAAACTCACTCAAGCTCCTTGGAGAGTAACCCATGGGTAAAACCATGAGGAAGATTTCACCAAGGTGTAAGTCTATTAAGAATGTCACCAACGTAACTTATCCACCCACTCGATCCCATCCCCTTCCTATATTGATCTCACTATGTTGGATTTCATCACCAACTAGTGGTTTCATTGTGGGAAAGTTTGTTTGATTGTTTGCTTCTTAGATTTGTAGCATGTGATGTTTTTTTTCCTTAGTGGAACTTAGGTCGAGTCAGTGTCAATGGCATCAATTCCTGGGAGTACCAACGAAGGAGCCCATTTTCCCAAGGAACCTTTTGCCTTTCCTTCTTTTGGAAACATTCTTCCTCTGTTCATTACCACAATGAGTCTTCCAAGACTCACCATCAAGTTACTAGTTTGGTTGTTCCCCACTCTGGTGATATCAACTTTTACCAGTGCTTTGAATGCACCTAATGCTTTGGATGTAAGCACACCACCCACAAATCAACCTCATGACGACCTTTCTCCTTCTTCACCCAACAGGTCTCCTTCCCTTTCTCCTTCTTCACCTAGTGAAAGATCTAAAGCAAGTAGTCAGGTTGATAAGAAGAACAAGAAATGAAAGGGGAAGAAGAAAAAGAATCAGAAAGAGACCAAGCCTCCAACTGCATTAGGTCATGTTGGATCTGAGCAACCAACTATTGTTAATCATACTAGGAGTGTTGATAAAGTCGACAAGTCTAAAATGAAGAATCCTAAGCCCAAATTCCCTTGCAGGCTTTGTAAGGGTGACCACTTTCTGAGGGATTTCCCTAGTCTACCCAAGGTATTAGAAATGTGGTCTTCCATGTCATCAACCCCTATTGAACATGCTAGTGACACCTTGTCAACTAGTGACATTAACGTTGGTAAGAAGAATAGAACTGTCAAATTTCCTTGTATGTTATGCGAAGGTGATCATTACTCTCACCTTTTCCCTTGTATGCATAGATGATTTTAGGGGATAAATTTCGCCAATGGGATAATTTTCCATGGTTTTTCCCAAAAAATGATTTGCCAATTTCCATTTTCTCTAAAATAATTCGCCTGAATTCCATAAAATGAAATTATTTTGCCTTAAAAAACGCCAATTTTTTATATAAACTATATAAAATCCTTAGAAATTTGAATATTTTTACAAAACTATCGCCAAACATGTTACATTTTGCATATTAAGGACTAGTAATATTATCCCATGTTTCTACATTTCAATACAAATTTCCATCCTTAAAATTATCCCTACTTGTATAGACGAGGCTTCTTATCTTTTGGAAAAGATTCAACTTCCAAATGTTTATCATAATATCTCTCCCAAACCATCATTAGTTGATGGAATAGTCAATCTAGTTCCATCCTCGGTCGGTTTGGTTGATCAGGTGGTCAATCAGGTTTCATCCAAGGTTGAACCACTAACCCAAGTAGTTGATCCAGTTCCATCATTGATCATCCCAACTCTTCATCTGAAAAGTGAAACCCGAGTGATTGATCCAATTCTGTCATCGATTGGCCCCACTCTTCATCTGAAGAGTGCCAAAGTGGTTGATCTAGTTATGTCATTGATCGATCCCACTCCTCCCTTGAAGGGTGCAACCAAAGTAGTCGATCTAGTTTCGTCATCGGTCGATCCCACTCCTCATTCAAAGAGTGAGGATGCTGCTCAGGTCTACCTCATTAATACTAATTCACCTGGACAAGTGGGAACTCCACCCATCCCGATGGTACCCCCTTCAAGGAATTAGATGATTTCTATTAATTGGAATCATTTGATTGAACTCCATCCTCCTTTTTATGTGCCTTTCCAAATCACCATGTAGGTTTGTGATAGGAATATTCCTAACACTATAATAGATGAAGGTTCTTCTCTTAGCATCTTATCCATGAATGCATGGCAAGCTTTTGATTCCCTGCAACTTGCACCCATGACTCATAATATGTTGACCTTTGACAGAAGAGTTAGTCAACCTTTCGGGATCGTGCCTTAGTTTCCAGTTACTTTGGGAGGAAAAATGGTCTACGTCGATGTGATGGTAGTTCACAACCCCTTGGACTTCAACCTACTCCTCAGGCGAGATTATGTCTATGTTATGAGAGCTTTTGTGTCCACTCTTTTTTGAGTGATATGTTTCCCTCACAACGGAAACATATTAACGATCAACCAGCTTTCATTCATTCACCCTCATCTGATGGTCAACCATCCTCCTTCTATGAACGGTCCATACATGCCAGCAATGTCCGCCTCACCACAGTTCAATTATGTAATGACCTGCCCCATCTGTTCAACCCCGCAAAAGAGGGAATCTCTCCCATCTCCTAACTTAGATCTGGTAGTTAACATGGTCATCTCTTCAACAGGGCTATTAGAAGTAGATATCCCTACCCTTATCAAGGTTGTAGACATGTATTCCTTCTGAAGTGATTTTCTTCCATCTATCAAAGATCTCCTGGAAGCCATGGATGACGTTTATCCCTTGACATGTATTTCTTCCAAGCATTTTCCTCTTGCAAGCAATGATCAAGCAGAGGTATTGAGCATAGTTTGTTTTCTCTGTGGAAAGCTCGTTAAAAAATGAAACAGAGGTCTTGAGCATAGTTTTGATTCTCTATGGAAAGCTTGTTAAAAAATGAAACAGAGGTCTTGAGCATAGTTTTTATTCTCTGTGGAAAGATCGTTAAAAAATGAAACAGAAGCTGTGAGAATAGTTCTTTTCATGTGTCAATCTCGTTAAAAAATGAAATACTCACCTCTCCCGTTGAGTCGAGTCTTTCGCTAGATCTCGTATATGTTGAGATGAGTCTTTCGTTAGATCTCGTATATGTTGAGTCAAGTATTTCGCTAGATCTCGTATATGTTGAGTTGAGTATTTCATTAGATCTCGTAGAATTACCTTCATTTCATCTACCCTTATCCTTTTTCTCCATCTAGTACAGAAATTGGTGACAACCTCAAAGTCAGTGAATGAAATGAAGCTTGGGGGGGAATGTCTCCAATCTTTGATTATTATTCTAGAGTTAAGTCGCTAGCTTCTCAAGTTGGGGGTAGAGTACCAACCATCCATGGGTATCCCTCAAAACCTTTGGAAACTATGTTGGGAAATTAAAAGCATAGTTTAATTTTGTTTGAAGCTTGTGTAAAAATGAAACCAATTCTGAGCTTAGTCTTTGTTCTTTCTCATGCTCATAAATACATGAGAATGTCACCGAGTATACTTTTATCACTTTTTCAGACTCGTAAAGGTTATACAAAAAAAGAACCCTCTGGAGTCTCCTTTAAGCTCTTTTCAAACTCTCTAAACATGAAAAGATTGTTGAGTGTGTTAGCAACAATTGTGGTATCGGGGAACAAAGGTGCGTGGGTCTACAGGGTTGCGCGATAAGTGCCCAAGCGCAGCACACAAAAGAAATCTGTTTGGGGCCCGAGTCAAGCAAGCGAGCCTGATCATGGACATGAGAAGCAGTGAAAGAGATCTAGATCGTCAGTCCGAGAAAGGATGCGTGGCGGGAGATCAGCGTCAGTAGGAAAGTCCCGATAGGGAAACGCCCATCGGGGAACTTGAAGCCATCGGGATATCGGGGATCTTGGGGATGAGTAATTCGTGCACTTAAAAAGTGCGAACCGCGAAACCCTGATGGAGGGTATGGTCAAAAGGCATATGGTAGTGGTCACTTGGACCAGGGCCTAGTCAAAGGGTTAGCACGGAAGGTGCATCGGCAATCGGAAAATCGTGAGTCCCGTGGACACGAACATTGTGTCATCGTGAATGCCGAAACTCTAATGGAGGATTTGGCTACGGTCACACAAAGACGGGTCATATGGATCGTGTTCTAGCTGGTAGGGGCTAGCTCATAGAGGTGGAGCTCATCGCATATTGGATTTTGGGAAGCTAGCACCCCTTATTTCTTGCACTTTGAAACTCCAAACCCCGAATTTCCGATAGCACCCAGGATCAGGCCCACGAATTTGGCACCTGGTCATCGAGAAGGAGGCCTGGGGGAGGGGTGTTTATGTTTGTCATTCTGCCTCTCAGACCTCGATGACACGTATCCTCCATTTCATTATCTTGCACTCTTAGCCACCTCCGCCTCAGCTTATTGCCCCCACCTTGTTCGGTCACCGAATATCCTCCGATGTCCCCACGTCACCTTCTTGTGCCACATCGCATCTACACCTTTATCTCCTAACAGCCCACGCATACCCAGTATCCTGTCTGCCATGCCCATCACCTCAACCTTGTCAGCTCCGTCCACATTGGCCAGTCGAGTCCCCCTGCAGAAATCCAGCAAAGCAGCAGATAACCAAAGGTAGGCTACCACATCTCCCAAATGGATATTTGACCAGAGCCTCTCAGGTCCCGATGAATCAGTTAATGCAAATGAGGAAGGTGGGTGATACATCATCTCCTTCCTTAAATAGAAGGTTAGAAAGGAGCGTGTACAGAGATAGGCTATCAGTCCCTCCTGACAAAGATCGTGTCTGACAGACAACTGCATGGGCATTCTGCCCAACGTCTGCATGCGTAGCCTAACAGAGAAGCTCCTCAATGTCAAGCATTGAATTCATGATATGATCGTGCCTTCAGCGCCTGATTCAGTTCCAAGTATATGTAGGCATTTCTGCCATTTTTGTGGGTATCGATGGTTGAGCAGAGCTCCCGGTTGTAAAACTCTAATGAAGCACTGTTTTCTGGTTATTTCTAGACTTATGAGACTTCTTGCCTTATGAATGCCAGTTTCTTTACATCTTTGTTATACTGTGTTAGAGCAGCTCGGAATTGCAGGATCCAGTCAAGTTGTAGCTGTTATAGGATGATGTTGTAATGGGTCACTGTAATAGTTACGGAGTCTCTAATCGGTTTCTTTGATTTTCTTAACGTTGAATGACTTGGAATTGGAGGATCCAGTCAAGTCTTCTATTCAGTTTCTTGAAGCCCTGAACTAGGAGGATCCTGTGTTTAGAGTTTTTCCCTACAAACCACTGTAAGCCTGTTTCCCAGAGCTGTTTGTTCACCTTTCTTACTAAGTCTTCCACCTGCTCATCTTTTAATCAACCCACTGGCCGAAGTTAGGATTCCAGACCTCCTTACTTCTTTACATACCATATCCAATCCCCGAGTTAGAGTGATATCTCCTCAAGTCTCTACCCATTTGATCGCCCATTTATCAAAACGTGACATAAAAACTGATGGGCGTCGGGCTCTGCTCCTACAAGCAATCCAGGAGTGACTTCCGACACTAACATTTCTGGCGCCATTGTCGGGGATGAAATTGAAGATTTTCCCTGGGTAAAATGACATTGAGCCTCTGAGTCCGAAGGTGCATCGGATTATCGGAGCCTTTCAAGATTGCTAATTTGCACATGGTGACTCCATTGTGACGACTCCGCTGGGGAGAACCTGCTCTGTTAATTGTGGCTTTCAGAGGCAGGCATATGCGGTCTCATCCATAGCTGCCTCTAGCTACGCCTAAAACAGATCCAGAGGTGGTGCTCAGAAAGGGAAAGGCCTTTGAAGAAGAAGCATCCATCACTGAATCAGGTAATCCACCATATCCTTCTGTTGGAGCTCCTTTTTCTCCTCCTTAGTTATTTGACAGGCCTGTCTCTGCAGTTTCCCGTTTCCTAAATTTTGGGAGTGTTCCTGTTGAGTTTTCCTCTCCTGGTCTGGGACCAGAGGGACAAGACTTTGTCACTCCCCTCTCCCCTGAAGTTGTACCCTGGTGTAGACCCAGGACCGCAAGAGATTTCCCTACGCCTAGCTTAACCACTCCTGTGCAAAAGGGAGCACCCGCTAACTTGAGCTCGTCTGCCTTCTCCTTAAATCCCCTCTTGTTTCCCACTCCACTTCGAGACTCATTCTCAATAACCCCGTTGCAAACTCCTCCTCCTCCAAATTCTCCTCCACCTAATATTCCTATGGCTGGTGCTAATCCCCCTCTGAATAGAATGGATTCCATAGTTGTTGCTAGGTATGCTCCCTTGATCTTACCTAATCCCATGAATCCTTTCCTTGCTGGAGATTACTTGAAATATATGCCCAAGTTCACCGGGGAAGGGGACATAACTACGGAAGAACACCTGGCTTCTTTCTACAGTTATGCAGACAACCTGAACATTGAAGATGAAGATGTATGGATGAGGGTTTTTGTCCAGAGCCTGGATGGTGAGGTAAGGAAATGGTTTAGAGGATTAGCTCCCGGATCTATTGCTGGAATTGAAGCCCTGGATAATGCTTTCCTGAGGCAGTGGGGAGATAAGAAGGATTTCATGTATTATATGACTGAGTTCGGGTCTTTGAAGAAGATGGAAGGAGAGTCTGTCTCTGACTTCTCCAAAAGATTCAATAGGATGTACAATAAGATTCTTGATGAAATAAAGCCATCGGAAGCTTCGGCCAAGATGTCCTATGCTAGTGCGTTCGACCCCGATTTCTGTCTTTAATTGAGAGAAAGAAGAGCCGCCTCCTTAGCTCAAATGCAAGACGCAGCCATAGAAGTGGAATCCAATGTATTAGTAGCTTATAGATTGAGGAACAAGGCCGACGTGGGCAAAAGAAAGGGAAAATCCGAAGCCTCAACTTCTGGCCCATCGGTGCCCCACCTTCAAGTAGATGAGCTAACCAAGATGGTGAAGTCTCTGTCTGTAGAGATGGAAAGATTGAAGGTAGAGAGGAGGCAAGCATACAAGGGCCCTCAAAGCGCCGAAAACAAAGGAGGTTTTCGGAGGCCAAACAATATCGCTTCCCCAATGATGCAAAGAGACAGAGATGACCAGAAAATTCAGGCCCCTTTTCAAAACAATTTTGTGGCTAAGGGAGAAAAAGGGGAAACAGACGAACTTGAGCCTGAAATCCATTGCTTTGGAGATACCCTTCCTTTTCCTCATCTCACTCAATCAGCATATGAAGAGTCTCTCATGGACAGTCAGCTAAACGAATTGAGCAAGGGAGAAAAGGTTGGCGGCAGTCAAGGCAGGTACAACCTGAGGTCCAGCAAAAGGACAGCAGCACCTGATATTCCTAAGTAGTCCATTAGAGTGGAGAAGCCTGCTAGTAAAGTAACAGATGGTCACAGAGATAAGAAGGCCCAACCCCTCTCTCCCGTTGTCCATAATCATGTTTCAGAAATAAAAGAAATTCCAAAGCCTACATCTTCTTTTAACTATGAGCATGAGATCCAAAAGATTAGAATCCTTGTGCCCCTCACTGAGTTGATTAAACATGATGAATTCAAAAAGCGCTTCTCTAAACTTTTACAGTTTGAAGCCTCATGCCTTCCCTCAGACTCCATAAACCTTCAAGATGAAAAGCCGGCAGTTGTCTTGGGCCCTATGGTAGAAAATAGAGATGACTCATCCCCCCCTTTCTACACGTCCCTGAACATACATGATAAAGTGCTACACAATTGCTTGATGGATTCAGGGGCCTCTCACAACCTCATGCCCAAAACTGTCATGGAAGAACTAGGACTAGAAGTCACTCGAGCCTATCATGACCTCTATTCCTTTGACTCCAGGAGATTTCAGTGTCTTGGAGTTATCAAAGACCTGGTTGTGACCTTGTTTCAACTACCCATGAAGAGTGTGGTCATGGATATTGTAGTAGCTGATGTCCCCCCCAAGTTCGGTATGCTATTATCAAGATCTTGGATAAAAAGACTGGGGGGAACCTTGCAGATGGACCTCACATATGTTACTATCCCAGTGTTTGGAGGAGAACATAGAAGACTATAAAGGGAAGCCCAGCTGGCCTATATAATCAGCGATGAGGCCAACCCTACCAACCATCCCATCTTTGCCTTGGACACTGACTTAGGCTCCAGTTTACTACAACTCACCCATGCCCCCGAGCCTCCTCTCAAACTCAGAAAGCAGCCCACCAGTTCCCCCAAACTTCCTCTCTCCAGCACCCCCGTCTGGAAACTGTTCTTTGATGGAGCCTCTTCCAGGGAAGGCGCTAGAGCTGGGGTGGTTTTTGTGTCACCTGCTCAAGAAACCATATCTCTGTCATACAAATTAGAATTTGAAGCTACTAACAATGTGGCAGAGTATGAGGCTCTTGTTCTGGGATTAAGAGCTGCGAGGGAAATGGGAATTCAGGAAGTAGCAGTGTTTGGTGATGCAGAGTTGGTGGTCTAGCAGATCAGAAATGCTTATCAGGCTAAGCATCCTCAACTCAGAAGCTACAGAAATGAGGTATGGGACCTAGTTGACAGCTTCTTCTCAGCATTTAACATTTCATTCATCCCAAGAGAGGAGAACAAAATGGCAAATTCCTTGGCTACATCGGCTAGCAATTTCAAAGTACCTTTGCCACCCAAATTTAGATATGACATAGAGGTGAAATACAGGCCCTCCATACCTGACAACGTCAAACATTGGAAGGTGTTCGAGGACGATCTCAAGGTCAAGAGGTTCTTGGAGACTGTCAAGGAATTTTCAGAAATGCACATAGACCAAGACGCCGTCTCAGAGGAGAGCTCGATGGGGGTAATTTTCTAAATAAGATTGCAGAGTGTGACATTGTACAGCTGCCCAACAACCATATTCCCAGAGGTCTGGTTCCTTTGGAAAGGATTTTCGATAGAAACGATGTGTCGTTAAAAGGAGAAGTCTCGGAGGAGGACGTTGGTACTATTCAGTGCAACATTGGGATCGAGAGTGAGCCCAAGTATGTCAAATTGTCAAGACGTCTGACAAAGGAGCAGAGGTCTAAATACATTGGACTTTTGAGGGAATTTGCTGATGTGTTTGCCTAGACCTACGAAGACCTCAAAACCTATGACACCTCTGTCATCGAGCATAAAATTCCATTAAAGGAGGAGGCGAAGCCATTCAGGCAGAAGCTGAGACCGATCAATCCCATGCTATTGTTAAGAACCAAACATCAATATAGCATGGAAAAACCTCAGGAAAAGTACTCAACACCTTGAAACTGAGATAATTTCAGATAATAAGCCTCTTCGAGGGGGCAACCTCCTTTTACCCCACTTAAAATGTTCAAGTACAAGA
>ML799929.1:0-17421 GCA_009831015.1 Picea engelmannii | reverse complement strand
GATTTCAAAATCATAGCCCAATATCTTGGTTACCCATTTTTGTTGTTCTTCTGAAGATAGTCTTTGTTCCAAGAAATATTTAAGACTATCATGATCTGTTTTGACCTTGAAGTGCCTACCTATTAGGTAAGGACACCATTTTTACAATGCATGTAGTATTGCCATCATTTCCTTCTCATAAATGGGTTTGTGTAAGTCCCTTCCCTTGAGTGGTCGACTTTCAAAAGCCAGGGGCCTTCCTTCTTGCATTAGGACAGCACCAATTCCATTTCCCGATGCATCACATTCCACAGTAAAGGTTTTTGTGAAGTCTGGAGTGGTCAAGACAGGAGCTTTACACATCACCTCTTTAAGTTGTTCAAAAGATTTAGTTGCCTCTGGAGTCCATGAAAATGCATCCTTCTTAGTATCCAACTTAGCTTCCATTGAATCCCTCTTAGCTTCCATTGAATCCATCATGGAGAGGGAAGTGAAGAAGATGCTTCAAGCTTAGATCATTGTTCCACTGAGATATTCAGAGTGGGTGGCCAACTTGGTGCCAGTAAGGAAAAAGAATGGAGAGATCTGACTCTGTGTAGACTTCAGAAACCTGAACAGGAGCTCATGGAAGGATAACTACCCCTTGCCAAAGATGGAACATATACTGCAGAGGGTAACAGGAGCTTCCAGGATGTCCATGATTGATGGTTTCTCTGGCTACAATCAGGTCTCTGTTTTTCCTGAAGACAGGGAAAAGACTACATTCACCACTCCATGGGGCACATTCATGTATGCCAAGATGTTGTTTGGATTAATGAATGCAGGGGAGACATTCCAGCGCACCATGGATATAGCTTTCATCGGGGAAAAGGATAAATTCGTGGTCATTTATCTGGATGACATCACAGTATTTTCAAAATCTGACAAAGAGCAATGTTGTCATCTTAGGAAAGTTTTCCTAAAATGCAGAAAGTTTGGCATTTCATTAAACCCCAAGAAATATCTGTTCGCCATGTAGGAGGGAAATTTACTAGGCCACATAGTATCGACAGAAGGAGTCAATATTGACCCCAGAAGAGTTGAAGCGATACAAGTCTTATCAATCCCGAGGTCCAAGAAGGAGGTCCAATCTTTCCTCGGTAAAATTAATTTTCTGAGGAGGTTTGTGCCTAACTTTGCTGAGGAGGTAAAGCTGATAACAGCCATGTTAAAGAAAGAGAATGAAGTAAGGTGGACCCCTCAATCACAGCATTCTTTTGAGCAAATCAAGAAGGCCCTGACTGAAGCTCCTGTTCTTATCAGTCCCGACTACTCAAAGGATTTCCTGATTTTCTCCTTTGCCTCACCTGACACAGTGGATGATGTTCTATTACAGACAAATGGCAGTGGGCTAGAGCAGCCTATTTCTTATTTCAGCCGAGCATTGAGGGATGCCGAAGTCAAGTATGACACTATGGAGAAGCAGGCTTATGCTCTAGTAAAATCTCTCAAAGCTTTTAGAACCTACATCTTGCATTCAAAGATCATCGCCTATGTCCCCTCGGCTACTATTAAAGACATTCTTATTTAGCCTGACATAGACAGGAGAAGGAGTAAATGGATAGCCAAAATCCTGGAATTCGACCTGGAAATAAGGCCTACCAAATTGATCAAAGGGCAAGGTTTAGCCAAGTTGTTGGCTGAAGAAAACTGCCAAGCGTTGGGGATAAGTTTCATCAACGAATGCTCAGGTATTCAGCAGGATCGACTGCCTGACGTAGACCATCAAAGGGAGCCCCCATTAGCTCGATGTCCTTGGTATAAGGATGTCATATACTTTCTGCAGTAGTTGCGGCCTCCAGACGGCCTGCAAAGAAGAAAAGCAAGAGCTCTAAAGCTCAAAGCAGTCAGGTACTGCCTGATTGATCGAGTGTTATATTGGAAAGACCCCCTGGGGGTTCTTTTAAAATGCATGAGTCCACCAGAGGCCGAGATGATCGTGGCTGAATTTCACAGTGGCTTGTGTGGAGGGCACCATTTCTGGAGAGTCACAGCCCACAAAATCCTCAGGGCTAGATACTACTGGCCTACCATGTTCACTGATGTCTGCAAAAGGGTCAGAGCCTACATCAAGTGTCAAAAATTTGCAGGAAAGCAGCAGCTCAGGTCTCTGCCGTTAAATCCGGTGGTGGTTTCAGGGCCTTTCCAGCAGTGGGGCCTAGATTTCATTGGGGAAATTCACCCTGCCTCCAGTGGGTAGCACAGGTGGATCTTGACTGCTACAGATTTCTTTACCAAGTGGATTGAAGCTATCCCCACTAGGAGTGCTTCCCACAAGGTAATCATTGGATTCTTGGAGGACCTCATTACAAGGTTCGGCTGCCCAAATGAGATTGTCACTGATAATGCAGCCTCTTTGGGGGCTGAACCACTAGCCAAGTTATGCAAACATTTTGGGATCAAATTGATTCACTCCACCCCATATTATCCGCAGGGCAACGGTCTAGCGGAATCCTCCAACAAAAGCCTGATAAGGATCATCAAAAGGTTGTTGGAAGACAACAAAAGGGCTTGGAGTTCAAAGTTGAAATTCACCCTATGGGATAATCGGGTGACTACAAAGAGATCTATAGGTCTCTCCCCTTTCCATTTAGTCTACGCAGCCGAAGTTGTCTTCCCTTCTTAGCTGGCCATTCCCGTAGCGAAGTTCTTCCAGGATTATCAAGAAGAGCCCAATGACATGACCAGAAGGATTCATCAGCTAGTAGAGGTCCAGCGGGCTAGGGAGCAGACAGTGGATAGGATTCAGGACCATCAGCAAAAGATCAAGCAGGTCTTCGATAGGAAGGCCAAAAAGGAGCGGTTCCAAATAGGAGACCTGGTGTTGAAATGGGATGCTCCTAAACAAGATAAGGGAAAACACAGCAAATTTGAAGCCCTGTGGATTGGGCCTTTCAGAATCTCCGAGACTTTCTCAAATAACACATACAAGTTGTGAGATTTGGAAGGCGAATAAGTTTTCAACAGTCCAGTGAATGGACAATTCCTGAAGAAATGTTTCGTATGAGTCTCAGATGGCTCCTTTGTTTGTAAATATTGTCCTTTTTGTTTCTTAGTTCATTTTCGTTTTTATTTTTGCAGCCTAGTAATGACTCCATAGCCCAACAGTGAGGCACTGGAACTGAAAAATGAGTCCTTAGAGCATCACAGGGATGACTCTATCCCCCATGGAGCCTAATGTTAGCAACAATTGTGGTATCGGGGAACAAAGGTGCACGGGTCTGCAGGATTGCGCAATAAGTACCCAAGCGCAGCACACAGAAGAAATTTGTTTGGGGCCTGAGTCAAGCAACCGAGCCTGATCATGGACATGAGAAGCAGCAAAAGAGATCTAGACCATCCATCTGGGAAAGGACGCGTGGCAGGAGATCGGTGTCAGCAGGAAAGTCCCGATAGGGAAACGCCCATCGGGGAACTTGAAGCCATTGGGATATCGGGGATCTTGGGGACGAGTGGTTCGTGCACTTAAAAAGTGTGAACCGCAAAACCCCGATGGAGGGTATGGTCAAAAGGCATATGGTAGTGATCACTTGGACCAGGGCCTAGTCAAAGGGCTAGCACGGAAGGTGCATCGGCAATCGGAAAATCGCGAGTCCCGTGGACACGAACATTGTGTCATCGTGAACGTCGAAACTCCGATGGAGGATTTGGCTACGGTCACACAAAGACAGGTCATATGGATCGTGTTCTAGCTGGTAAGGGCTAGCTCATAGAGGTGGAGCTCATCGCATATCGGATTTTGGGAAGCTGGCACCCCTTATTTCTTGCACTTTGAAACTCCGAACCCCGAATTTCCGATAGCACCCAGGATCGGGCCCACGAATTTGGCGCCTGGTCATCGAGAAGGAGGCCTGGGGGAGGGGCGTTTATGTTTGTCATTCTGCCTCTCAGACCTCGATGACATGTATCCTCCATTTCATTATCTTGCACTCTTAGCCACCTCCGCCTTAGCTTATTTCCCCCACCTTGTTCGGTCACCGAATATCCTATGTTGTTCCCACGTCACCTTCTTGTGCCACATCACATCTACACCTTTGGCTCCTAACAGCCCACGCATACCCATTATCATGTCTGCCATGCCCATCACCTTAGCCTTGTCAGCTCCGTCCACATTGGCCAGCCAAGTCCCCCTGCAGAAATCCAGCAAAGCAGCAGATAGCCAAAGGTAGGCTACCACATCTCCCAAATGGATATTTGACCAGAGCCTCTCAGGTCCCGATGAATCAGTTAATGCAAATGAGGAAGGTGGGTGATACATCATCTCCTTCCTTAAATAGAAGGTTATAAAGGAGCGTGTACAGAGACAGGCTATCAGTCCCTCCTGACAAAGATCGCGTCTAACAGACGACTGCATGGGCATTCTGCCCAACGTCTGCATGTGTAGCCTAACAAAGAAGATCCTCAATGTCAAGCATTGAATTCATGATATGATCGCGCCTTCAGTGCCTGAGTCAGTTCCAAGTATATGTAGGCATTTCTGCCATTTTTGTGGGTATCGATGGTTGAGCAGAGCTCCCGGTTGTAAAACTCTAATGAAGCACTGTTTTCTGGTTATTTCTAGACTTCTGAGACTTCTTGCCTTATGAATGCCAGTTTCTTTACATCTTTGTTATACTGTGTTAGAGCAGCTCGGAATTGGAGGATCCAGTCGAGTTGTAGTTGTTATAGGATGATGTTGTAATGGGTCACTGTAATAGTTACGGAGTCTCTAATCGGTTCCTGTGATTTCCTTAACGATGAATGACTTGGAATTGGAGGATCCAGTCAAGTCTTCTATTTAGTTTCTTGAAGCCCTGAACTAGGAGGATCCTACGTTTAGAGTTTTTCCCTCCAAACCGCTGTAAGCCTGTTGCCCAGAGCTGTTTGTTCACCTTTCTTACTAAGTCTTCCACCTACTCATCTTTTAATAAACCCACTGGTTGAAGTTAGGATTCCAGACCTCCTTTGTTCTTTACATACCAGATCCAGTCCCCGAGTTAGAGTGATATCTCCTCGAGTCTCTGCCCATTTGATCGCCCATTTATCAAACTATGACATAAAAACTGATGGGTGTCGGGCTCTGCTCCTGCAAGCAATCCAGGAGTGACTTCCGATGCTAACAGAGTGATCTTGTTTCCTTTCACACTCGTTAAAAGGTTTGAAAGGGTGTCTTTCGAGTGATAGTTTATCTCTTTTTTGGCCTTGTGAGACTAATTACGAAAAAGGAAAACTTTAATCAAGAATGATTAGAAGAGTTCTTTGTTGTATCATTTTATGCTTTTTCGGACCTCGAAGACTAAAAATCACGAAAGAGGACAACCATGGAGTCTCCTTTAAGTTCTACAAGACTCTCTAAACATGAAAAACCACTGAGTTTTCCTTCTCTGGTCTCGCTAAACTACACATTGAAGGACCCATATGGGAACGAACCCTTACTTCTTCCAGTTCGTTAAATAAAGGAAGAGGAACTTACCAAAGATGAGTTATATCGAGCATGTGTTACCCTCCTCGAGCTCGTTAAATGAAAAAGAGGTACTCATCTATCTGGGTGGGGGGGGGGGGAATTGAAGGAAGTGGGTCAAGTTTTTGGGAATCCTTTATGAAAGCTATTGTTTCCCTTGAATATGGCACATGTTTGTGTCTCATCTTATAATTGAGTAATCTACTTGTCTCTTATTCATACCAATTCCATGTGTTGCCATACTTTTTCTTCCAGTCGAAGAGTGATCTTATTTTCGTCACATTTCATTCTTGGTACTTGTCGAGTCAATTCTTCCAAGTCATTTGTCGTGCCTCATCATGTTCAAGGGAAGTTTCACTTCAAACTATCCATCTACAGTATTGTCAGTTTCCATTTCTTGTGTCAGTCCATACTCATTTGATTCACCATCTTACATCACTTTCCTATGTCAGTTTCATGTCGATGATGGGGGAATGCATCAAGGCCCTCCTTCGATAAGTCTTTTCCTGTCGACTTCAACACATAATCTGTGACTTAGGATTAGAAACCAGTTAGTACCTTGGGACTTGCATGCCTCAATGGCAGGCCTCCTCTCTTTCGACAGTAGGTTTACATCATTGATCTCTTATCGGATGATTCCATGAATGTTTGATTTCAGCTCATTTATTCACATTTGTTGGAATGTACTAGGGTACCTTTGGATTCATTGACATCATTGGTGGTTTCCCTTAAACTTGTTAACGATTTACCACAATGATCGATAATCAAGTGGTTTCTACCATGTTCGACATCAAATCATCTATTCACATGAATAGATTTGTACCACATCGGGATTGGGACGAAGACATTGCGGTGAGCATTCACTATGTTGTCTTCTTTTCCCAGGATGAAAAGGAGATCATTTCAGCATGTCGATATATATATATATATATATATATATATATATATATATATATATTGTCACATAGATCCACATTGTATTGGTCCGTGGCTATGTTTTATCATCCTGTAGCTCCACTATATATTTTTCGTGGCTACGATCAGTTCATGTCATGGAGGTATGGATCCACATTGTATATTTGGTGGCCATATTCTTAGTCGATATTTTTCATGTATTTGTAGTGTATTGTTCAGCGGTCGTGCTTTGAGTCATCTCGTATTTTGAGCATAGGTATGTCTGCCTCGGAAATGGAACATATATTAATATTGTTTGATGGTTGTTTGCAGATTCTTTTAGGTTCTCCAACTCCACACCCTTGCATTGAATAATTCGTAAATTTTTTCGGCCATTAGTTTCTCTTCTAACCTCACACTTCACGGGGAAATCTGTTACACATAAAAATGTCACACTTAAGTATCTCACCCTAAGTGTCGCAAGTGTCATAAAAGTGTTGTATGCACCTTGGTAAGTGTCAAAAGTGTCGTATGCACCTTACTAAGTTTCGCATGTACTTTTATATGTTTTCATATGTGTTTTAACCCCTTTAAACCATCAAAGAACATTTTCCATGATCCCTAAGTCATATTGGAGGAAGAAACACATCCTTTCAAGGCCGGAAACACACTTTTTACTTGAAAAATCGACCATTTTGGGGGAATTTTTTAAGGGTAGCACCCCCCTGGCCATGTTGGGGGAGTGCTAAACCATAGATAAATTCCCCCTTTACCTTATTTAGGGAGTGAAAATCTAGGATCAACGATCTGTCTCTAACTATAGGGGAGGGTTGATTTTGGTTAGAGGAAAAATTGGAGAATTCCACCTCTTTTTGAAGGCTAGCTCTTGGAGATGAGGTTGGTTTGGATCGAATGCTATCCTATGGAACTATCCTAGGATCATATCCTAACCTAAAGAAGTCATATCGTCAACTAATCCTCAAATCTACTCATGGTGGTTGAGCCTCCCAAGCCTATAAAAGGACATTCCAAGGTGAAAAAGGAGGAAAATAATCAACAAAATCATTTTCATTCTGATCGTGGTCCATGGATCTTTCGAGCAAGGGGTTGGATGAGGAGGAATTGGAGAATTTTTTGCAACACCATCCATGACTGTAAGTATCTCTTTAAATTTCTCATCAATATACTTAGCCTATTTCCTTCAAGTTTGAGTATCAATGCATGTGCTTGTCTACTGTTCTTTCGATCTTTGTAGATGGATTTATTTAATCTAATATTGTAAAGTAGGAGTTATTTGTTTTTCTTTGTTTTCCATTGCATTGCAGGTGTCTAGTTGTGCTAAGGAATTTGGAAATTGAACTCGGATTGGAAGTAGTGAGGACAAACTTCTAAAAAAGGTGCATCGCACTTTTTCTCCCTCTCTATCTTTCTAATTACTTAAATTGAATTCAAAGGGATGTTAGTGTCCATTTGAGTTTTTATTTCTTGGTATTAGGGGTGTAGAATCCAAGGGAAGATTCACCTGTACGCGGGGGAATTTTTCCGTAACAGATAATATAGGTTAGCATATATTAGTAATATATTAGTCGTAATTTCTATACATAGTCTTCATCTACATCTTTCCATTGCATTCTCATCATCCATCTGCCCCCACATGTACACCGGACTGTAACTGGTAAGAAAACCAAAAGACAACAATCAATGGCAGTCGGGCCAAATTCCAGATGGGACTCCTAATTCAAACGATGTATAGTCTAGTTGGGACCATATACCGGGGAGTACCCCTTGTTGTTGTCGAGCGAAATTGAACCCATCAACATGACCATGTGAATGACACATACTTGTTAGATCCATTATAACCATTATTGTGGCTATGATTCATATACATTTGTTATTTTCAAAGTGAGGTTAAAGAGTTTGTTATTTTCAATGTGTGGTTAAGGATTTAGTATTTGTTGTTATAATATATGTTAGCACTAAGAATCATCCTCAGATTGCAGAGAGGATAATCCTAGTACCCATAAAATTATGTGTAAATGTAAATGAGTGTTTAAAAGGTCAAATGGACAAGACTTGGGATAATAATGTTTTAACTCATAAATCTGGGCTAGCATGCACAAGCAATTGAGGTCTTGATCAACTTCAGTCAGTGAATGCGAGTAAAAGTGAATAGAATGAAGACTTTGGTGAGAGAAGTGTAGAGGTCTACTATTTACATCAGGTCTTAAAGCAGCATAAGGAGGAAAAAATCAAACACAAGATTTTCTTGAATTCAAAGTTTAAAGAACATTGAAGATCATAGCAATACTATAATAAAATATTCATCATAATACAACCATAACAATCTCATGTGAATCATTCAATCATGAAAACTTCATTATAAAAGGCAACAAAATGGAATAAGAGAAACTGACTTATATTAATCAAAAATTCGCAAGTCCAGTACATAACCAGAGAACCAGTCTTCTTAATCAAAATATTACAATAAGGGAGCCCAGTTCAACCAATGTTTGAACCCTCTAAATCATTTGGAATATCTATTTATAGCAAAAAGGGAAGGCCACGGCTAAAGGTGTGAGTTGGCCTTCCTCCCATAGGATTCTCCAAATCAGTTATTCAATCTAACACCTGTGCTAATAGTTATTTAACAAACTGCTATAAAAAAGGAAACATGTTGGCAACCAATCCAACAAGATTTAAATGACATTGTCTCCCTTGATGCGCATTCCTTTCCATGCCAAGTGTCCTCCAGGGGTTTTATGTTGTCACCATGCTGCCACCTATGATCCTCACTCTTCTCCACACCATCATCCACCCAAAAGAGTGATAAATTTGAACCCCTTGATTCAAGGTGCCAGTTCGTAGCACCATTCAGTAGCACATTGGGTAGAGTGTTTCTATAGTGCCCTTGAAAAATGCTATGCACATTTAGTAGCATCGATCCAAAATAGACCTACGGTTTCCATAGCGTTGAATCATGTATATCACTGTGTGCAATTTTGTATAGTGTTCATTCTGAATTAGCCTCTACAAATTCGGTAGCACCACACCTCAAATAGCTTCTGCGGAATTGGTAGTGCCATCGTTGAAATGGTCCTGCAGAATTGGTAGTGCCCATCATCAAAACAAATATGTGGATTTGGTAGCACCACTGTGACACAGTCCTGCGGAATTTATAGTGCCACCGTTAAGTTCAGCTTAGGAGATTTGGTAGGGTTCTGTAGAAATGGTAGTGTTACTGTGTACTTCGGCTAGGAGCTTTCGTAGCACTTTAGGTAGAAAAATGGCAGGACATGCTATATAGACAATTTTGTAGTGCCATGGCGCTATAGAATGTTTGTGTTCTTTCTGTATGGTGAGACTATTCCTTTGGAAAGCACAAAAAATTGAGTTGATAGGTTAGGATCTTGTAGATGCCTATATAGGTGGCAAAAATAATACATCCTTGATCACTTACTCTTGCAAAAAGAGACCAATCTCAAAAATGGAGCTTATATCCCCTAGTTATTTCATCAACCTGGCACTCCTCCTTATTGAAGGAGAGATTCCTTCTATCACAGTAGCATGTTTTTCCTTTGCAGGGATAGTCTTCTTGACTGCAGGTGAGCTCTTCTTCATTATTGGTACCTCTCTTTCAATGGCGGCTTCTACCTTAACATTCAAATTCCTCTGGGCTAATTCATTCTTGAAGTGTTGCAATTCTTCCTTGAGCTTTCTATTTTGAGATTGAAAGCCTTTGTTTAGCCTGTAGAGGTTATTTAGTTGCTTATGGAGAGGCAGGGCTCTTCTAGCTGCAAACTTTTCCAGATCAAGGGTGTTGTTGTAATTATCCATGAGCTCCTTCATCTTTCCTCTATCTTCCAAACCTTCTGCTTTCAAACGAGCAACCTCCTTCCTAACCTCCTTGAGCTGTCTAATCAATCTTTTGAAAGTGTGATTTCTAGGTGGAGTGTTGAGGTTGATAACCTCAATAGAATTCTTCATGGATTCACCTTCATATTTTTGCTGCATAGGGGCTCTGTCTGTCACCTCAATAGGCTTCTCAATGCCTTTTCCCTTATCTTTCTTTTTTTTTAGAATTGAAACCTTGGGTAGGGCTTGTGCTTCAACAACATCCTTGAGAGTTGATGATCTAGTAAAATGCTTCCTGACTTTTATGCTAGTTGCTGGAGTAGGTGAAGAGAAATGCAATTTTCTTCCCTTCTTGGCTGTGACTTTGGTGGATGAAGGGACTTCTTCCAATTCAGGTGCAGGAGGGGGTCAAAAATATCTCTGTGGAGAATGATAAACCTTCTTCTCTTCCTCTTCAACTTCCTTAATGACCTCTTTTTTTTTAGCAATGGCTTTGCTCTTTCTTTTCTTGTTTGTTCCTGTTGGAGCATCACTAGTAGATGGAAAAGGACTTTGCATCTTTGACTGAGGAGTTAAATCTATGTCCAACTTCATGTGAGCAGAAACAATGAATTGTTCCCAAGTAATGTTCCTCTTTTTCAATTCTTCCATCACCAACATCCTGATCAATCTAGAGTGAAAGACACTAGTGTCCACAGTCTTGGACCTGGCTTGGACTCTATCAGAATCTTTCCCACGCTCCTCAAAATGTCGAAAGGGATATGCATTGCATCTTTACCAGTAAAATGAATCAAAATCCTTATATGGTATTGGTATAACATATTAAACCTTCCCTCACATGTAAAGTATCTACGGATGATCTTCAACATTTTTTCAAAATCCTCAACTAGATGGCTTCTAGGCACTCCCTTAGACAAATTGTTTGTATGATAATCTAGTTTGAGGAAGTCCTTGGAGAAGGCAGCATTTAAAGTCATGGATTTAAACCATCTCTCACCAGTGTTAGGAATCCTTGTGGATACTACAATAGAGGCTTCAGACACCTCAAACTCAAGGTCTCCTACCTTAGTATTAAGGCCATCAAAATGGAAGGAAAATTGCCTTTCCACTTCAGGATGTCCCCTCTGCATGTTTTGGCAAAAAGAGAGGCAGCCCACCCTTTGAAAAACTTCCCTAACCAATTTCTCTGCATAAAATAGGTGCATGTTTGAGGGTTTAGTTCTGACCACAGTTCCTCCCTTGTGAGATTTCTTCTTCTGAGGTGTCTCCATGGGTAAAGACAAGGGATCAAAGGTTATGGTATAGTGAAGGCTAAGGGAGCAAATAGAGGAAGACTTCAATGAGAAAATGACAATGAATAATGGTTTCTCTCTCCTAAGATTCTCCTCTAACTCACTTTTTTTTGACAGAACATTGTTTTGATGGCTTTTGAAAGGTAGGAAGTGCAATTTCCCCTCCCCTTACTATATATAGATCTCAAGATGAAGAGTGATGATATAGTGAAATTAAAAACTGTTGCAGGGGTCTTTAAATACCGGCCAGTAACACTCCAATCCAAATAAAATATAGCGTAGGGAAAACAGGGGAAATGTAGCGAGGTTTCAGCAACGTTTTTCAGTAGCGCAGTGCACACACAAGGAACTTTGCACGGGCACTCAAAACTTAGGAGAAGAATGAATTAGCGTCTTTGATAACTGAAAACCAGGCGACAATGGCTGCAAGTCTATGAGAGGGAAATTATGGATGTAGAGGGATGAAGGAGGGAGTGATTTGTAGCATCGGTCGCTACCAAAACTCAGCCAATAGATATCCCAATAATTTGCTATGCAATGGAGGGAGCTCACGAAATACCTGGAGGAATAATTGACAATTTGAGGCTCTGCAATCGGTTAGGAAACCACCAAGACCATCTCAGCTTCCAAATCAACCTTAGCAGTTGATCTCGTAGTGTTGCCTGCAACTGGTCTGAACTAGCAGTTTCAGCAGCATCGAGCTTGAGAAAATTCAAATATTCAAAACCGTTATCAAACTCATTAAAAACCAAATCTTAATATCCATGTTTAACGAACCATGGTGCTAAAAAAAAGGTAGATCATGACCTCAGCAAATAATGATGAATCGTGGCAAGGAATAAAGGATAAGGAGTGCGCTACGAAAACTCCTAGTGAGTTGGCAATGCCCTTTTTTCAAAAAGAATGATTTGACCCACCTTTAATCGCACATAGGGATAACATGGCAAGGATAAAAGGTATGAGTGAAAAGAGTGACATGTCACGTCATGAAGGTCATGGAATAGGTTATGCTTGGTGTCAAGTCATGAGGTGAGTCAAAACCATAAACCATAAAATGGTGAACCTAGACTTAAAATCTATGTAAGAGCCAAAAATGAGCCAAAACCCAAGTCTTTATTTGTTCAAGCTAACCTAAGCAAATCACACAAAGAAAAATAAAGCAAATTTGAATTCTAAAGGCTAAAAATTTAAACCTAAGGGATAAAAGACCCCACGCAACTTACTATGATAACAATATACAACTATGAAAAACTATTAACAATGAATAGAATAGTAGTTACTGATTGGCATTTTGGGAATCTCATTTAGCATTTTTTTTTAATTCAATTTTGTACTTATCGCTGGAAACCTACCACTAGGGTTATGGTATTAGTCACTTAAAAATGTGAAAAATCAAGTAACACCTTAGAATATGAATCCATAGGTCAATACTATGTATTTATACATGTATCATATTAATGAAAAAAAATGTAATTCACGCTGATTCAATTTCATGTGCCCAACATTGATATCAAAGTGCCTTAGTTCTTAGGCGTCGTTTAATCTATACATGTATCATAATAATGAAAAAAAATTTAGTTCACGCTGATTCAATTTCATGTGCCCAACAGTGGTATCAAAGTGCCTTAGTTCTTAGGCGTCGTTTAATCTATGTTATTTATCCATAATTGAGTGTTTCCCTTCCTCTCTTATGAAACACATATGACCTCTGTCTTCCAGTCTACAAGTCCATCTGCAAAACCTCATGTGTCTACCTTCTAGTTTGTCCCTCTGCAAGCCTTCCCATCTATCGTAGATCTGTCTCCTGTCTCGTCTCGTATGTACAAAAATTCCTCTGAGACCTCCTGCATCTCAGAGATATCCTTCTCCTTGTCTCATTTGCTCGTTTTCTTACTCATCTCGTTGTCATGTCTAGGGTTTTAAAAATCATGTTATGTTGTGCAAATCCATAGTCGTGTCCGCGGTTTCTAAGTTCTCCAGTTTTACTGTCGGCGTTTAGCCTTTCTAGGCTTCTTCCCAAAGTTTTTGTTGAGAAGCCCTGCCACCGAGCAAGAAGAAATCGAAGTTGCCTCTGAACAGAAAGGTATCTGTGTAGATTGAGATATGATACCCTACCTGAAGAGAAGAATACGAACCAAAAACCCTAACGGTCGTTGCTCTCTCCCTTGTGGTTTCATCAATTGACAATCTAGTTGTCTATTGTTCCTGATTTCGAAGGGGATGCAATAGGAAACTGACATCGAAGCTTTGGAGGGTGCATTGATGATGTGAAAGGACCCAAGAACACCAAGGTGTAGACCAAACTGCCATTTGAGCATGGATCTCCCTTTTTTCCACAGCGAGCATGTGAGAATCCCATAGTCAATGTCAAGAAGATCAATATTGTCAAGAAGAATTCGACCGTATTGATACCAGAGTATTGAATCCGGCATCAATTGTCCATAAATTTGACGTCGTCGTAGTCACTTATGAAGGAATCAAAATGATAACCAGATCATGCAAGACTGAAATTTGTGGTTTCTAACTCAGTTCATTGATCTATTGGATGTGCTTTTGTACTTTCACCACTTTTGGATTGTTGAGTGTTAATCATAGTTGACCGGAGTCACCGGAAATGTATGTCATATTTCTATTATGTCCTTACTCCTGTATATGCTCTTCAACATCTTATCCCATGTTCATTTGGATATGTTGTTGATTATTTAGGTTTATCCTCCTCCATCAGCTCATGATCTCGCTATGTGAATTTAAAAACCATGTGTTGGTTTTTCAGCTGGTAGAAATAAATCTATTGTAGACTATTAAAAATTCCATGCATTTAAACTTGAATTGCTTTGTCAAGTCATAACTTGAGCATACCCTTTCCTTGATGACTGTTATATTTTTCGGGGCTTCTTACAAGACAGATCTCTTCATGAGAATGAGAGATAGCGTCTCATGCTTATCTCTATATTTCTTATCTCTCAAGGAAGTTTGGCATTCCATGCTTTATCTAATCTCGTGTGTCCAACAGCGGTATCAGAGTCCTGTAGTTCTTAGGGCCTATGGTAGTTGTCCATAGAAATTCTTTGACATTTCCTTTCCTCCCATGTGCAAAACCATCTCTCTACAGGTCTGATTATTCTCTGGGTTTCTATGCCTACTAGCCTGCTCTGTTTGTTTCCATCTCTAATGTCCAATAGTTAATTCTGAGTGTTTCAATCTGTTCTGGGCACACATTATCAGACCTCTCTCTTCCCTCTTCCTGTTTTCAGTATGCGCCCCTCTATCGTTCAGTCTGATCCTCTTCCCAGTATCAGGTCTATCATTCTTTACGTACATCGTTGTTTCCAAGTGTTAGGGTTTCATCAACTCATGTCCTTCAGGTTTGTATTCTTTCTGTGTGAAAACTTAGGGTTTCTTTGCTAATACTGGTAAATATCTCCTCGTCATTGGTAACCCCGCTACCATTGTCCCTAAACGTGATTCAAACTATGGAACTTGTGATGAACAATGTGATAATAGGGTGAAAAGGTGGGGAAACGTAAACGTGCTCCATCACTTGGTGGTTCTCTCTTGCGCCAGCTCATTTTTATCAAACTCGAGCTCTCCTCTCTGGAATCCAGAATTTGTGCACAAATCTAATGTGTATCTATGTTCACTGTCATGAGCCCATATACTTGACTAGGATTTCGACATGGTGAATGGTGACAAAATAGTATTATTCATTGCTCAACAGGAAAATTTTCATTGCAAAAATTAATCATTTTTATAAGTTTCTAAAGGTATTGCTTGGATTTGGATATGCTATTTTAGTATATTGTTCTTTGAGGTCTAATATTTTGTTCTTAGGAGACAATATAACATTCTTAGATTCTACAAAGACCAAGGCTAGTATTTTTGTGTAGAATGTGGCAAAATTTTATGGGGTTTTTCACAAAATACAAACGGATGGAGCATAGATAGGAAATGTCCAGTAATAATGAGACTCGGTTGGTCATAGATTGACTAAATATAGATCATCAAGGAATGAACAGAGAGGACTATGGAGGATTTGATTGTTGGATGGTCACACTGAATAAGGTTTACATGTTAGTTCCTTGTTATTTTCACTAGTAGAATTTGGCAAATAAATGACTATGTGACTAAAAGTTTTAGTCAAGACAACAAAAAATGACTAAATTCTACTATTATTTTGCAACAAGGATATAAATGACTAAATAAATGACTAATTTAATTGTCGGGTAAAAAGAACAACTAAATAAACATTAGTCACACAAATCAAAATGACTAAAGACTCCTGTAGACTAAAGAATATTAAAGCTATTGTGTTGTTTTCACCATAACTATAAATTGTGTGCTTAGGCATAAGCATGTTAGGAAGTTGTATATAATATTAAATAGAATATATGAAATCAATTAACCCTAGTACTAGCAATTTTATCCAAAAATTTTGAACGGGCAGCAACCTCCTTCATGTATTCATCTTCCTCCTCACCTTGTCATCTAGAATGAAGATATGTTAATCAAAACATGTTTCACCCCTTATGAGACATCTCGCTTATACAAGCAACTATTTTCATGTGGTTGGGGCCATCTGCATTAAGTCCTAGGTAAATTTGGCATAATATTAGATGCCCCCATGGCCTCTTAGCCAAAGGTGTCTTTCAAGAGTGTTGTACACCAACTACAAATATACATTTTTATTTCCTCCATAATGGGAGGGCCTTGCTTGCAACATAAGAATATTAAACATAGGCTAAGAATTTTTTTTAACTAAAACATAGGCTAAGAAATTAGCCTAGTGGTACTTAACATGATGTTGAGGGAGACATGACCTAGGTTAGTGGTACATAACATATCGAGAGATGACCTAGGTTCACTCATGGAAACATATATTATTGTGCCACGCGGAAACAAAGTACGATGCCATGTTCACAATATGACACATGTATAGTGATAAACCATAATTCGATACATTTGATATCGTTTGTAAAATCATTGCAGTTCATGAATATGCAAACTGGCACGGAGTGGGAAAATACAGTGACTGGCATGGAGTGGGAAAATACAGTTGGGATCAATTGTAATTCGGCGAGGTGGGACATCGTTTGTGCGAGTGGGGAGTGTGTAGGGAGTGGTGCAATGCAGAGGCCTGCAGGGTAAGGGTTGCAATGGTAGAGGACCGGTGTTGGTTGAACCGTTTGTGACTCGTAGGTGGAGGGTGTAGCCCCTGGGAGTGTTTCCTCTGTTTTTTTCGTTTGCATTTATGTTTCCTCCATTTGGAGCCCGTGAGGTGGGGTTTTAGTAGTCATCCTAAGGAATATTGGAACCCGTGAGGTGGGGTTTCAGTTTGTGGGCATGAGAAATATTGGAGCCCGTGAGGTTTATTTAGGGATTTTATAGTCTATACTAGACTGGAGGAGAGGGTTTACTGTTAATTAAGAACCAGAGGAGGGGGTTTACTATTAATTGAGAAACATTGTTTTTGGTTTAATTGGAGCATTATTGGAGCTTAAATGCGTATATAAGAAGTTTCCATGACCGATAAAAATGTGATGGAGAGAAATTGGAGACTACTCAAAAGGTGAACTAGGATTTCAGAGTTGCAAAGGTCTTCAGCGAAGTCACTGGTATGATTAATGTGTTTCTTTTGGTTTGATTTAGGACTGCAGGGTTTCTAATTAGGAACTAGTTGCTATAAGCTTGTATATTTGCAGTTTTTTGTATATTTATGCAATGATACACTTGGACTGATAGGTCCCTCCATCAACTTTACCTACATGGCCATATAAACCTCGACATTGTTAGATCTACAAAAAAAATTCTTTATGTGTTTCTGCTTGGCTCCCAGAGCTAGAATAAACAACTTGTTGACGGGCGAAATTGACCGTCCGTCAACTGGGAGAGTGGAACCGGTCCGGGGTTGTCTAAATAACCCAAGTC
>ML799928.1:183234-203839 GCA_009831015.1 Picea engelmannii | reverse complement strand
CCCTCATCAATTTCATCATCCAAATATGATTTGTAACTCTGTAATAGACATGGTGTATATGATCACATACCTTCAAACCTTTATTAACTTTAACAACAAGAGAGTATCATTTTCATCAAACTTTACTTTAGTCTCACATAATTAGTTTTGGATTAGTCAACAACCCTAACTTGAAATAATCATAACTATGTATTTGTAATGAATAAAGATCTAAAAATAGTACACAATGTTCTTCAATTTGTTTTATGCAATTACTCTAGGTGTCACTACTTGGAACCTCTCAGAAAAGGATTTATAGCAAAAATGGCATACCTTGTTGAATTATGGCTTATTCTAGAGAGTGAACTTGTAGAGCGTGCCCCACACGAAATATTTGTTGTATGGATCTGAAAATTTTACACAAAATACTAAAAACTGTACTATAACCAACAATTTTGTTCTTACTTAATTTGGATTTGTTATGAAGAAGTTATGAAGTTTTTACCCGAAACACATGTTTTAGACTAGTTTTAGGACTAGCCACAAACCCTATTTTCCACAGAGTCTAACTCCAAAACTACAATGACCTACAAGATAAAAATTCATAAAACAAATACTTGGATATGTTTTCTCAATGTCCTATCAATTTCATGGTCTGAATCATTCTAGAAAAAAATTTATTGCGAAAATGGTGAGATGACCTGTAAATAACATACCTTAGAAAGAATCATCAAAAGAATTTATCCTCCCTTGAATTTTGGCCTTATTTACTTCACATTCTCTCTAAAATTCAGATTAGATATCCTTTGGTTACCTCAATCACATGTAGATATTCAATATTCTCAAGTGTGATGTAAAATGAGAGAGCCTTGCCTCTTATTTATACTTTCCTATAGCTTCCTCAAGGGGTTACCTTTTAACCATCTTAGCCCACTTTCCTTATTTTAGGGTTAAACAACTTCTAACCACTTGTTCAATTAGTAATTTATCCATTAAATTTATTATTTAAATAATTTATTTTGTATCCACTTTGACTTATATTACACTCATCACTTCACTTTACCTCAAGGGGTTACCTTCTAACCATATTAAACCACTTTCCTTATTTTAGGGCTAACCCACTTCTAACCACTTGTCAACTTACTAATTTCTCCATTAACATTATTATTTAAATAATTTCTTTTGTATTCAATTTTTAATTATAGTACACTCATCAATTAACTTTATTATTTACCTTCTAAAAATCTCTTAAACCACTTTGACTACTTTAACCTTTTGGGGCTTCTAGATGACTAATGAGGGTTCTCCAACTTTACATGGCCATAACTCTCTAACCATGAGGATTTATGTGATGTCCCACATACCACTAGAAATGGCATGACATGTACTATCCATATAGAATAGTCTTGACTTAAAATATATCAAAACTCATACCATTATCCATCAAACAAACTTGGGTCCATTACCCAAACATGGGTTCTAAAACTTCTCATGGCCATAACTCTCTAACCATGAGGAGTGATGTGACATTCCACATACCACCGGAAATGGAATGACATTTACTATCCATATAGAATAGTATTACCTTAAAATATATTAAAACTCATACCATTATACATGAAACAACCTTGGGTCCATTACCTAAACCTTTGTGCTACCGGACTTTCTCCAAGGGTTGACATCAATATACAATATCACTCTCCAATGGTTGGCATCAATGACAACCAACTATCCATACCAACTATCCATAAACCTAAGCCAACTGTATGACACTCTCCCTTGAAATGCCAATAGTAAAAAATCCCTAGATATTATCAATTCCTATGAAAATTAGCGAAAGAAATAGATCATTATATATTTAAGTAAAAATAATATCCCTTGGATGATGTCGGTTTCCAAAAATACAATGATAAGACAATTATTTGTTATTGTTGTGACCAAATATAGAAGTGAAGTAAGTTTAATATGTTCTTATAAATTGACAATGGAAATGTGATTTTGTTTCTTTGTCATGTGAGACACAATGAAAAGAATGGTAATGCTATGAAAAAATATTATAAAATGTTCGACATCACCATTTCCAACCCCTCATGTTTAATCCTTAATGTTGTTGAATAAAAAAATTAAATTTCATGGAACTAAAAACATTAAATTTTTGCCAAAATTGTGCCCTCTAATCGACAAAGTGAAGATTGGAATTTATGTCAACATTATAACAATGAGTGTTTATATCATGACCCTCTATATGGATTAACATGACCATGAGAGGATTAATTATAAGAAAATATGAAGAAAATCTTGAAAACTTGAATAACCCTCCACATATTGTAGACATGAAGAATGAGATGATGCACATGTTTGAAAGAGTATAGGAGTGGTTAAAGTTAGATAATGAGTAGCATGGTTATGTAATTTTTCACAAGAATTTGAATAAAATAATATCTTGTCACTACCCCAACATATGAAAGATCTGGATTTTTAAATCGGGTATGTTCTTATCAATTTGGCTATGATAGCATGATTCATTCCCTTTCCATTATATTTCATGTTGTACAATAAGTTCATCATATGGGATAATATGGTAGTAATCATGATAAAATAACAACTATCACATAAAAGGTATGCATTAACTATCAACAAGGGGTTCATAATTGAGCATGAAGTTCCTAATATTATCTATGGTCTAGGAAGGGAAATTGGTAGGATTTGTCTATACCATTCCCAAATACTATGATGGTTGGCTTGTCAATATTTCATTCCTCCACATATATATAATTTCATCGTCATCATAAATACTCCACCATTATTCTAACGACATAGATATTCAAAATAAATTTAATTGTGGACTTCACTTTTCGAACAATATTCCAAACAATGGCTATTTAATGAAATATAGAATCACTTGGAATCATCACTGGAATCATCATTGGATTGGTTGAGAATTGTGGTTGAGATTAATACTTTGACCCTTGTGTTTAAATCAGGTAGCTACCAGTAATTAGTATTATTCTTATAAATTAGGAAACAATGGGTGATGAGGAAAGGATATCAAGTAAATTCGCTTATCTATTAGGGGGTTGGAATTTATCTCTGTTGATTTAGTAGATAGATTAGGGGGCTTATTACTAGCTAGAGGAAAATATATTTAAGTCTATTTATCTCTATTTTACCGAGATAGATGGGTTTCCAATGATTTTCTTAAGGGTCAAATTAGGGAATTGGAATAGAAAAAAAAAAGAAGTTGGTTGTTAATGAGGAAAATACCAGAAGACTTAAAAGAAGAGAAATATGGATCTCAATAGAGATGAGAACACAAAATAATTCCACCAATGTGCCAATCACAAGAAATGTAAATAAAATTTGGGAAACAAAAATGAATATGGGACCTCAACTCATAGTTTCTTAAGACCATCCATGTGAGAATTAAAGACACACAAACTGAGAACTATCAAGGCTTGGCAGGGAGACTTACAACCATGTTGAATTTTGAGTGCTCATGGTGTGACCTCGATCTCCTTCTTCGATGTTACCTCCTCTCCAGTGTGCCCTCCTCTCTCTGGTGTGGCCTCGATCTCGGCCTTCTCCTCACATTCCCTCCTCTCTCTGGCATGCCCTCGACCTCCTTCTCTTTGTGTGCAGGTTTCAAATGGTGTGCCCTCCTCTATCCCACGTGCCCTTGATCTCAGCCTTCTCCACGCTTTCCCTCCTCTCTTCCCTCGACCTCTACCTTCTCCTCACGCACAGGTTGAAATTCAATTTGCTCCTCCTCCTCGTGCATGTTGAAATTTAATTTGTTTTGTTTGTTATTCAAATTAAGTTTTGTTATTTGTTTTTTTTTTGTTATATTTGTTTTTGTGTTTATTATAGTTATATATAATATAATCTATATAATTTATAAATTATATAAATTATATATAAGATATTATAATTTATATAATATATAATATATAAATCAATCAAATAACTCAATCATGGCTAAGAAATTAAGTAAATCGACCATGTCTAAGTAATAATGGATCAACTATGTCCTTCACCTTGTCGATGACTATCTTCTAGTCGAAAACAATACTTCTCAGGTAGGATGTCAACAAGGGGGGAATCGTATGGAAAGGTCATTTTTCCGCCCAACCAATGCAACCCCCTAAATTAGGTGCTACCCCCTGAGTAGGGGCTCAAGCTCACTGAGGGTGTAGGATAAAACAATGAGTACTCAAATAAATCACTCACCTATATCATAAGTGCTTAGCCAAAAATACCTAAGCACTTATATAAATTAGTGTTTGGGTCCTATTGCCTAGCCTACAAGACCTAAAAGTAGTGTTTAAGGCCTAATCCCTTGTGATTTTTCTTTGAATGATGTTTTCAGGAAAAAACATTATCCTTTATGCACCAAACCTTAAAATTAGGCTTGTATACCACTCACGAGACAAATATTTCTTATGAAGGTCTTGTCTTTGGTTAAGGCTCTATGATTTTCCAATGAGCCACAAAATCAATGTATAGGACCTAAAATCCTATTTTTTTCCCTTTACCATGTATTAAATGAAGAGACCCATCCCTAATGGTTTTTGGGATTGAAGAGGTGCACCCGCGTTAAAACCTCCACCCATCCACCTCCAATATAAACGTATAAGGGATAAAACATTTTGTGGGGTTTCCATATAAACCTCCTCTATAAGGTGTTCTCCTTGCATTGCTATATGCAAGTCTTTTTTTGTTTCTGATTTGCTAGAGTAAAGAGGCATATGTCTTCATGATTCTATTCTACCATGAAACCTTAAATTATCTTTCCTCAATATAAAGCATATTATCTATTCCATTTTCCATAAAAATGGCTCACTCTACGTCTTTTCTATGTGGAGTTGGATTTCCCAAGATTGTAAAGTTGAAGTTTCACTATTTGATGTTCAAAGTTGAAGTTGGATTTCTATATAATGGTTAGCGAAATTTCAATTATTGAGAAAAGAGATTTAGTTGAACAAAGATACAAATGCATTTAATTTACACGGCTCTTCTCATTGCATATAGTGTAATTCTTCAAAACAGTATAAGATTCCTAATATGGTTTATAACATACCTAATTAGGAAAACATAACACCACACTCTCTATAAAAATTTTGATATGAAATCTATTAGATATTGAAATACATCCCAATAAAAAAACTAACAACAAGTACATATATATGAAACTCAAATCACATCACTATTTTTTACTCTCAAATATAACAATACACTAAAAGATTCAAACCCTTCCATTCACTCATTGCTTCTACTTTGAAAAACCAAATGAATAAAGCCTTTAGCCCTGCCTTATTATATAAGTGAAGAAGATAATATAGGATTTACAAAGATAGCCCCAATGAAAAAATGTATCAATATCAAGATAAGCCTAAACCATAGATCTATTTTTGGCCTTTGGGACTAGCACCCTAACCCTCCATGAAAGAATTATTCCTAGGAAGGTGTTCCCAATAGATGAGAGTGACATCAAGAATGCATGTATCTCCCTTTTCTAGGTTTCTATACGTCATCTATGCTTGCAACCTTTGCACAAAGAAAAACACCTTAATTAAAAAAAAACAATAGTCTACTTAATGTCACAAACATAATGTATTCTAAAGAATGAAAAGGAAGTGTTGCTTGACATGTATGACATTAGCTAAAGTATAATGAACCTAATATTGTCATGTGCATTCTAACACTACATACATATCCACTACAATTGTTTCTCCTAACACTACTATTGCACACAAACATGGTGGAAACCACAAGTTTATCCTCCTACATCTCGACCCTCCCCTCTACTAGGGGACTGATTAACCAATTGACCATCAATGATCATAAAGAAAGATCAATATATTACTTCTCTACAAGAAACAAAATAATCAATCAAATGAACACAATATTTTTTACCCTCGAAACCAAAATAAAACAACTTCAAATGGGGCTCATTATTTCATTCGACTACGTCTAGTTACAATGCTAATCATTCTTCTCTCCTTGGATAAAGGATCCATTGGGAGTTATTTATTTCTTCATATCATTTTCATCATATAATAACATAATCTCTCTCTCTCTCTCTCTCTCTCTCTCTCTCTCTCTCTCTCTCTCTCTCTCTCTACCAAGACAAAGATGTTATCATAAGGGTATGCCATGTAGTCTAATGTTGATGCAAGGCCCAACTACCTTAAATCTAGCATTTATAACCCAAGCCCCTAAATTTTAGCACAAAGGAACTTCTTATGTTGAGAGGCCCATCCTTGGTGAACCAAATATTAGAATATATCCCACTCTTGGGACATAATTACTTCTATAAGGGATGTTTCATGGTCCATGTGCCTTAGATTATACCTTATGAAAAGCATGTGTCATGGTTTAAAGTGATATGCATGGCCTACAAGCCATAGAGGCATCATTTAGGGCCTAAGCCCCTTGTTTTTTACCTTGAATGTTTCATGGTAAAAATACAAGTCATTAGCATCTCAAATAATTGTTTATGAGGGAGAATAGACATGTTCATGGTTTTCAAAATCTTAGAATTGTACATGTATACCACCCTTGGGAAATTGATACCTTACGAAAGGCATGTGTCATGGTTTAAGGTGTTATTCATGGCCTACAATCCATAGAAGCATCATCTAGGGACTAAGCCCCTTGGTTTTTACCTTGAATGTTTTCATGGTAAAAATACAAGTCATTAGCATCTCTAATAATTGTTTGTGAGGGAGAATATACGTTTTTATGGTTTTCAAAACCTTATAATTGTACATGTATACCACCCTTGTGAAATTGATACCTTACGAAATGCATGTGTCATGGTTTAAGGTGCTATGCATGGCCTACAAGCCATAGAAGCATTATTTAGGGCCTAATCCCCTTGTTTTTTACCTTGAAAGTTTTCATGGTAAAAATACAAATCATTATCATCTCAAATAATTGCTTAAATCTAGCATTTAGAACCCAAGCCCCTAACTTTTAGCACCAAGGAATTTCTTATGTTGAGAGGCCCACCCTCGGTGAACCAAATATTAGGAGCTTGATTTTAGGTTGTTTTTACTCAAAGGAGTGGTCGTGAAACTGATGGTGTTTTGACTCGACTCTTTAAACCATGCAAGAGGAAAATGAAATGCAACAATTTCAACTTCGATGAAAACTAGCTATGGGTAATATTTGATCCCTTTTCAAGGGATCGTCAAGTAGTCTTAAGCTAGTAGAAAACCTCAAAAAGGTCAAAATAGTTATTTCAAAATGGTCTTTTGATAAAATATCCAAAGAAGGTCAATATTTTGTTTCACCAGAGAAGGAAATAGTTGAGATCTATGCCCACGACATTGTTTCAAGTTTTAAGGAGTATGATAAGAGTATATTGAAGACTCTCGAAAATACTAAGAGGAAACTAAGGTTGAATGATCCAGATTTATGTAGGAACACAATGAAATACATAAATACACATAAACACAGAGATGTAGCAAAAATAAGACTTCATTTCATTAATAACAAATGACTGAAAAATGTTTACAGACATAATGGAAATAAACTAGCTAGGGCGTTGGTAGCTTATCTATGAGAAGAGATGTGGTGGCTACTGGCCTTTGAACTCTGTGTTACAATGAGGCTCGAAGGCCTATATATTATTGAGAAATAATGGAAAACCCTAAACATCCAAAAACCTAACCCTAGGAGATGAAACACCAGAATATGGGCCCCGTTGGGGTAAATTGGTACATCAATTTCCCGGGGTTATAACTTTGGCATACTATCTCCATTTGACGCACATGATACATTGTTAAAAAGATCTATCCGAGGAATACACTTCTGACATAGAATATTGAGTCTAGAACGGACTCATATTCGTCGGAGCATTCATGCCCAAAAAACGTCGTTTAGGGCCTCAAAACAACTCTGGAAGTTCAAGACCCGAAGAATTGCTAAAAATAGTAAATTGTGCTACAATTAAGGAAACTAAAAAAACTGAAAGAAAAAATGGTGTGGGTCCAAGTGGAATAGGCGGGTGGCCACCAATATCCACCTGGATCAATCCTCCCCCCTAGGAAGCAATGGTCCCCATTGCGTTGAGTTCCTACATGAGATGAGGAAACTTCTGCTGAAATTGGTCCCTAGTGAGCCACTTGCCCTGGTGAAGGAGTTGTCTTTCTTTGAAAACTCGATATAGTTGGATCCTTTATTGGCGGGTGTTCTTGATATGTGTGTCCATAATTCGATCATTTGTGGCTTGTTCCATGCAGTCTGGGTTTAACTCTATTGGTATGAGTTGTTCTGCCATGTCGAATGTGTCTAGTAGAGGTGGAAAGTAGGGTCAAAGGCGGTCCACATTGAACACTGGGTGCAGACCAAGGAATGGTGGAATACCGAGCTCAAAGGCATTGTCCCCTATAGCCTTGGTGATGGTGTATGTCCCATATCAGAGCGGGCGAATATTGCGGTAGGGTCCAGCGAGGCGCTCCTTTTGCAAATGTAGCCACATTTTGTCACCCACCTGGAAGTTGTGTGGCACCTGATGTTGATCATGTCGTTTCTTGTACTTAGCATTGGCTCTGTCCAAGATGTCATGAACCTATTGGTGGATGTGTTGAATGTGCTCAATGAATCTTTTTTCCTTGTCAGCCTCAGACTGGACATGGGCTGAATCTACCCGAGTAGCCGCAAATGGCATGGCTATGTCAATGGGACATAGTGGCTGGAATCCCAAGCCCACTTGGAAGGGGTTGTGGCTAGTTGAGCTATGGAGAGATCGGTTATAGTCGTGTTGTACATAGGGGAGGCTCTCATCCCATGTGCGTGGATTCTTTGAGTTTTATATGCACAGAATGTGTACAATCATCTAGTTGATGACCTATGTCTAGCCATCAGTTTGCAGATGGAAAGCTGTGGACTTGGTGAGATTGGTGTCCAGAATCGACCAGAGGCCGGACCAAAATGTACTGAGGAACCTGCTATCCCTATTTGAGATGATAGACTGTGGGATCCCAAAGTGTACCACACTCATTCAAAGAAGAGTTTAGCAGTGGCTTCTGCTGTGATATTCTTCTTGCAGGCCATCATAATGGACATCTTCGTGAATCGGTCGATGACCACAAAAATATAGTCATTTCCATGCTTAGTAGAAGGAAGGCCCAACATGAAATCCATAGAGATGGATTCCCAAGGTCGACTGGGGGTAGGAAGAAGAGTATAGAGGCCTTGCTTCTTGATGGTCTGTTTGGAAATGGCGCAAGTAGCGCAGGACTTGATGTACTTCCCGACATCCTGTCAAAGGTTCAGCTAACATAAATACTTTTGCAGTACTGCCATGGTTTTCTCAACCCTGAAATTCCCAGCGAACTGACTGTAGTGTGCCTCCCAAATCATCTTGGCATGCTCGCTTGAAGGAACACAAAGGTGTCCCAGGTGACAAAGCAGGGCATCCTGGAGGTGAAAATTGGGAGCTTTTTTACCCTCCAAGAGTGTATTGTATGTGTGGCCGAATTTTGGATCACTTGTGTAGAGAAGTGTCCAATTGGAAGCCTCGTGCCCACAAGAGTTGAGCACAGTGGTTAGCACCATGATGGGTGGTCGACTGAGGCAGTCTGCAACATTATTGGTGCTGCCTTTCTTGTACTGAATGTTCAAATGAAACTGTTGCAGGTATGTGGACCACTTCTGATGGAAACCGTTCTGCAACTTCCCTTGTGTCTGTATGAACTGCAGGGGTCAGTGGTCTATGTGGATGACCATTTCCTTTCCCAAAATATAATGCTTCCATTTCCGACAAGCCTTCACAATGGAATACATTTCTTTGTCATAAGTGGGATACTTTCAGACTGTGTCAGAAAGTGTCTCACTATGATATGCCAATGGATGCCCATGTTGAGTAAGGACTGCCCCAATGGCATAGTCAGAGGCATTTGTCTCGATCTCAAATGGTTGTTGCAAGTCTGGTAATGTGAGCACTGGTGCAGAGCAGAGGCGATGATTCAACTCCCTGAATGCCTTCTGTTGAGATTCATACCAAAAGAATTTTTCTTTAGCTCCTCCCTTGGTGACTTGACTCAAGGGAAAAGTGATATGAGAGAATCCCAACACAAACCTACAGTAGAAATTGGCAAGACCTAAAAAGTTGTGGAACTCTGTTAGGGTGGTTGGGGCTGGCCAATACTGAATGACTTGGATCTTTACAGGATCCACATGCACCCCCCGCTCATCAATAATGTATCCCAGATACTGAACCTGGGTCATGACAAAAGTGCATTTCTCCAAATTGGCACACAACTTGTGTTGCCGCAATGTTTGGAGGACCTATCGGATGTGGTGGAGGTGCTCTTCCCAAGTCTGGTTGAAGATCAGAATGTCATCCAAGTACACCACTACAAATGACTTGGTGAATGGCCATAGGATGGCATACATTAGCCTCATGAAGGTTTCAGGGGAATTCCTCAACCTGAATGGCATGACCAACCATTCGAAAAGGACCTCCTTGGATTTGAAGGCAGTCTTCCACACATCAGAGGGTTCGATTGGTACCTGGTGATACCCCGACTTCAAGTCGATCTTGCTGAAATATTTTACCCCCTTGAGTTAGTCCAGAAGGTCATCAATCCGTGGGATCGGGTACCTATTCTGAACAGTGATCTTGCTCAATGCCTGATAGTCAATGCAAACTCTCCAAGTCCCATCCTTCTTCTGCACCAACACAATCAGGCTCCCACAGGGTGATGAACTCAGTCAGATGTGACCTTTCTGCAACAGCTCCTGAATCTGCCTCTTGATTTCGTCATTCTCTAGAAGCGTCGATAGATGGGTCCATTGTGAAACAACGTACTTGGGGTCAGATCGATGGGGTTCTTGACCTGGCAGTGTAGAGGCACCCCTCCACGAAGATGTCCTAGTACTCCTCCACGACCTTATCCATCTGTTGTTTTTGTGCAGTGGGGCCCTATCTGGAGGTCATGGCCATAGTCTTCCTCTTTCCTTGAGGGTGGATCATCAGGAAAACAAATTTCCTAGTTTTGGAAATGAGCTTACTGCATTGTTTTGCAGTAACCAAAGAGATGGTGGTAGGCAGTGCTATCTCCGGTATCCTGTACAACTTATTTCCCAAGGTGATAATAACAACACGAGGCCTAGACTCATACACATCATTTCACTTCCACAAGTACGGTTGGCCTAATAATACATCAAAAACATCAAGAGGAGCAATGTTACATAATACCTCATCCGTGAAGGGCTTGATGTTGTAGGGAAGGTGACATTGTTGGCTGACGCGGAGGTCTCGTCCTTGGTGCAACCACCCAATGGTGTATGGTTGTGGGTGTGTTGGGGTCGACAAACCCAACCGCTTCACGACCTCTATCGAGATGAGGTTCTTCTGGCTCCCGTTGTTGGCAATGAACTGCAACGGGGAACCCTTTACCCACATCTTGGAATGGAAGAGACGCTCCGCCTCCTCTGGATCTTCTGGTTCCTCCTTCTGGATCTTCATGGTGGCAATAGTGGCATTGGGCTCCGCATCGATAATCTTCTTCCCCTTATCATTCCCCTTGATGGGTTCTAATTCAGATTTTGAGCATGCATCTGATTCAGAAGCCTTCAACTCAGCTACCAATGACTGCTTGGCCCAACACTCACTTGTGTTGTGAGTGGAGCTCTTATGGAACTCACAACACTTCCCTGTTTCCTTTTTTGGCTTCGTGGTGTTGTTATTTTCTTGTGGCTTTGGCGGGTTGTCCTGGGCCACCCTGCCTTGGTGTGGTCCTTTGTTTGGGGGTACCTTTCCCTTGCTTTTGATTCGCAGACCCAAAGTCTCACTTTTTCTGTTTGAACTTCTGCTCAATCTTGGTAGCATATTGGTACGCCACACCAAGCGAGGAGATGTCAAGGAACTCCATTTCCTCCTGAATGTATCTATGAAGACAACTGCGATACTTTAACACCAAATGTTTCTGTGAATCTTTGATACCCAACTTTGTGTGTAGGGTATGAAACATATTCGTCATCTCATGCACATTTTGGTCCCTTTGCTGCTGCAGCGTAGTCCATTGTATGTATTTGTCCTCATATATCCCCACGGGATAATATTGTTCCTTGATGGCATCTCAGAAAGAATTCCAAGTGGGTGTGGCCGAGAATAGAGAGGGTCCCCCCTCACCCTGTTGCTCCGAGTAGGTTTCCCACCAGTCCTTGACATGGGGGGCGACTTCTCGGTCGGAAAATTCATGAACCGAGAAATATCCTTCTAACATATTCAACCATCTATCTACAACATCTGCATCTATTTGGCCCTCAAATATGGTAATTTCAAAGTTTACTTGTACCTTAAAAGGAGTGGTGCCTCCAGAGTGGTTGTTGGATGTCGATGTGCCGCTAGTGGGAATCCATTGAAGAATCTGGGCAAAGTTGTCCATCATCGCATTCCTTTGTTTCTCGAGGGCCTCCTCGAGCAACATTTTGATAGGATCTCATGCTCCCTCATATTTCTTTTCTTCCCTAATGGGAAATCGTCGGAGTTTGCGAGGCTGATCTTGCAAAGGTTCAACTAGATCGAGCCCCAACTCCTTATACCCCGACCTCGTTGGGGACATGCAAAGAAAGATCAAGATCGAGCAGAGCGCTCTGATACCACTGATTCGGGTTTATGTAGGAACATAATGAAATACATAAATACACATAAATGCAAAGTTGCAGCGGAAATAAGACTTCATTTCATTAATAACAAATGACTGAAAAATGCTTACAGACAGAATGGAAATAAACTAGCTAGGGCGCTAGTAGGTTATCTCTGAGAAGAGATGTGGCGGATACTGGCCTCTAAACTTTGTGTTACAATGAGTCTCAAAGGCCTATATATTATTGAGAAACAATGGAAAACCCTAAACATCCAAAAACCTAACCCTAGGAGATGAAACGCTAGAATATGGGCCCCGTTGGGGTAAATTGGTACATCAATTTCCCGGGGTCGTAACTTTGGCATACTATCTCTGTTTGACGCACACAATACATCGTTAGAAAGATCTATCCGAGGACTACACTGTTGATAGCAAATACTGAATTCGAAACAAACTCATATTCACTTAAGCATTCATGCACAAAAAACATCGTTTAGGGCCTCAAAACAACTCCGGAAGTTCAGGACCCGAAGAACTGCTAAAAATAGTAAATTGTGCTACAATTAAGGAAACTGAAAAAAATGAAAGAAACAATGGTGTGGGTCCAAGTGGAATAGGCAGGTGGCCACCAATATCCACCTATATCATTGAAAGGGTTGAAAACTAGGGGATTTCAATAAGAGAGGATTACTTATTTTCTCCATAATATTGAAGATGCTAGATTGGAAGATGTGGAGCCTTTAAATCTTCCCCCGACCTCGAGAAATTTAAGGACCGGGAGGAGAAAATGGCTAAGAGGCTCAATATATTTCTGGTGTCTAAGCTAATCATGGTTGATCCTAAAAGAATTAGTTCTTGGGTAGAGGTTAGAGGAGACTTTGATCTTCTACCAATTCTCCTTAAAATAGAAAAGGAATGGGGAAACAATTTTATCCCTTTTAAATTTAATGCCCAACGGTTAAAATATGAGGAGTTTACAATTCTTTAAGCTCTCATTGATTTTTTCTCTCATCTAAGCTATTAACCATATTCCACTTATTTCCACCCAATTATAGACCATTCACTTATGTGGGTATAATATGAGTAATATTTCAGTCTTGAAACCCTCCCATACCGGCAAGGCATGCATCTAGTGAAACCATGTCAAATTTCAATGACTACGGGAAAAGTTTGAGAAAATATCAACGTTGGCCCCATTAACTGGTCACTTTGTGGGGTCAACGAGAATCAACACTTATTATAGTAATCAACATTGGTCGTGCACCTATATCTAATTGGTCTTCTCTTTGGTCACCATTTCCTTATCAGTTCTCACATGACCATGTCTTCTTTGACCCCTTTTCATGACCTAACCTCGATAAATATTTATGGACTATATCACAAGTTTTTCAAAACACATTAATCCTCGATAGACAAGTACTCGAAAAATTGCACAAGCTTAATCGATTATTTGATATTATCTTTTATTTTTGCTCTCATTTAATATATTGACCATATTCCACTTATTGGCCACCCAGTTACAGACCATTCTCTTATCATGTGGGTATAATATGAGTAATATTTGAGTCTTGAAACCCTCCCATACCATCAAGGCATGCATCTAGTGAAACCATGTCAAATTTCAATGACTACAGGAAAATCTTGAGAAAATTTCAATGTTGTTCACATTAACTAGTCACTTTGTGGGATCGATGAGAATCAACACTTATTCTAGTAATCATCACTGGTCATGTGCCTATATCTAATTGGTCTTCTCTTTGGTCACCATTTCCTTCTCAGTTCTCACACGAACATGTCTTCTTTGACCCCTTTTCATGAGATAACCTCGATAAATATTTATGGAATATATCACAAGTTTGTCTAAACACATTAATCCTCGATAGACAAGTACTTGAAAAATTGCACAAGCTTCGTCGATTATTTGATCTTATCTTTGATTTTTTCTCTCATCTAAGCTATTGACCATATTCCACTTATTGGCCACCCAGTTACAGACCATTCACTTATGTGGGTATAATATGAGTAATATTTGAGTCTTGAAACCCTCCCATACCATCAAGGCATGCATCTAGTGCAACCATGTCAATTTTCAATGACTACAAGAAAAGTTTGAGAAAATTTCAACATGGCCCCATTAACTGGTCATTTTGCGGGGTCGATGAGAATCAACACTTATTCTAGTAATCGACACTGGTCATGTTCCTATATCTAATTGGTATTCTCTTTGGTCACCTTTTCCTTCTTAGTTCTCACATGACCATGCCTTCTTTGACCCCTTTTCATGACCTAACCTCGATAAATATTTATGGACTATATCACAAGTTTGTCAAAACACATTAATCCTTGATAAACAAGTACTTGAAAAAATGCACAAGCTTCGTCAGTTATTTGATCTTATCTTTGATTTTTTCTCTCATCTAATTTATTGACCATATTCCACTTATTGGCCACCCAATTACAGAACATTTGCTTATCATGTGGGTATAATATGAGTAACCTTTGAGTTTTTAAACCCTCCCATACCGTCAAGGCATGCATCTAGTGCAACCATGTCAAATTTCAATGACTATAGGAAAAGTTTGAGAAAATTTCAACATTGGCCCCATTAACTAGTCACTTTGCGGGGTCAACGAGAATCAACACTTATTATAGTAATCAACACTGGTCATGTGCCTATATCTAATTGGTATTTTATTTGGTCACCTTTTCCTTCTCAGTTCTCACATGGCCATGTCTTCTTTGACCCCTTTTCATGACCTAACCTCGATAAATATTTATGGACTATATCACAAGTTTTTCAAAACACATTAATGGTCGATAGAGAAGTACTCTAAAAATTGCACAAGATTTGTCAGTTATTTGATCTTATATTTTATTTTTTCTCTCATCTAAGCTATTACCATATTCCACTTATTGGCCATCCAGTTACATTCCATTCTCTTATGTGGGTATAATATGAGTAATATTTGATTCTTGAAACCCTCCCATACTGTCAAGGAATGCATCTAGTGCAACCATGTCAAATTTCAATGACTCCATAAAAAATTTGAGAAAATTTCAATGTTGGCCCATTAACTGGTCACTTTGCAGGGTCGACAAGAATCAACAATGGTCATGTGCCTATATCTAATTGGTATTCTCTTTGGTCACCTTTTCCTTCTCAATTCTCACATGGCCATGTCTTCTTTGACCCCTTTTCATGACCTAACCTTGATAAATATTTATGGACTATATCACAAGTTTGTCAAAATACATTAATGCTCGATAGACAAGTAGTTGAGAAATTGCACAAGCTTCATCGGTTATTTGAAATTATCTTTGATTTTTTCTCTCATCTAAGCTATTAACCATATTTCACTTATTGGCCACCCAATTACAGACCATTCTCTTATGTGGGTAGAATATGAGTAATCTTTGAGTCTTGAAACCCTCCCATACCGTCAAGGCATCCATCTAGTACAACCATGTCAAATTTCAATAACTACAGTAAAAGTTTGAGAAAATTTCAACGTTGGCCCCATTAACTAGTCACTTTGCAGGCAGACAAGAATCAACACTTATTCTATTAATCAACACTGGTCATGTGTCTATATATAATTGGTATTCTCTTTGGTCACCTTTTCCTTCTTAGTTCTCACACAACCATGTCTTCTTTGACCCCTTTTCATGACCTAAACTTGATAAATATTTATGGACTACATCAGAATTTTGTCAAAACACATTAATCCTCGATAGACAAGTACTCGAAAAATTGCACAAGATTCGTCGGTTATTTGATCTTATCTTTGATTTTTTCTCTCATCTATTGACCATATTCCACTTATTGGCCACCCAATTACAAAACATTTGCTTATCATATGGGTATAATATGAGTAATATTTGAGTCTTGAAACCCTCCCATACCATCAAGGCATGCATCTAGTGCAACCATGCCAAATTTCAATGACTACAAGAAAAGTTTGAGAAAATTTCAATGTTGGCCCCATTAACTAGTCACTTTGTAGGGTCGACAAGAATCAACACTTATTATAGTAATCAACACTAGTCATGTGCCTATATCTAATTGGTCTTCTCTTTGGTCAGATTTTCCTTCTCATTTCTCACATGACCATGTCTTCTTTGACCCCTTTTCATGACCTAACCTCCATTATGAAAATATATTCATTGATTAATTCCGGTGTTTTATAACAATTCATGCATGTGTGCATGAATTCATAATTACCATCTCATTTCGTTTCGATATTTATCTCTATTTCGTCGTGCCTCTTTTGATCATTGTTCATGTTTGTATCACCAATTTGATTATTACTCTCATTAATTTAGGTTGGTTTATAGGTTAATTTAGTTTTGTTTTGTTTATAGATTAATTTGGTTTGTAAATATTTGTTGATCAATTGTAAAAAAAATTGGAACTTTTCTCGAACAACCTTCCCATAAGTATTCAATTCTTAATATTGATTACAACAAAAATTAACATGTAGCATAGGATATCAAAAAATGAAATAAAACTTAAAAACATGTAATTAACCCACATAAAAAATTATTTAAAGAGAATAATTCATCCAAATTAAAATATCTAGTTACGTACCTCATCCAACTTAACATTTGTATCATCCTTCTTCTGTATCTTCTTCTTGATCATCCAACTCGACATATGTATCAACATATAGTTCATAAATAATTTTGAAAGGATTGATTATATCATCATCATCATCAATGTCATTTTCGAGCATATCTTCATCGATATCATCATCAATAACTAGCACATTGTCTCCTACGCCCGATTCATCTTCTCTGTATTCTTCATCTGTCGAACCATATTCTTCCTACTCTAGCTCTACATCATCTTCTTCTTCAATATCATCTTCTTCATCTACAGTATACTTTACTTTTCTTCATCTTGGATCATATCTAACAATAAATGACCAATCCGTCTTACCTGGAACCTTTGAGTAAAAGACTTGTTCACATTGACTTGGAAAAACATAGCGATCATTTTCTTTTTCAAAAACCGTTGTTTTAATCATCGAAAATCCATTGGAATGTCGAATAATAGTTCTTTCCTCATCATGTTCATTCATTTGTAACCTATACCATTTGACATCAAACAAAAATAATTTGAAGGAATTAAAGTCACACTCAATTATATCATTCAAAAACCCATAGTGACCTAGAATATTGTAGTTATCCCACTATTAGAATAATTCATACAAATTCTTGAGGACGTTTGTCACTGCTAGAGGAAACACTAGTGACCTGGAATATCATAGTTATCCCACTATCAAAAAATTTCCTGGTTTCATCCAACTGTTTGATGCAAAATTTACGACCATTGCACCACATAGCCTTGTGGTGTTTCAATTGCAATATGTCAAACATGTAAAAGATGCATTGTCAATCAATAATAAACAAATTTATATAACTTGGAAAGTATAATATGAAAAAAACACACCTACAGTCACATTAATCTAATATAAAATAACTAAATAAAATGGGTGAATTTTCTTGCCTTTCCATCTTTCAAACAATATGTTAAATCTATTTCCCTTTGTGTAACATCAGAATATCCATTACAACGAGCTTCTCTAACCAATTCAGACAATACTTTCCATGATAACCTACCCCCATGATGTTGTTCACATATATCAATCCATACCTTCATTCAGTCAAGATTGTTTGCAATGTATAAATGTAGTGCATCCTAATCTTGAGCAACTAACCGATCAAAAAATCACAATTCACCAATTTTAAATATTAGTTATAACCATGGTAAATATTAATAAATGATGAAAGAATAAATATTAAATGAGTATGATCATATACAAAACAAAAAAAACCGAAAATTTATATTTATTAAAAATATCCACAATTTAATTACCTCTCACTTTCTTCATTGTACCTTTCCCCAACAAATCCTCCCCTTCAATTTTTTTTATGGAGTTCACATCCCAAATGAAATCCACTACATGCATATCTTGTGACCCTAATTTAGGAAAATATTGACTAATATACACCATGGATTCATATACCATATATCTGTCCACCATAGAACCCTCAAGAACTTCTCTTTGTCTAACCAAATACTTCAATGATTTCAAGTGCCTCTCCACCATCCACATTTACCTTGTGTGTACAGGTCCACACATTTCAATCTCCTCAACTTGGTGTATGAGGTAGTGTTCTTTTGCATTGAAAAATTGATTTCCATACCTCCCCTTCAGGGCTGGCTCGACCTCCCGGTCTAGAATCGTTCGATATCTGAGTCGAAGCAACTCCTTAGATTCCTCCTTGGAACCTGAAAACTCTATCATAGGTCCTTCCCTTTTCCGGCGCAAGTTATGTGGTACTCACGAATCCTCTCCTTAGCACTTCCCAAATTTAGCACCAACAACGCTATCTCTTCTTCGCTAGACTCCCTCCTTGATGTGACCATAGACTTCGATCATGGGCCAACTCCCTTCTCAACCCTGTGCTTCAGAACTATCGCAAGATACTTGCTCCTTTTTCCCAATTTCTGAATTGGAAAATCTTGTGGGACCAGATCTAAGGTCCACGTTCCTCTCGTGATCAACGATTGTGATCGACTCCCAAGTTTGGACTTCAGGAGTCCTCTCTTCTCTCGACTCTGCTTCTCCCGATTGTGAATCAAAGAAGTGATGATATCTCACTATGTGTCCTATATAGATGGACGACTAGGATTACTTTGGCTACCCAAGCTCTTCGGGTATTCTCTTCTTCACTTTTCTCCGAAGGGTTGTTCCTCCTAAATGCATGGATTTCTGCCACATTCCCTTCCAGATCCAACGGTCTGGATTTTAAATCACTCTTTGTGACTTCGCAAAGATCCTTGTTTTTTCTCGACAAACTTCCCTAAGTTCTAACTCCTGAACCTATCGATCTTCTGCCATCTGTATCCTACAAATATGGACAATTTCCCTATCCTTGAGTCTTCGACAAGTCCTCGATTCTTTTTCACACTTAGCACAATTCTCCCTTTCTAGACTTAGACTTTTCTCGAACTCTTTCTGCACTCCTTGCAGAGTTCTGCACAGACTCTTCTACGATTTTTCTCGGCTTGAAAACCTCCAAGATTCCTAGTTCCTCTACGTCCTTATGTGGGCTTCTTTTTACCCTCCTGCCAGTCTCTCACTATTCCTCCTGAGCTTATGATATGGACTTACAATCTCCTCGGCGCACACCTTGCGCTTGGCCAAGCTTCTCGACAAATTGTCCCTTAGCCTTATAGAAAGGTTTAAGACATCTCCTTTCCTTTTTCGATGCACTCTTGAAAATTTTTCCTTCCTCAGAATGTTCACCAACTATGGGATTCTCCTAAGGATAATAACACTTCCATTCTTTTTTCCCTTGTGCTCATTGACACTAGCTCGATTCCCTCTTGACAGAGTGTTCTAAAGTGTTCAGTAACTCTATGTTGTCCTTCCTCCCACACAGTCTTTCTTTCCAAGGTACTTAACCACCTTGAAATTTCTCCTCGAGTTTGTGAATTAACCTAGTATTCCCTCCTGGAAGTCTCTCTTCTGGCTCCATTGAATCTAGACACGCACTCCTTGCGTCGACTTACAGATTTTCCACCCTTTGTCATGCACTCCTTGAACTTAGCCTAGAGATCCAGACTTAAATCAACACACTCGCGGATAAAAAATAGTATCTCCATCCCTGCAGACGATTCCTAACATTCATCTACAATTCACAAACATGAAAATGAAATTCATAATGCAACATCCATTACACATAAATGTAAAATAGGAAAACTGTGATTTTCTATTAATGGTGGAATGCCAAATTACAATGTGGAGTTCGGCTACAACTGAGTCTCGACTCTCTCTATTTCTCCTCCTGGTTAACTCTATATTGGATAACTCCTACCATCTTACCTCTACTTTGCAACGATATAGCAATTTATACAAGAGGGGCTCAATGAGCTTCCCTCGCAAGCTAAACTAGTGGTGTCAAATCACCATTCAAAATGCTTATTCGAAAGGGAAAATTACAATTATGGAAAT
>ML799928.1:143382-154965 GCA_009831015.1 Picea engelmannii | reverse complement strand
GGCCCATGTGACCACGCGCAAGCGCAAAATGGGCTCCGTTCCAAAGGTGAATAGATAATGGAAAAGTGGCGGTCGAATGGTTGGTCATAACCATTTAAACCAAAATCCAAATCCATGCGTGCATATGGTGTGACAAAGGGTCATATGGTAACGATATGTGCGACCGAGGGCTGGGGCTAAGCCCCAGCCCGGACCCTTGCACCAACCATACATCAACTCAAACTTTAATATATATTAAACCATATATATAATAAGACACACCGCGTGGAACGTTGGAAGGGAGGATTTTGCAAAGGCTTTTCACGGTGGGGAGGTCCGAGGTTCGATCCCCACGGACTCCATAATTTTTAAACAAACAACCAAACCAATAATAGGGTGCCACGTGGCAGCCCATGACTAGGCCACATGGTACCAAACCATTGGACAGAATATGCCATGTGTCAGCAAACTATTCGTCCACATCTGCTAACCAATGAATGCCACGTGTTGTATGGTCCTACCAATTCAGCTCTGCCATGTGTCGTACGGACATGCCACATCAGCATCTGTACGGATTGTACGAACTGTATAGTCAGCATCCCTTTTTTTTGCATGTTTGACGTTTTGAAAAGAACGTGATATCTCTCTCATCCGACGTCTGTTTGAACCCAAACGAGTTGTGTTGGGTTCGTGATGACAAGGCCTATGCTCCTATTCAATTTGAAGCGATTATGAGCACTTTGAATTTTGAGCAAAATTTGATCCCCTGGATCATTGACATATTATGCTAGACTTAGGACCTATTGCACTTCATAATCATTTCTTATTCATAAATGGTCTAACATCTTGTTACCACACTTTTTCACACTCCAATAAGATATGATATAATTAAAAATCAACAATGGAAAAGTGGCTAATTCAAGGAGATAATGCCCCGAATTATCACAGGAAAACCTCCTCTTCATTCAGGTTGGTGCATGTCAACATCAAGGGGGAGTCCCTAGGTACCACATTGTTGATATTGGATATGATTTTATACAAAAACACACAAAAAAAGCAACAAATTTATCTTGGACATCGTGAAAACTATGCCCAAGACGTTAGGAAAAATATAGTTTTGTTTCACTTGGAAAGACCCTGCAGGGTTAGCATGAGAAAGATGAAAGAAATAGAATATAAAACCACTTAAAAGATGGATATTTTATTACAATAAATGGTAATGAACTATTAATTCAATGCATAAAAAAGAACGCAATACCTGCAATAGTGAAATCTCTAAAATAAGCACAACACTTCTTTATTAATGGCCTCCAAAGGGTTGATTGCACCACATCAACAAGCACAAGAACCGACACTATGTTTGTCCTTACACAAATAAAGAGTATATAGTCTAGTAGAAGAATGAGAAGAGCGAGAGAGAATATGAGAGTTGGTTCTGCAAAAATCCGACCCATAACAATGAGGAGGATCCTCCATTATATAGCTCTATGAGGCGCACGTATGTGTGAAAATAAGAGGGAGCATGGCATAAATTAAGAGTAAAAATGTATGAGAAAGAGTAAAATAGAACTAAGTTGCATGAGTTAATTAGGGAAGGGAAAGACATGTGATAGAATTAGATGGATGCATGCACACATGTAATGAGGGAGAGGAGTGGATGCACATTAATTTGGGATAATAAAGGGAGTGAGGAGAATGTGCATGGAGAAAGAGGGAGATAATTCCCATTAATTAGTGAATGCGCTAGAAAATTGGGAAGAATAAGAAGAAGTGCACTATGATTTATGGATTTAAGGGAAATATGTGCTAGATAAATAGGGAATAAGAATGAGAATAGGGATAATTATGATAAAGAATAGGAATTTATAAAGGGAGGCACATTAAAGAATGAATGCGCTAGAAAATAGGGGAAAAGGGAGGCACGTTAATGATAAAAATAGGGAAAATGGAGGCTCATTAGGATAATGCTCTAGAAAATAGGGAAAATGAAGGTGCATTAATTCTAGAAAATAGGGAAAAAGAGGTGCATTAAATGAGAATTAGGGAATATTCATAAGATGGAAGAGGAATGCACCCTAATTAATAGGAGCAAAGGCGCATTTGTGAATTTAAAGGATAATCAATGCATAAAAAGTAAAATAATTATGAGTGAATTGAAGGATAAGTAAATTGAGATTTAATTAGCCCAATCTTGCCCATGTGATGTGCCACCTCATCCACATGCCTCGCTCATTAATTATTTTTCAATTAATTGCTTTATTCCTTGGAAAGTGAATCCCATTCATTAATTAAGCCACCCAACTGCCACATGTCACACTGCATCACTACCATTTGTCAGAATCTGACCCTGCCACTTGTCACCTTTGGAGGTCACCACCCCTGCTATAAATAGAAACTTCTAAAAATATGGGTTCGACCCTAAAAAATAAGAAATGACCAAAAATGTCCAGGATGACTAGGAGACCACTGCCATGTGTCAAATATCTAAAAATAAACATTGCTAAAAATAAAAACTTGTTACATGTTAATGATTTCATGCTCATCGAATTCGATTTTCTGTGAGGATTATAAATATGCATTTAGAATTGACATGCTAGCCCTGGTGATCCACCTACTAAAAATAGAAATACTGACAAGTCATCATGAAAAAAGTCCTAATATACTCATAATGTTTAAAATATCGATAATGTATTCTCAAAATCATGATCTTCTTGGAGCTCAACCTGCTAAAAATAGAAAGTACCTACATGATCCCTGGACAAAGTGTCAATGAGCTCAAAATCATGCAAGGACCAATGTTGTATGTTAAAAAATGTGATATGAGTCTTCCAAAAGTGTTCGGGATGACTAGGAGACCACCGCCATGTGTCAAATATCTAAAAATAGGCACTGCTAAAAATAGAAACTCATCCCATGCCAATGATATTATACTCATCAGATTTGATCTTCTGTGATGATTCCAAATACTCGATCAAATTTGACATATGAGCCCTGGTGCTCCACGTTCCAAAAATAGAAATATTGACAATTCATCTCAAAAAAAGGCCCAATAGACTCAAAATGTATTAAAGATCAATATTATATGCTTGGAATCCTAATCTGAGGCATGGAGCTCAACCTACTAAAAATACAAAGTAATTGTATGATCCACAGACAAAGTGTCATTGGGATAAAAATCACATAAGGACCAATGTTGTATGCTCAAAACTGTGATATGAGTCTCCGGTCACTTTCTCCTAAAAGGTAGGGCACTTGCTAAAATAACAATCTCTCTCAAATCCATGTGAAACTGTGCTAGCTCTATCTCTGAAATAAAAAAAAAAACATAAACCAGTCCTGTACATGTCCCCAATGGGAACCAACCTATAACTTACACAACTTCTCAACCTAGAAAAAACTTTGAATGCCAGCCAAAATGAACTCTGTTGGCTCTTAACCCTCAAGATTTTCAAGGGTGAAAATCCAGGGGTTAACAATGGCCACTCAAGGGGACGGGATCCCCCTGTGGGATGTCAAGAACCATATGAATATTTGTGTCTGGAAATTGTAATTAATACTCTGTGAGAACTCGGAAGGAATGCACCAATAGACCTATGATATGACCTATGATACCAAATCCTATCCAATGGGAAATGGAGTTAAATAAAAATAAACGTCCCACTGAGAAACTGAAAAACAAGGGATCTCATCCAAATTCGCTACCATCTACCACCAATCATGTACACTCCTCCCCATGCTAAATGTGTTGAAGTTGACACCAAGGAGTGAGTCACTTAGTCAAATGTCAATAAAGTAAACATCTTCCAAGTGTGAAGAAAACCCACCAATAATGTCAATGGGTCCTAAGGTATGAGCACAACCTGCAACTGTGAAATTTATTTTGAATCCAAATGATGAAAAAAATCATCCAATCAAGGCCCAATAATCCTTAGCCCTTTTGTATGTGAGATAACCGCCAATGAGATAAAAACTACCAAGGTGATCTACTTCTGGATCAACTGCAGATAATGTGTTGAATTTGATGTAGGATGATTTGTTGAAAAGAAGAGAAATGATGATTCTCTTCCCTCAACGCGAAGTGATAACTCAGGAATATATAAGATGAAATGGTGACATATCCCTATTACTGGATAAGGGGGTAGTCTTAATCAAGGTAGAAGACTCAATGATAAGGAATGAAGAGATAAGACATAAGATGACTCAAGACTCTCTTATGTCTCTTAAAACTGCCCATCCTAAAGGCTCAATGCTTTGGAACATGAACAAACAGAACCCTCATCTACGCTCACTCTAATGATAAGACACAAAGGCTGAACATATGTAAGATGAAACACTTAGAATTTGACCCAAGAATAGCAATAGTGGAAAGCCACTATACTAAGAAAGGAAAAACATATCAAGACATGAACACATCCTAATATAAGATGAAAAAAATCAATGACACGTAGCAAAGGATGAAAGTAAAGTAGATGAATGCAAAGACTCTAGAAATGGAAAGGTAAATTGTTGTCCTAAAACATAAAAAATAAGCAAGAAGGAAAGAATGAAATGACATGTGAAAAAGAAATGGAACTAAACTAATACCCCCAAAAAACAAAAAATTTCACCTCAAAGATGTTATGATCGAGCCAACATACTCGAAAGAAAAATGTAACCATGTGGCTAGGTGATAAATCTGATGAGAAATATCAACAAAATAAACCTTCCGATGCAACCAATCGAGAAATATCATATGTCAGAAAGGTGCCTTGTTGTACTAAAGGAATAGTTGAAGGTTGTTGGTTAGAATTCAATACATGTTATTTCAATAGTAATAATCATGAATGTGTGAGATTTGAAACTCCTAGAATCTACCTGTTGAAATACCTTCGTCCTCCTGAGCTCAACTGGATCATGATGAACCCTGATATCCAAGCATTGATCAGTCACATGATCCTGAAGAACAAACTTTGAATGCGGGATAATAGGAAAACTGTAAGGGATATCATCCTCTGTTTGAACCAAAGGTGTATCCTCCTGCTATAATGGTATCTGATCAAGCCATTCCTGAACCACTACTAGGATGGGTACGGATGAAGTATCTTATTGATCCAATTCTACATAGATGACTTGTGGTTCGTCCTCTTGAAAATTTTCATCACCACTAATGGAAGGAACCAATGAACACTCTTGAGAATTCAAATCTTCACCTTCATCTCCTTGGAACTCTGCATATGATTCAAGTTGTTGGATTACTAAGAGGGGGGGTGAATCATTAATAGATAAATGTAATCCTTTTTCACCATAAAATTCAAGTGTTATATCAATGTAGAATTATCATCCAATAGTTACAGAGTAAATAAACAATGAACAAATGAAAAATCATACACATACATAGTACACTAGTGTTTTACATGGAAACCCAAAGAGGGAGAAAACCACAGAATGTTTTTTCTTATATGTCTTTAAGAATTACATTCATTGGAAGCACCAAATTCCTTTGTTTTCCAACTACAACTAGAAGGAGGCTCCAACCCCCTAGTTTCTCAAGCTACAACTTGAGGGAAGCTCCAACTCCCCAATTCTCTAGCTACAACTAGAAGGAGGCTCCAACCCCCTAGTTTCTCAAGCTACAACCTGAAGGAATCTCCAACTCCCCAATTCTCTGGCTACAACCAGAAGGAGGCTCCAACCCCCTATGTTCTATGACTACAACCAGAATGTGGCTACAACCACATGTCCTTGACCCGTCCAACTACCCTGATGTAGAAGTAGAATGATGGAACCACTGTCACACTATCACTATGAGATATACCACTGTACAACTATACCAACCTGTACGAATGACCTGCAACCAACCTGTACTACTTCCCTCCAATCAACCTGTACCTAAATTGAACATGTATCAAACAAAATACAACAGATACACGAGATGTAGTTCTGCAAAATGCGTATGTACGCGCCCTATCTTGTACAATAGCCTGCATATGTACGTGACCTATCTATTATGCAGCCTGTGTATGCCTTCTGAAACTAGGGATACATGACTTGTAGTTCTGCAACATGCATATGTACACGCCCTATCTATACAACAACATGCATATGTATGTGTCCTATCTATTATGCAGCCTGCATATACCTTCTGAAAACTAGGGTTTTCTTTATTTTGAAATTTTTTTATCCTCTACAACTTCTTTCACATAGATCTGCAACCTGACATTGTATCCAAACTATAAATGTACCTTGTACATGCATCCTCATACATAACCTTTACCCAAAGCATCTATATCTCTCTTTATTCATGTGCCATATAAGTGTGTGTGATCATGAACAAGTATAATAACCCTCACATGATCTAGACATCAAACCTTTTCTGATATTCAACCTCTGAATACATCAACCACTTCACAAATACAATCTCTCAACCATGTATCACAAAAATACTTATCCATATTCCAAGAAATAAAATATGTTTCTTAACTCTAGCAAGAAGTATCAATGATAAATATTGATTATACCAGCACTGTATTTCTGTAGATCTGACTTATACAGAAGATCCCATACAACTGAAATACCTCCATCCTCCTGAGCTCAACTGGATCATGATGAACACTGATTTCCAATCATTGATCAGTCACGGGATCCTGAAGAACAACCTTTGAATGTAGGATCATAGGAAAAATGTAAGGGATATCATCCTCTATTTGAACCAAAGGTGGATCCTCCTGCTATAATGGTATCTGATCAAGTCGTTCCTGAACCACTACTAGGATGGGTAAGGATGAAGTCTCTTGCTGATCCAAATTTTCATATATGACTTGTGGTTCCTCCTCTTGAAAATTTTCATCACCACTAATGGAAGGAACCAATGAACACTCTTGAGCATTCAAATATTCACCTTCATCTTCCTGGAACTCTACATATGACTCAAGTGGTGCAGCTACTAGTTCCTTATCCTCTAAGATTGATCCATGACCATCTTGATCATCTCTGGGAACCTGGCATGATGCAAGTTGTGGTTCATCTTCAATAACAAGGACTTCTTTCGCTCCTGTAAGAACCAATGGTTGAAAATTATGGATCATAAGGAAACCATATGATGCAAGAAAATTTATTTCTAACTAGATAGCAATAGCTTAGGCCTCCTATAGATTTTGAGGTTCATTACTCCTGAGAAACATACCAAAAATTCCATCATATGCCTCAAGATAAAAAAAAAAAAATAGAGCATAAGAAGTATTAGGCCTTATAGTAGTAGGAGTTTTATAATAAGTCTTAGAAAAACAAGCGCTAAAATCAATCACAGTCTCATCCCCGTTCTTTTTAATATTATCAAAATCATTAATCAAGGAAAAATTGTCATGTTTATCCACCCATCTTTCTATGAACTTCTCTTGGAATGAATCCCATCCATCAATGGAAGCATCATGAATGGATTTGTACCATGTTCATGCATCCCCCTCAAGGGTTGACACAAACATCCTCATCACCACATTCTCATGTTCCATGTCCAAATCATCCAGTAGCTTTGAAAAATCAACCAAGTGATCCTCAACCAATTATCCAAACCTCCCTGCAAACAAAGGTAAGTGTTTGCAATATTTTCCATATGTAGGTAAGTCACGAGGATAATATGGAAATGCAACAAAACTCAATAGGTCAAAAGAAGAGAATCTCCACATTACTCGTGACCTCACAACTACAACCATATTCTTAATCGGAGATATAAACAAGCACAATTGCTACCCTACTACTATCTTGATATGGAAATAAAACCAAAGATGAAGGTGTCGAAGTTACATTCACGATAGTGCTCATCAAAAATAACTTACCTAATAACTCAATATGTTTACCAACTTCGAGAAGAATTCTTGGCGAAAGAATATTTTTGTTTCGAAAAATATATTATGATTCGCTCAGGCTCAGAACTAGACCTTGTGTTGGATCGAATCCAAGTGATATTCTTGTGTAAGTTCCCCTATGGAGTCGTCCATGTATCATGTGGAGTCACCAGGTGAGTTAAATAAAATAAACCAATTAAAGTAAAAACTCACCAATGTCATTGTCACCAAGGTTTGTGTTCCTCGACAACAATGCCAATTTGTTAGCACACTTTTTCACCCTCCAATAAAATCTGATATAATTAAAAATCAGTGATGGAACAATGGCTAATTCAAGGAGAGAATTCCCCAAATAATCATAGGAAAACATCCTCTTTGTTCGGGGTGGTGCGTGCCAACCTCAGGGGGGATTCCCTAGGTACCGGTTTGTTGATCTTGGATCTAATTTTCTGCAAAAACACACAAAAAATAGCAGCAAATTTGTCTTGGACAATGTGAAAAGCCTATCCAAGACGTTAGGAAAAAGATAGTTTTGTTTCACTTGGAAGGACCATGCAGTGTTACCGTGATAAATGTGAAATAAATAGAAGAGAAAACCACTTAAAAGATAGATAATTTATCAAAATAAATGGTGATGAACTATTAAGTCAATGCATAAAGTGTTAGCTTTTTAGCTCGGGAGGTGCTCCGCATGTTTTTTCTTGTATACAGATGTTACCCTTATGTTTACACTACCAAGCACTTAACTTTGTAATAGGTTTTTATAAAGTTATTTTAAGTGTTTCTTTTATTAAAGTGACTTTTTAATAAAGTGTACCTTCTAATTTTAAAGTGACTTTATTTTCATAAAGCACTTATGTAATAAAGTGAAATCACTTTACTATTTTAAGTGATTCATTTTGGAGGGAATGGATCACGACCATTGATCTTGAAAAAGGCAAGATCTAATCTTGGCCTTTAGATTTAGGGTTGGGGAAGGTGAAAAGACACTTTGGAGGGAAAATGTCATTTTCAGATTTATAAAAGAATGCATTGGGTAGTGTGCAAGACATGTTGAGAATACATCGAGAGGAAATTGAGAGAGATTTCCTGAGTAATCTTGAGAGAGGAAAGTGAGCAACAAAGAGGGCACGTTTTCCAAGGATATAGGGCACAAATCCCAAGGAAAAGAATTTATGCATTTTTGGGTCGAGTTATTTTTCTGTTGTGGCAGACCATACTGTACGGATCCGTACAGTCTGTACAATTCTATACAGTCGGTATAGTCCGTACAGTTGTACGGATTTGGCATGGAAATCGAGACAGTTTTGGGCATGGTTTTCGAGGCAGATTTCATAATCTTGTTTGTTGTTTCTGGGCCATACGGAATAGTCTGTATAGCTGACTTTGGGCATGGAAATCGAGGTACAGAAGAGGTCGTACAATGGTACGTATTTGGAACGAAAAACGAGGCAGAATTTGGTGGGACTTCTTTGGTGTTGTGAGGTATTTTCCTTGGCTGGAAATGTGTATTTGTTGTTTTTTTGTACTTTCTTGAAGCTGAATAATAATATCTCTCTCTCTCTCGTTGGGTTTCCCCACATTGGGGTTTTCCCTGACATTTGCCTAAATTTCTGAGTGATATGGGTTGTTGTCCACTGTGTTATTTCCACTGCTATTTTTCTTAGCAATGTGTATTTCTTCTTATGGTAATTTTTGAATGTGGGTTTAAGGCATTTATGAAGTTTATGAAGACAATTATCTCTAGGTTGCTAAGTGTATGACAAAAAAATCATTTGCTTATTTTTGTCATTAAAAATCTACATGGTATCAGATCTTTGTCTCTGATAATGGGCAGTGTGATTTTTGGGCAAAAAGGGTGTGATTGTTTTCTTTGATATTGTGACAGGGAATATGGATACAAGCATTAGATATGAGGATCAGTTGGATGACATTTCCAACTATTTGCAGTGCAAGGTCCGATTGTTAGTTGTTCTCAAGGAGAACAAAATTTATAACTATGTCAACTCTGTCGTAGCAGCTCCCGCAACAGATCTTGTTTCTTTGGACTTGCATTAGACCAAGGAAGCAAAAGATCAGAGGATTATTCTAGATGGGGTGAAGGATCACCTTATCCCACACTTGGCTGAGAAAAAGACTGTCAAGGAGATGTGGGATGCACTTAAAAACTTGTTTGAGGCGAAGAACGAGAACCAGAAGATGGACTTGAAGGCTAAGTTGCATGATACCAAGATGGGTAAGGAGGAGAGTGTATCTTCTTATCTTACCCGGGTGGCTCAAGTAAAAGATGAGTTGGCAGTTGTTGGAGAGGTCATTATAGATTTTGAGTTGGTGAGGATATCCTTAAATGGCTTCACCAAAGAATGGGAAGTATTCATGAAGTGTGTGGTGGGACGTGAGCATCTACCAGATTGGAGCAAACTATGGGATGATTTCACTTAGGAGGAGATCCGAGAAAGATCTCAGAGAAGTGAACAAAAGACAGATAGAGTTGATGAGAATGTTGCTCTTGCAGCAAAGAGAAAGAATAAAGGAAGTTCTGGAAGGGACTTGAGTAAAGTCAAATGCTATTGTTGTAACTAGTTGGGGCACCTTGTCTCTCATTGTCCTGAGAGGAAGAAGAAGAAGAAGGAACCAAAAGGGCCTGAGACAACTACTACAACATCCATGGAGGACTTTGCTTCAAAGTACGAAAGGAAATTTTCTTTGGTGACCCTAGTTTCCAGTGTCGATAGTGGAGGATTTGGAGGTGATATCAGATGGATTGTGGATAGCGGATCATCTAGCCACATGACAGGAATCTAGCGAGTATTCCTATATTTCACAGATATTGGTCCTGGCCGACAAGTGGTAAATGAATGTGGTATGGCGAAAGTTGTACATGGATTTAGGAATGTTAGATTCCAACTCGAGTTTGGGGGACTCTTGGAGCTTGATGGAGTTCTCTTTGTTCCAAGGTTGAGGGTTAACTTGCTCTTAGTCTCAGCCTTGGAGGATGTAGGATATTGCATATTTTCAAGAGGGAACATGTCTTTATCTATAGGCAGGGAGTGGACCCGATAGAGCTGCAGCTGATCGATAACCGGGTGGACAGGTTGTATATGTTGAGAGGAAAACCTTCGATGTATGATTCAACGTCGGATGAGGAGCGTGAGGAGGCTTCTGAGACTGTGGTGGTGCCAAGATTTCAGTCTTTCATTCTAAGAGAAGAGAGAGAGTCTCTTCTGAGCACTGGAAGGAGGCTTAGCTAGGTTGATCGAACCAATGCTCAAGATGAAGTGAGCTTAGGGTTCCAGAATGTTTCCAGGAGAAGATATTATAGTTCGAGTTTTGTGCAGGTATTGAGGATGGCTCTAGGTTCAGAGGGAGCTCCTATAGAGCACAATGTGATGGGACCAGATGATGGAGATGGAAGCGAGTACATCCCTTGCTAAGAGGGAGTGTTATATTTTTAGCTTGGGAGGTACTCCACATGTTTTGTATTGTATATGGATGTTACCCTTATGTTTACACTACCAGGCACTTAACTTTGTAATAGGTTTTTATAAAGTTTTTTTAAGTGTTTCTTTTATTAAAGTGACTTTTTAATAAAGTGTACCTTCTAATTTTAAAGTGACTTTATTTTCATAAAGCACTTATGCAATAAAGTGAAATCACTTTAATATTTTAAGTGATTCATTTTGGAGGGAATGGATCATGACCCTTGATCTTGAAAAAGGCAAGATCTAATCTTGGCCTTTGGATTTAGGGTTGGGGAAGGTGAAAAGACACTTTGGAGGGAAAA
>ML799928.1:63454-128277 GCA_009831015.1 Picea engelmannii | reverse complement strand
CCCTAATTAATAGGAGCCAAGGCGCATGTGTGAATTTAAGGGATAATTAATGCATGAAAAGTGAAATGATGGTGAGTGAAGTGACAGATAAGTAAATTGAGCTTTAATTATCCCAATCTCACCCATGTGATGTGCCACCTCATCCACACGCCTCGCTCATTAATTATTTTTCAATTAATTGCTTTGTTCCTTGGAAAGTGAACCCCCTTCATTAATTAAGCCACCCAGCTGCCACATGTCACACTAATCACTTCCATTGGTCAAATATGACCCTTCCACTTGTCACCTTTGGAGGTGACCACCCCTACTATAAATAGAAACTACTAAAAATAGGGGCCCAACCCTAAAAAATAGGAAACCACCAAAAATGTCTGGGATGACTAGGAGACCACTACCATGTGTCAAATATCTAAAAATAGACACTACTAAAAATAGAAACTCATTGCATATCAATGATATCATACTCATCAGATTCAATTTTTTGTGAGGATTCCAAATATGCGTTCAGAATTGACATGCTAGCGATGGTGCTCCACCTACTAAAAATATAAATGCTGACAAGTCATCATGAGAAAAGGACCAATAGACTCAAAATGTCTCAAAGATCAATATTGTACACTCAATATCATGATCAACTTGGAGCTCAACCTGCTAAAAATAGAAAGTATCTGCATGATCCCCGGACAAAGTGTCATCGAGCTCAGAATTATGAAAGGACCAATGTTGTATGCTAAAAAATGTGATATGAGTCTTCAGTCATTGTCTCCTAAAAAGTGGGCCCTTGCTAAAAATAGAAATCTCTCTCGAGTCCTTGTGAAACTGTGCTAGCTCTATCTTTGAAAAAAAAAAAACCATAAACCAGTCCTATGTTTGTCTCCAATGGGAACCAAACTCTGACTTACACAAGTGTTCAACCTGGGAAAATATCTGAATACTAGCCAAAATGGACTATGTTGTCTCTTAACCCTTAGGATTTTCAAGGGCGAAAACCCATGGGTTAACACATCTAGTGTTTTATTGCATTATTTACTTAGAAACATTCCTAACACCATTTATTTCAGCATTGTGACAGGTCTCATCCATCTAGGGCTTGACATCTTGCATGATTTAAAGTAGTTTCATGCCATTTCATTTTAAACAAACATTGGATATTTAATATGCTAGTTTAGGCTTGCATTTCATCTCTATTTTAGTGCATTCTTGTTAGTTTAGCACTGTTTTATTTATGATGTCATAAACTTCTTAAATTGTTGAAGTAATTGTCTTTTTATGCAAGTTTCATTACAACCATTTATTTTTCTTTGATAAGTAGTGTTTCGGGGAATTTACTTGATTCATTTGTTGTGGTAGATATATTTTATTATCTTAGGAACACCCCTCACACACACAAAATTGAAATTTACCTCCTTAAACCACCTTGTCTTCTCCTTGAACCTTGATCTAGTTGGTTGTATAATTGAGTAACCAAGATAGGGGGTTGCAAACTTGATTAATTTTTTCTATAGGATTCCTTGAGGTTGCTAGGGAATCCTCCCTTGTGTTGGATCTCAATATTTTACTAAGGCGAGGGAAGTAATTGCTTAGGTGATAGTGGAAAGTACTTCCATATGTTACACTTGTATTGCAACTTGTGAAGGCTTTGCATAAGTGATATATTTGGTGATAGTGTGCACTTAAATGTTGATGTGACAAATGTCGTGGCTAAGGTTATAGTTCTTGTTCCTCTCTCTGAGCTAATAAATATTCCTTCCCAAATGGATAAGGTGAAAATGTTTCTAAATGTGGAAGAGACTCTCAAGGACCCTCTTGTAGTGTTGCAAACAAACCATGAATTACAATAGAAATAATAGAGGGAATGCACCTATCTTCATCACATTGGTTGTGAATAACCTCATTCTCCATAACCGTGTGCTAGATTTTGGGGCTTTCGCCAACGCGATGTCTTTACAGGTCATGGACCAATTGGGATTGAAAACCACAAGACCTTATAGGAAGGTGTGTGGAATATATTCAAGAGAAATCAAGGTTTGTGGTTTCATAAAGGATTTGGAGGTTAGTCTAGTTGTGTACTCATATATATCTTTGTTAATGGATGTTGTACTCATTGATGTGCCTGATTCATGGGGCATGTTGTTATCTAGAAAGTGGGTGAAAATTTGGGAAGTAGCATTCAAATGAATTTATCTTACACCACCATCCCAAACTGTGAAGGAATCTGTGTCACTCTTTATTAGTAGCCAACTATGAGATACCAAGTTGAAGATCCTAAGGATCCTAGGAATGACTTGACGAGTATTGATAAGGAATTTGGAAAGATGTGCATTTTTGTGAATTCGATAATGCCAAAGAAGCAAGAGAACCATGATTTTGATTGGTTCATGTATTTCGATGGTACTCAATCTAGGATAAGATTCAGAGTTGGGATTCTTTTTGTGTCTCCAATAGGCATTATTGATCTTTTCTCATATAGACTTGATTTTGATTGTACTATTAACATTGCCTAATATGAAGCTTTGAGTCTAGTATTAGAATTGGCCCAAGACATGGGAATTAAGTGTTTAAAGGTAATCAAGGATTTTGGTCTTATTGTTTCTCAAGTAAAGAAAGTGTTTTTTGCAAAGAATGTGAGATTCAAGAGGTATATAAATGTAGTATTGGACACCATTTAACTCTTTAATGCTTTTTCAATTGTAGTTCTGAGAGAGATAAATGTTGTTGTTGAAGCATCCACTTTTAAACCATGCAAGAAGTTGGTCATTGGTTAGTATAGAATGGAAATAGTTTTTAGACCAACCATTTGCAATGATTTTGAGCATTGGAATTTTTTTCAAGATGACGCTCAAATTGTCAATTTTATGACTAACTTGAAAGAGTTTTTGGAGAACAAAATTAATTGGCAAGAAGAATTTGAGAGTGTAGATTTTTAAATTGAAGACCTTCCAAACGATTCAATTCCAAAAGGAGTAGTTCCCTTGGAAAGAATATTTGACAGAAACGACATGTATAAAGGAAAAAAGTTTATTTATCAATCCGAAGAAGCTTTTGAGATCAACATTGGTTCACATCTAGTCCTGGGATGATCAAAATAGGAAAGAACACTACTCCGGGCGAAAGAAGTGGTATTAAAAATATGATCTGTGAGTACAAATATGTCTTTGCTTGGTCGTATAATGATTTAAAGGCTTATAAAGGAGACATAATACAACATACCATTCCATTAAAAGAAGGGGTGCAACCTTTTAGACAAAAGAAAAGAAATATCAACCTTAAGTTAGCCCCCTTGATAAAAAAGGAACTGCAAAAGATGCTTGATGTGAGGATCATATCCCCCATTAGATGTTCCTCTTGGGTGGGAAACTTGGTTGTAGTTCGGAAGAATATTGGTGAAATATGATTGTATGTCGACTTTAGAAACCTTAATCAACTTTCTCTCAAAGATAATTATCCTTTGCCTAATATGGAAAATTTGTTGCAAAGAGTTACTGGGCCTAGAATGTTTTTCATGTTGGATGGCTTCTCAGGATATCACCAATTTTTAGTTAAATAAGAAGATCAAATTAAGACAACATTCACCACCCCATGGGGAAATTGCAAGTACTTTAGAATGCCCTTTGGTCTTTTAAATGTTGGATCAACCTTTCAAAGGGCTATGGGTTTCACTTTAAGAGATATGGTCGTAAAGATAATCAAACTTTACAAAGATGACTTAATGTGGTATCCAAGGAAAGAAATGTGCATGTGCATCATCTAAGGAAAGTGTTTGAGCAATGTAGGAAGTATGGAATCTCATTGAATCCTAAAAATTCAACATTTGGTGTGGATCAAGGAAAGTAGTTGGGTCATATTGTGTCTAAATATGGTATTTGTATTGATCTAACAAGAGTTGAGTCCATTAGAAAGATCCCTTTCCCAGATAATAAAAAAGATAATTTGTAGTCATTCTTTGGTAAAATAAACTTTATAAGAAGATTCATTCCTAATTTTCCAAGATTGTCAAGCCAATGAATGATATTTTGAAGAAATATTTTGTGTTCAAGTGGGATGATGTTAGCAAGAATTCATTTAAAAATAGTAAAATATATATCACATTGGCACTAGTCCTTGTTAGCCTAATTATTCTTGAGATTGTATCATTTTCTTATTTGCATCTCAATATACTATTGTTGGTGTGCTTTGAAAAAGAATGAGGAAAATAATGAAAAAACCATTGCATTGATGAGTAAAACTCTCAGAGATGAAGAATTAAAATACACCATTACAGAAAAGAAAGCTTATGCCATGGTGCAGTCATTAAAGCAATTTAGAAGTTATGTTTAGTACAACAAAATTATAGTCTATGTCCCATACCCAGTTGTTAAGGATGTGTGAGCACAACAAGATTGTACTAGAATTAGGGGAAAGTGGGTATCAGATATTCAAGAATATGACCTTGACATTAAACCAACCAAGATTATAAAAGGGCAAGGTTTAGCTAAGATGTTGACTGAGGGAAATGATAAAGATTTGGGGATAAATGAAAATGATTGAGTGAATGTTGTTTATAGTGAATTGGAGAATGAGGAGTGGTATTTAGATATTGTTTATTACCTGAAGAATTTATCATGTCCCGACCACTTGGTTGACTGTAAAAGAAGAGCCTTGAGGTTGAAAGCCACAAGATATTGTTTGACCCAAGAGAGACTTGGTTTGAGGAACTATGATGGAATAATCCTAAGATGTGTTAACAAAGAATAATCCAACACATTAGTTGAGGAGTTCCATTCAGGATAATGTGGAGGCCACTTTGTATCTTGCACTACCACACATAAGATATTGAGGGCAAGTTACTATTGGCCTACATTATTCACTGACATTCATCATTACATAAGGTCTTGTCAACCATGTCATTTTTTCACTAGGAAACAACGATTTCCTACTTTACCTTTGAAGCTTATTGTAGTTGATGGACCCTTTCAACAATGGGGTTTAGATTTTATCAATGTGTTTAAAGATAATTCTAGTAATGGATACCATTGGATTTTAATTTCCACATATTACTTCACTAAGTGGGTAGATGTTATATGTACGAAGAAATAGACCAAATAGGTTGTGAGGAGTTTCCTTGAAGATTGAATAATCACAAGATTTGGTGCCCCAACAAAAGTCACTATTGATAATGTGAAGGATTTTAGCTCCTTAGCTTTACCAAATTTGTGTACCAAGTATGGAATTGTTTTATCTCATTCTTCTAAATATCACCCACAATGAAATGGATTGGTTGAATCTAGTAACAAGAATCTCATGAATGTCATTTATAAGAATACTGTGGGTGAGAGTAAAAAGAATTGGGATACTAAGATTAAGTCTGTGTTATGGGTAGATTATATTACGACTAAGACTTCCACAAGAAAAATCCCTTTTGAGTTGGTATATGGAATGGAAGAAAAGTTTCCTATCAACCTTTAGATTCCTGTGTTTCATCGTAATGCAACATTTCATGTCAAATCAAGAGGCCTTACAAGCAAGAATTGATCAACTTGTAGAATTGGACGAATCTCGGCAAAAATCTTTTGATCAAATGGTGAAAAAAAAAGGAAAAATCAAAGGTACATATGATCATAAAGAGTGATAAAGACATTTTTAGGAAGGTGGTTGCACACTCATGTGGGATAAAAGGAAGGAAAATATTAGTATGCATAATGATGGTCTTTGTATTGGTCCTTACAAAATCGAAAGTAAGGCTGGAGTTAATTATTTCTACCTAAATAACATTGATGGGGAGAAGTTTCCTTTGATCGTTAATGGAAAACTTCTCAAGCTTTACTTTTCAATCGACACTTGATTTTTAGTAGTAGCATAAAATGAATAAGCTTCTTTGAAGCAATAGTTTGGTTGTGTGCTTTCTTTCATTCAATTTTTCTTGTGTTTCCTTGCTTTTGTGCATCTTCTCATGAGTGGTTTCTTGACTTCATACATCCTTAGTCAGTTGCATTTGATGTTATCTTTTATATAAAAAAAAGAGAGAAAAAATAAGAAAAAATGATGAAAATGAATGAATGAAGTTTTGTTGCATTTCCTTTAAAAAAATTTCCATAAAGTAGGGCGTTCAAGACACCTTATCTTGTTGTTACTAATGGTTTTAGGGTGACATCTAGCATGATTTGGTGATTGACGTAGAGTGCAGGTATTGAAGTACAAATATTTCTAAGGTTCTCATGCACTCTATGGTGAGCACATGTCCCCATGTTGGAGCCAGATGTTACCCCCTAACATGTAGGGTTAACTAGAGGATTTTTTTTCGCTTGTGATTCTAATAACATTTCAACACATGAGACAAAAGTGTGACCATTATTTTATTCATGTATTGTATTGGGCCATGCTTAGATAATATTTGTAAAGAGTTTGACCTAGGCGGTATCTCCATACCCTTTATGGTCGATCATGGCATATCCTTCTAGTACCCATTTTCAAGATATTGTTTTCTCTTATGGCCTTTTCCGAATACCCATTTGTGGCATTAAGTTGGAACCATGGTAGTCATTTATGGCCTAGGTAGGTATGCAAGTGTATTGATATGGATCACCTTTGGTCACATGATCTAGGAGAGCCTCTAGTTTCATTCACTCCTTTCTATGTAAAAGTGTTTCTCATGTTGTAAATATTGTCACACCTAAGAAGCACACTTATCTTGTACCTAATCATGGACCCCCCTCTTATGTGTTTGGCACACTTTGTCCTGGGACTCTTAGAGATGATCCTATATTTTCTCGTGTAGTTTCATAGTTCTTGATCTAGTACACATATCCCAAGACACCAATCACATCATCCGAGGCATTGGTGGGATATTTTTAGATGCATGGGATTCATCTTGACACGTGACGTTGAATATTATTGAACTCCCTCCTCTTTCATCACTTTTTTTGAGCTATTTTGTACTAGAGGAGAGGGTCGACCCCTTCGGAAGACACATCTACTATTTATTTGAGCACATGTAGTTTCATTTTGACTTGGAGAGGGTCATTCCATCATTTGTGGATGTCACTTGCACGTTATGAGTATGTATTCTTACCTTGGAGACCTCTTACTTGGAGTTTTGAGCACTTCTATAGGATTCATCCACTTATTTGGGCCCTTTTCACTTCACATGTGTGAATGTCCCACCTTTTGAGGCTAGATGTTGGCTTGCTTGAGGGATGTTCTTCCTTGGAGGACTACTTCACCATGTTTTGAGGATTATACCATGCCTTTGGAAGGGACATTGACTCTCTTGACCCTATTCAACTTCATATTTTGTGGGACGAACTCCCCTCTTGGAGGGTTTATGTACATGTGGAAAACTTTACTGGCATATTCACTTACTCTCCTTTACTTTTTGGATGACAAGTTACTTTCTTGTAATTTTCTCGGCTAGATCTAGGGGAATATTATTTTTATATTGAGAGAGATGTTAGATCCCTTCTCTATAAAAAGGGAAGCACCTCTCATTATAATTCATTGTTAGAACTTGTGAAGAATATTTTTTGTCAACTTTGTGGTTTATGCCATGGATAGCTAGCTAGAGTTCTCTCTTGGAAATATGTCTTGTGGATTCTTTAAAAATTGATGGATGTTCTTGGATCAATGGTTTTGGTGAATCGATTTGATGAGTAAGTGGCCTCTTTGAATCTATGTGGATTTTATTTGTGAATTTTTGTAACTATGGTATACATCTCTAGTGTTGGTGGTGTTCCCTCTTCCTCTCTTCTTGATAGGTCCATTGGAGAATTTCTAGTGGAGAATATTCCCCTTGAATCATATTGAATATTGTAAGGCACTAGGAGTATTTTCTAGGGTTTACAGTGAACAACCCTAACTATCACACTAGGTTCACTTACATTTTCTCAAGATGAGACTTAGTTGACTCCATATGCCCATAAATCAAATATGGACTAGTCCATTCTTTTCTAGTCAATCATAAAATAAAAAAATCCAAATTTTTATTTTTGTTTTAGGGTAAGTTGAAGTTTTTGTAGCTTGCATTTAAATTTATAGCCATAAAAACTGGAGATGTCTTTTCCTTTTTGCATATGTTTGACTTTGAAAATCACTTCTCTTATAAAATCATCCTTGTTGGTTCATATTGCTTCATTTTTTGGGTGGAACGACTTGGTATAGTTGGTTGTTATGTGCTCCTAAAGTTTCAGATTTAGTAAGTTGCATTAACCCTAGATTTACTTATAGTTTTAGTTGTAGAAATTGTTCATTTTAAATCTATTTAAGTGACTAAAACATATTGTTGTTATAACTTGTTTACTCCTGCAATTTATTCATCTTTCATGCAAGTTTTATTATAGCCTTGAGGAATTTTCAAATTTGGATTTTTTTGGGACTAATTTTCATTGGAAAATCACCTAATAAAAACCTTAAAAAATCCCTAAAAGTGGGAAACACAAATTTGGAATTTACTTTGAGTAACCACATTAATTCAACTCTCATATCACTATAAATTGGTGGTAATTTGGGTAATAATATAGGTGACCCTAGAATTGCCTCACCTTGCCTTTGAAATCCTAGGTTCTAACAGGGAAGCCTCCCTCATGTTGGATTTGTCCTTCACTAAAAAGAGGGAAGTAGTTGTCTAGGTGATAGTGGAAACACTTATGAGTTTACTATTCTTTGTATGTTTGTGAGGGCTTTGCACTAGAGTGAAATATTGTGTGATAAAATGTACCATTGACCTTGTATTAATAACTAAAGGATTTTCTTAGTGATGATATTATTATTACTATTTTGTTTGGGGAATTATAGATCCAAGAGACTGTGGTAGTTGGGGATACCTCTCATATCCTGTAGAGCTAATCTTCCAGGATGGGAAATGACACTGCAAGGCCTGGATTGGCCAACAACATGACATGTTCACATCTTGTCTTAAAATAACACAACAAACTTCAAGTAGGTCAACATCAAAAGAATGCCTCATATTTGAAAGGCTTTATCTCATATCATAGACAACATGTAACGAACAATAGTTCATATATGCAAAAATATCGAACATATCAATAAAACATAGTTGAAATCAATATAGGATACATATATGGTATGTACACCTCTATATACTTTAGCCATCAAATCATTGCGTAGAGGGGGTCCCTTGTCCCACAAACAAGGGGGTCTCATACATAAATTTGGTGTCTAACTTGGCCGTGACCTTAAAATTAGATGATGATGATAATGATGATAATGATGATGATGATTATTATTATTATTATTATTATTATTTATGAGATTACAATGTGTTATAATAATATACTTATATGCATTGACTTATCACAAAGGTGAAAGATTGTGTCCCCTTAGTTTATTAATTATTATTGTTAAATCCACTACATTGCCTCTCCCTTCAAAGATTCTTTGCCCTCAAATCATTTTATGGAAAAATGTTGTATAAACTTCACCTTAAAATAAAATTGCACTTGGCTACAACTTTTAATCTTTAGGGCTAGAATATTGACTTTAATTTATAACCATATTTTAACCCATGATAATGCATGATATGAAACTTAATTTTGACGTCACCTTTGTTTTCCACTAAGTCATCTTTTAATGTGTTTTTAATTTATTGTTTATTATATGTGGCGGAGGTTTAGAAGGGCATATCCCACTGGCACAACTTTATGGTTGTGGGAATGGGTGGAGCCACCATTCACATGATTTTTTAAACCATTGGGCCTATACATAAGTTATGGCACCACCCTACATTGAATTCCCATTCCTTGATATTGTATACCTTTGGTGACAACGACGAGAATTTCTATGATGGATATATTGGCAGATGYGACCTTATGATTATGTTYGGTTTTTGTGGTGCTTATGCTCCATGATGCATTGTGCACAATTGGTTTCCAAAATACAYTGTCAACCCAACACACTGATTCCTTGTGCACAATTGGTTTTCCAAAATACACTGTCAACCCAACACACTGATTCCTTGTGCACAATTGGTTTTCCAAAATACACTGTCAACCCAATACACTGTCAACCCAACACACTGATGCATTGTGCACAATTGGTTTCCAAAATAATGCTCATATTTCCTCATTGGCTAGCGATTACTATCAAACTCAAGTATTTCCACTGCTTAGCTATGTGTCACTTTTTCTTATGCAACTATTGTGTAAATTGATGTTTATGCAGTGCCCTTCAATGATAAATTCATGTGAGCGACAGAACGTTATATATTTATGTGACAATGGTTTATCCTATGTCTTTCCAAGAATTTAATTTATTATTCATTATATTCCATTTATTTGTACCATGCACAAGTTTTTAAGCCTTGATTGATCCTTTTAGTAGTGAACTCACATAACAAACTAATCCTCACTATATTTTTTGATTTGTTTCTTGATATTTAATTTGTTCATCAATTTTGTCGCACACGATTTTTGTTTTTCAACATTAATTTTGAATTTTAAATGGCCCAAAGCTTGCTTGTGGTCAAAGACTCAAATTAGAGATACTCTAGTAAATGTATGGCCAAAGGCCAGATCGGATCAACAAAAGTTCTTGAGAAATGGCTCTATTACCAATGTAACGAACAATAATTCATATACACAAAATTATCCAACCTAGGAATGAAAGATAATTGAAATCCATATAAGATAAATATATAATTGATAAAATGAATGAATGTGATATGATATTACAATGCCTTGTGATAATATACTTATATGCATTGACTAGTAAAAACGTTGTAGTGTTGTATCCCTTAGCTTATCAATTATTATTATTATTATGTATTATATATTCATCACACAAGACTACTAACTAGCATGGATGTCATGTCCTTGACTCAACCAATTAACATTGTATAGCTAGGGTGAAATTTCATTGACAACTTCATCTTCCTAATGACCTCTGCTAAAATAAGTTTTTTCCATTGTTGTTGTCAATAATGAAATGTAACAATAATCCCTTCACCCACATTTGTGACTAGAAGAGGAGCTTGCCTTCCTTGGGATCCTTTGGTTCCTCTGGTTTGACCTTTATGTTGGAAATATTAACACCTGGTTTCACATTGATTATTCCCCCCCCTATTCGTGGAGTCTTGTGGTGTTAGCATTGAATCAAAGTTTGAGGCTTTCAACTTGACCAATAACAAACTATCTTGTGCAACATTTGTCGTTGTTGTGCAAGGTATTTTGTGGTGGTCACACCACTTTCTTGTGTCTATCAAATTCTTCTTCTTCTTCATTGCATGCAACTTTGATTAGTTGTTCCAATGTTGTTTGTCTTTTCTTTGTTCTTTTTACTGAGAGTTAGGGGTGCATTTACCCTTTTTGTGCTGCAAATGATTCCCATCCCTAGATTTTTTCTTACACTTCCTTCTTAATCTTGATGGCATGAAGGTAATAAACTCCTAGTGAAGAGATGTCCAAAAAATCAAGTTTAGTTTGGATTTACTTATGTAGGTCATTGTGGTATTTTAGAACTAAACGTTGCTCAAAGTATTAAATTCCTAAATTTGTATGCATGGTATGAAATGCATTGGTGTACTTTAACACAATTAGGCATTTACCTTGTGCAAGATCATCCATATAATGCATTGGTCCTCATAGTTTCTAATGGGTAAATACTCTTTAAGGCATTGACAAATTCCTCCCAATTGGAGTCTATTGCACACTATTCAAAATCTTCATCATGTTGCACATACTAGACCACCAATATTTGACAAGGGGAAGGGCCTTTAGGATTGCAAAAGTAACCTTATCACTACTGGAAAATTTTTAAGAAAATAAATAACCCTCTAGTATATTTAACCATCTCTCTATATATTTTGTGTCTATCTTACCTTCAAATAGAGAGATACCAAAATTAACTTATCCATTGAATGGTGTTGTTCCTCCGAAATGAATTCTTGTCAAAGGTGCCTTTATCCTTGTTGGGAGTCATCAAAGGATCTAGGTGAAATGGTTCATCATCTCGTTCCTATGTCGTCCAAGGGATTCTTAGAGAAACAACTTGATAGTATCTCTTATTTAATTGTCTTTATTTACTTCATCCACCATGGGAGGTCACTTGGGTTGTTGAAGGAATTGTTCACTAGTTTCAGTTAGTTCAAGGCCCAACTCCCTATATCTTGACCTCATCGTGGATATGCATGGAAAAACAATAGAGATTAGATTTCTTTGCTACCACTAATATATATTGGATTGAGAACAAAATTAAAGAATGTGTTGAGCGCTCAACACACCCTAAAATATTTTATGAAATTTTGTCTCTTTTGGGTACCACTTGTTTTCTTTGGTTTTGCTGTATGAATTGAGTCCACTATGGAGGGATTGCTAATTTTGTTTTCATGTCTCTTCATCGATCAAATATGATTTGTTTGAACTTGTTAATGAGAAACCTGTGTGTTTAAGAAGAACTCGGCATTCTAACTAAGAATGTGTAGCTAAAATTGTGACTAGCACGCTTACGATCGACGTAGGCTAAATCCAAGAAAGTAAAATGGACATACAGTAACAATAATCATTGATCGTCAATCCATCATCGACATCGGCAAAAGGCGAAGTAAATTTGTGCTAGTTGTTCGCAAAGAAGATTCAAAATTTGGTCAATTTCCCATCGGCATTGGTGAAATACGAGAGGTCAAAACATTGACATGGGCCATGATGAACCCTCGATAGCCAATTACAAATGCGTTTGCTCAGGGTCGGTGAAATCTCAAAGGATTAAATCATTGAAATTTTCCGCATTGACACATCGTCGATTTATGTCCCTGATGCACTTTCGGCATCGGAAAAAAATCGAGGGGTTAATCTAGGAACACTTGTTTAAACTTATCGACGATTGTCGATCCTTGATACTTTCAGCATTGGTAGGGTAGGACATGTTGTTAAAATTTTTATCTAATGAAAATTCATCAATTCCAAATAACATGATTAAACAAAGACGCCAGTTGCAAGTGCCACATGTCTTTGTCGCGTAGGCATTTCATACGGCCTAATTTCATCCCGAGTCATCTTAGGTTTCCCCGTGTCCTAGTCACACTTACAAGTCAGATTTTCCATGTCATCTATGTACGACAAGATGGACCGACGTCAGAGTTTTTCCAAGGATATCAACAAACATTGTCTAAAGAAAATCCCCGACTCCCGATCCACCCGTTAAGTTAGTGGAATGATGGGACGTTTTTCAACACACAATAAGATCAGATTCTGCCATTTAATAGGCCAGTAAATGTTTTTCTCTGCATACATTGTTGCCTCATGCACCGATTGAACAAAGGGAATTTGAAATCGTTGATAGACCACATTATATCTAGCCCCCGTGCCTCCAACCTACGATTTCATTTAATATTAAACAACATGAATATCTGGTGGAGGATTTGTAGAACTACACTCATATCCTGAATTGAATAACTGATACAACAAGGTAAGTATCATGTCTATTTAAATCACTAAAACAACTTCAAACACCCCCATTTTGCACACAAGTTTCCATTTCCAAAGCAACCAAAGAAGCAAAGAGAGCATCTCAAGAGTTGTGTTTGATTCTTAGACTTTCAAAAAAACTAGGTTAAGCCAGCGCGAAGAAGAGGTATATGTTAATTTTTATCAGTTCGACAGTCATAATTTTTATATATCAACATTCGATCTGCTACACGGTGTCTAACAATGTTCTATCTACAAGGAAATATTCCTCCAAGGAAGCCAATGACCAGACGCTTTCCGAGGGCACCAAAATTAAAGGAGGAAAATATTGGTGAAGGGTCTTCTCTTGGCATAGCGAGGCAGTTGGAATATGCTCCCAAGGCAGAACCAGTCATCAAAACTTCGACTAAGAAAGAATTTATTCAACCCCCTGATTTTGGTGATACAGAAGTGACCACTGGATCTAAAATAATTATCCCACGGTGGGGATATCTATTCAACATAATAAACAGGGAATATTACCCAAAGTTTATCCCACACAATGACCCGGATGTAAGGGGGCTCGACAACTAAGTTTTCTCGAACATTAGGCGATCATGCTTGCACATGGTATCCTTCTGAACTCCATTCTTACCATACATTGAGACTCTGAGTTGGATAATTGATCATATAGATGCGTAGAAGTGTCTCATTAATGACAAGAATGGTGGATGTTTTAGAGTTTTTCTCCCGACAGAGGTCTAGAAATATTACAAGCTCAAGGACCCAGAGGAGAAGTTGAAAACAAACTTCATGGTAAAGTTATATGAATTTCATGACACCAACCGATTGATGGCCTCATGGTGAAAGGAGGAAAAGAAATTCGCAAACCAGAGTAACGGCTGGTATGGGACAACGAATCTAAGAGAGCCATATATCTACTTAATGGCTCTAATTTTCCAGTTATATGGGGAAAAGGACTGCACCAAGTTCTCAGAGGCATGGATTCCCCTGGCATACATTGTGGCTATATTGGGGAGTAGTTTCAACTGGGGAGCAATCATCTCCAAGAAATTGAGCACCAATGTATTACAGGCTCAGACACCGAAAGAAGGAGAAGCACCCGCTTTTCACATGGCCTCGTATATGCTATATGTGATCTACAGAAGGAATGTCTTCGCCGCTATGAATTTGAGATGGCATGTTGAAAAATTGCATATTCATGTATACTTCGACATCCTATGGGAAAACATTTACAAAAAGTATTATGCCCTTATTTGCAATGAATTCATTGTTAGGATTTTTTTCATTATATTTAAAAGAGAATTCTCGAGGTTGTTTGTAGCAACCAAGAAAATGATATCGAAATTAGGCCACTGGTATCTAGATGAACACACAACCTATATCAGGGTGTTCGGGGCCACCAGAGCACCACATTTTCTCCCTTCTCACATCCTAGACCGACTCATCATAGGAGAAATTTGTTATCAGACTATCCTGCAGGGATATAACGCCACTTTGGTTAAGGACAAGAAATGATCATTTATACCCTACGGTTTCTATGTGGGGTTTTATATAGTGAAGGACACTGCTCAAGCTAAACAAGAGGGTTTGAGTCAGTTGGAATACAGGTTCTCGATAGGCTGATTCCACAAGAATGGCCCTAAAGGCCTAGTCCTCCAACACGCTCCGCATGTCTCTTCCTATTATCCATACACACATGACAAGTTTGAAGATGATGTTTTTACATAATGTGCCCGGGACTGGGAGTAGGTATTACAAAGAAAATATAACCCGAACATGACTAGGTTAAAATCTATGAGCATGGATGAGAAGGTAGAGACAATAGAGCAGTCGACTCAAGAATCTCTCAGGGTTAGAGAAGAAATAAGAGCAGCAAAAACCACAGAGTCACAAAGGAAAGGGTTGTTGTTACTAGAAGGAGCCCAGAGAGTCATCAACCAACTAGAGAACGATCCTCAATTAATATAAATGATGAGGATCCCCTCATATGACCCAATCACAACCAGAGAATATCTAACTGGATAAGAGTCAATACAACTAGAGGAAACCACCAGTCTGGAAATCCCTAGGGTTCCATCACCTCATGCTAGATCATCAGTGACCATTCCAACCCAGTATGAGAGTCTAAGAACACCAGGTGAAACAAGTGTGCCAAATCCCCTGTTTGATCTCATAACCATCTATGCCGATGAAGAGAATGCAAAGGTCTCACTGATAACTCCGATATTGATTATAAAGGAGAAGGAACCTGATAAAAAAATTTCTCCAAGTCCCGATGTATCAGTTCAAAACCCTCCACAGGGCGACCATGAGGCTGAAAGTGTCTTAGACACTAAGTTTCTTGACCTGTCGGGGACCCCAAAAGACATCTCTAGAGAGGATCTAGGATAAGGTGGAAAAAAAGAGGAAGTGAAACAGCAAGAGATCGACACCTCAACAATCGATCACCAGGTAAGTACTGAACCTATCACTGACTCTTCAATTTTGGTTGATACCTCACCATCCTATGAACACCAGAGGGAGGTCGATACATCAAAACATATGAAAGAAGTACAAGAACCAATACTAGAACAAATACACATAACAGGGATCTTGGGAAACACTCTAACCTGGGGATAAAAACAAATCCTTGAGCATGTTGATGAGGTCCCCAATATACAGGAGATTTCTTATGACAAGAAGAGGAAAGATATCATGAAGAGAACCATGAAGAAAATAAGGCTCACCCTAGATAGCTCGATTCTCATCACCACGGAGGAGAAGCTTCTCAACACAGTGTTGATTTTTCAATAAGAAATGTTAAGCATGAAGCTCATTCCATTTTTATCATTTCACTTAACCATAACCAATAATTTTGCAGCAACCAAGATCACAAGAAGAAACACCATGCATAAGAACACAAGAAGTATTATGGGAAACCGTTCTCAACAAGGGAAGAAAACCCAACCAAAATCCTTTTTTATATTTTTCAAGAGAAAGACCTTCACCACAAATAAGACCTAGCACACAAGAGGGTGCTCAAACCCTGAAGACTAGCACCCAAGAGAGGTGTGCACTTTTCCCAAGAAGGTGTACTTGCTGAAATTTCCAAACTCACATGAAAGATATGATTCCTCAATAGGGAATTTACCTTTACTTATACTAGACTGAACCTGTCAACAGAAGTGTCTATTGGAACAATAGGGCTGACCTCACTAGAACACAATATAATCAATATTAACTAGATTAATTATCTTTTACATTAATTATCAATCACATTAAGGTGGGGTCAACCTATACCCTTTACATTGCAATTAGGGTTACAGGAAGGTATGACTCTTGAACAATATAGCAAGGGATATTATACACCCACTAGTGCTCATCCACTAGAGGCACATCCATAGGGATGGCCATTTCTCTGGCTCACTGCATTACACAAAAGAACCACTTCTTCACTAGTGCTCAACAACTAGGATTACGTTCACATGTGCTCGTCCACAGGCACATCCACTCAACAGATATTCTTTCCCACTGCATTACACAGGAGAGTCATCTGTAGTTTCTCATCAACTCTTCTGCTCAAAGGAGGCTAATACATCATCTTCATTTATGTGCTCATGATGATGCACCCAACACTTTGGGGTTTCACATGTTCACCTTGTGCTCAGCCAAAGGAACATCCAACTATGTAGATATCCTTTCTCATTGTGTTACATAGGAGAATCATCTCGAGTTCTTCTCAACTCTCTATAAGGAGGAGGCCATCTCTATGTTCCAACTCTATCTCATATAGGAACCACACACCCCTCTTAGGGGATTTATCTCAGGTTTGTAATCTGGAGAATGTCTCGCATAGCTGCAATCATCAACACTCCCTCTCAACTAGGGAGGCATTTTCCACCAGGACAAGTCTGTCATGGAAATACTCAAACTTTGTTTTGACAAGTGGTTTGGTGGAGATATCTATGATATGTTCATGAGTAGGAATATATTGCATGTGTACTGTCTTCCTCTGCACCATGTCTCTAATATAGTGATACTTTATCTCAATGTTTTTTTACGTATCATGAAACACAGAGTTCTCAGAGAGCTTTACACAGCTCTGGTTATCACAATGAATAGTAGTAGGATCCATATCATGATCGAACAAGTCAGTCATAAGTTTGTGAAGCCACACTACTTCATAGACTGCTACATTCAATGCAATTTACTCTGCCTCTGTGGTGCTCAATGCTACGAAGCTCTATTTTCTACTACACTGGGAAACCATGGCAGACCCTAAAGTGAAGCAACAATCGTAGGTGATTTTTTTGTCCAATGCTCTTCCTACCCAATATGCATCAGCATATCTTTGCAGGCTCAAGTCTACATTAGAGGAATATCTTAGGCCATAACCAACCATTCCTTGTAAGTATATCAATACATGTTTTGCAGCTATCCAGTGTGTCTGTCTCAGTTGATTCATAAACTAGCTAAGCACATTCACTGCATAGAAAATGTCTGGTATGGTGTTAACCAAATACATCACTGATTCAATCAACTATTGGTATAAGCGTGGATCTACTTATCCCGAATCAGTATCACTCATTTTCTTCAAATCCATTACCATTAGAGTGGGCATGGATTTTCATTTTGTCATGCCGAACTTTTTCAGTATCTCCATAGTATATTTTCCTTAACTCAGGAAAATATCATCTGTCCTCTCCCATACTTCTAGTCCCAAGAAGTAGTGCATCAAGCCCAATTCCTTCATCTCAAATTTAACAGTCAATGCTCATTTTCACTCAGCAATGAATCTCTCTGAACCGGTGAGAAAACGATCATCCACATATAGGACCAAAATCATACACTCATTGCCATCAATGTGATAATATAAGTTTGGATTGGAAACACTTTTGTTGAAGCCAAAACTCATTAGAAATCCATCCATTTTCTCGTACCAATCACATGGTGCTTGTTTTAGACCATATAGGGATTTATTTAACCTGCATACATGAGATATTTCGTTGTGTACAATGAATCCTTCGGGATGCTCAATATAAACTTCTTCCTCAATTTCACCATTGAGAAAGGTTGTCTTTACATCCATCTTATGTAGCTTCCAACCCATGGAAGCAATTAGTGCAATGATAGATCAGATGGAAGTGTATCGGGCTATTGGCGCAAAATTCTCGTCATAGTCCACTCCCTCTATTTTTGAAAACCCTCTGGCCACAAATCTTGATTTATATTTTTCGATGCTTCCATCAGCAACATGTTTGATTTTATAAATCCATTTGGGAGTTACTACAAATTTTCCCTCTGGTATTGGAACAACATCCCATACATTGTTTTTTAAATATAGATTGGTATTCTTTCGTTATGGCATCTTGTCGTACTTGTTCACCTGAAGCTTCTCCATGATAAGATGGCTACGAGTCAATAATGTGGGTCATGGCTGAAAGGTATCTTGAGAATATCTTTGGTCTCTTGAGCTCTCTAGTTTTTCCTTGTGAGACTTTATGCCCTTCTTCTTATTGTAGTGTTTTTCGGGCCCAAGTAGGCCTTTTATGTCCAATTGTAATATCTCTGGTTATGTTTCTTGGAGTAATTGAATCGGCTAGAACAACTGGATCAACTAGAGCTATTGGATCATCTGGAATAATATATGTCTCCCTATGAACTATTGAAGGGGGAGAAGGCATTGTCTCACTATCAATTCCCATCTAAGCTTCTTTTGATTTCTGGAAGGCTACTTCTTCTTCAAAAGTAACATTTTTGTTTACTTCGATTTGTCTCTAACCAAGAATGTAAATTCAGTATGCTTTTGAGGATTCACTGTATCCAACAAATGTGACTTTCCTTCCTGAAGGTTCTAGCTTGGATCTCTTTTCTTTAGGTACATGAAGATATACTGGACATCCAAATATTCTGAAGTGTCCAATATCAGGATTCACTTCGATGAAGGATTCTTCTAGAGTAATGTTCTTTAGGATTTGATGGGGACTTCTATTTTGAACATATACTATTGTCATACATGTTTCTGCCCATAGAGTCATAGGTACACTCTGATCATGTATCATTACTTTTGTTTCCTCAATGATAGTTCTGTTATTCCTTTCACTAACCCCATTTTGTTGAGGGTTGTAAGGAACTGTGAACTCCCTCTTGATTCCTACTTCAATACAAAAAATTCTTAATTCTTTTGAGGTGAATTCTCCTCCATTATCTTATCTTAATATTTTTATTTTTCTTCCAGTCTAGTTCTCAATCTGAGCTTCCAATTCTTGAAATTTTGCTAGGACTCCATCCTTTTTCTTTAGAAAGTAAATCCAAGTTTTTTGGGAGTGATCATCTATGAAGAGTACATAGTATAAGTACCCTTTCAAAGATGCAATAGTCATTGTCCCACACACATATGAATGTATCAAGTCCAATATTTCCTTGGATCTATTATCACTTCTTGAGAATGATCCTTTAACATTTTTGCCAAGGGAACAACCTTTGCAAACACCTTTATGTTGAATATATATTTCTGGTAGACTTGTTACCATTTTCCCTAGAGCTGGGAGAGCTCTATAATGAATGTGAGAAAGTCTTATATGCCATAGCTCACTCAAGTTGATAGTGTCATGTAGTAGGGCCTGGACTGGTTTGATGATTACTTTGTACAAACTATTTTCTAGAATTCCAATTACCTTGGAGAGATTTATATGAGAGTTTTTGTGCCATGCAAGAACTTTTTCTTCTGAGAATGTGATTTTGTAGCCCTTGTCTTCCAAGGCAGAAATGAGACAAGGTTCCTATTCATTCCAGGTACATATAGTACTTATTCTAATTTAAGTTTCATATCTGAGTCTAGTTAGAAGGTAGAAGTTACAACTCCTCTCACATTATATCTGGCATCATCTCCAAGAACAACATGTAGATGTGTCTCTTTCTCAACGAAATGTGTTAGATTATTTCAAAAACCAGTCATGTGCCTCGAGGCACCACTATCAATTAACCAAGTATTAGCATTGGTAGGGACCATACCTGAGAGTGATGAGATGTTGATGTCTTCATTTCTTTGAGGTTTTTTCTTCCTAGAACTGAGTTTTCTTGAGTCATCAAGCTTGCTTCCCATCATGATTTTGCTCATTTTGGATTCTTCACAAACCCTGGTCAACTAGGCTAGAAAACCTAATGGTTATGCTAGGCTAGCACTTTTAGGTTTTGTTGGACTTATGACTACCAACAATAAGCCTTAGAGAAATATGATATCCCTGGTAAGATGAAGAGCCTCTTCAAAGAGTTTCAGAAACACAATTCTGAATTTTTCTGCAGAAATTAGCAAAACCCTAGAAACTCTAGAGCCAAAAATTCAAAATGCTCGGAATTGCAATTTGAGTGTTGTTGGAGGCGTGTTGAAGGAGGTCATACACACCTATTTACTTTTTATCCTCAACGTCCAAGTTTCAATTGTTGTAAACCCTCAGAAGAGTAGGTTGTACGGATTTTCTGGGAACCCTAGGAGGGTCGTACGGTTTCTGCAAGAGAGAGAGGATGGTTGTAAAATGTTTGTGCAATGGTTTCTGTTATCACACTAAGTTGACTTGGGTATTTATCCCTTAATTTTAAGTTTTTAAGCCTTTAGATTTTTAATTTTGAGTTATTTCCTTAAAAGTGTGATTTACTTAGGTTACCTTGAATAAGTGAAGGCTTGGGTGTTGGCTCAATTTTTGATCCTCATATAGATTTTTAGCCTAGATTCATCTTATTGAATTATGTTTTGAGTCACTTCATGACTTGACACCAATCCTCTTAAAATGGTCAAATCACCTTTTTGAAAAAGGAGCATTGCCATCTCACTAGGAATTTCCATAGCACACTCCTTGTCCTTCATTATTTATCATGATTCGTTATCATAGTGTTGATGTCATTTCTACCTTATTTTCAGCACCATGGTTAGTTAAAATATACCTTTGAGGAATTTATATTTATGAGCTTGCTAACGGTTTTCAAGTTTTGAATGTTCAAAACTTAATGCTGCTAAAACTATCAGTTCGAACCAGTTGGCAGTGGCAGTACGGGATCAATTGCTGAGGTGGATTTGGAAGCTGAGATGTTTGTGTAAATCTCCTAAACAATTGCATAACTCCAAGTTATCATCATTTTCCAGGTATTCCATGGTTTCCCTCCTCTTCATATCAAATTTGAGGTAGTAATTGTCACCTGGAGCTTTGGTAGCGATCATCTCTACAAATTGTCCCTTCCTTCATACCTGTCTATCCTTTCTCCTACAAAAACCTACAATCATTATCACCTGACACTCAGTTACCAGACAACTATTCACGTTGATTTCAAAGTGTTGAATTTCCCAAGTAAATGCCTATTCCTTATGTGCGCGTGTTACCCAAATCATTGCTGAAATTAACTACTTTTCCCCTGCCTCTTCCACTTTTAGATTCAATATTTTTCTACCTATTTTTCAAAGACCATTTGTAGTGGTTTCCTACAAATTATTATTCCCCATTTTTGGGATCTGTAAACAGCAAGGGAAGGGAAATTTGTAGCTCTTGTTTTCCAAATCCATCAAGAAGTGTGAGTTGGGGGAGATTCCTGAGAAAAAACAACCATTGTTCACTATCAATCTCCCATTGAAGTCTGCCTCCATTTTTTTTCCTAGCCTTCACTACACCATAGCCTTTAAAATCTCATCTTAACCCATGGAGACACCTCAGAAGAAGAAATCTCACAAGGGAGGCACTGTGGTCAGAACCGAACCTACAGACATGAATTTATTTGAGGCAGAGCCCATTGTTAGGGAAGTTTTTCAAAGGATGGGCTTCCTTTCTTTCTGCCAAAAAATGTAGAGGGGACATCCTGAGGTGGCAAGGCAATTTGCCTCACATTTTGATGGCCTTAATACCAAGGAAGGAGACCTAGAGTTTGAGGTGTCTGAAGCCTCCATTGCAGCGGACACAGGGATTCCTATCACAGGAGAGAGATGGTTTAAATCCATGGCTTTGAATGCATCCTTCTCCAAGGACTTCCTTAAGACAAAGTATCATATTGACAACCTGTCCAAAGGGGTACCAAGAAGTCATCTAGTTGAATATTTTGACAAGATGTTGAAGATCATCCAAAGATACTTCACATGTGAGAGGAGGTTTAATACACTATATCAGTACCATATAAGGATTCTGCTTCATTTTACTGGTAAAGATGAAATGAATATTACTTTTTACTTGTTGAGAAGCATGGGGAAAATGTCTGACAGAGTCCAAGACAAATCCAAGGTTGTGGATAATAGTGTTTTTCATTCTGGATTGATCAGAATGTTGGTTATGGAAGAATTGAGAAAGAGGAACATTCCATGGGAACAATTCATTGTTTCTTCTCACATGAAGTTGCACATAACATCCACTCCTCAATCAAAGATACAAAGTCCTTTTCCATCCACTAGTACTACTCCAACGTGAATCATCAAGAAAATAAAGAGAAAGGCCCCTACTCAAGACCAAGAGGTCATTAAGGAAGTTGAAGAAGCAAAGATAGAGGCCTATCATTCTCAACAAAGGGACCTTTCACCCCCTCCTGCACAAGAATTAGAATAAGTCCCTTCATATACTAAGGCTACAACCAAGAAAGGAAGGAAATTGCACTTCTCTTCATCTCCTTCAACAGCTAGTACAAAAGTTAGAAGACCTTTCACAAGATCATCAGCTCGCAAGGAGGTTGTTGAAACAAAATTCTTACCAAAGGCTTCTATTCCAAAGAAGAAGAGAGATAAGAGTAAAGGAATTTAGAATCCTCTTGAGGTGGTAGACTATGTGCAGCAGGAAGATGAAGATGAAGCCATAAAGAGGCCTGTTGAGACTGTCAATAATGTCACTCCACCTAGAAACCATACCTTCAAAATATTAATTAGACAACTCATGGAGGATAGGAAGGAGGTTGCTCGCCTGAAATCAGAGGGCTTATCTGAAATAATCAAGATGAAAGAGCTCATGGATAATTACAGCAATACCCTTGACTTGGCAAGGTTTGCAGCTAGAAGAGCTCTTCCTCTCCACAAACAACTCAAGAACCTGTATAAGAAAAACATAGATTTTCAGTCTCAAAATAGAAAAATCAAAGCAGAGTTGCAACAATTCAAGGATGAGGTGGCTCAGAGGAGTTTGAATGTGTTGGTGGAGGATGCCATTGAAAAGGAGAAACCGATAGTAAATAAAATAACACCTCTAGTGAAGAAGCTTGTTACTACAAAAGGTAAGCATGTTGTTGTTCGATAAGGAAGTCCTCCTTTCACAAGAAGGAGTGCTAGGTTAATGAAGTGATTGGAGGAATGTGAGCTCCATTTTTTAGAATGGCCTCTTTTTGCAAGGGTAAGTGATTGAGGAAGTGTTACTTTTGCCACTTATACAGGATTTACAGGCTCCTAATGCATTCAACTCAAGGTTGTTTTGTTTTTTTCAAAGGATTAGTCTCTTCATATAGAAAGAGAACAAACATTCTGTAGCGCTATGGCGCTATGGAATCGTCTATTTTTCATATATTATCAGTCTGCTACCTACAGTGCTACCAAATCCCCTAAGACTGGTGTAGCAATGGCACTGCTAACTTCCCAGGGTGCTACCAAATCTGTTAAGTAGTGTAATGATGGCATTGTGAATTCCATAGGGTGCTAACTAATTTGTTTTCATGTCGGGCACTACAAATTTAGCAGGACCAGTTCAGCATTGGCGCTGCCAAATTGTGTGCACAGATACACAGGCATGGCGCTACCGAATTTTACACATAGATACATAGGCTTTGGCGCTACCGAATTTCATATAGATACTGAATTACACATAGAGATACACAGACTCAGGAGCTACTCATTCTACAAGCTTATTTTGGAAATTGTGCTACGAAATATGTTGAGTATTTTGTGAAGGCGCTACAAAATCTCCCTACCCAGCGCACTACCAATAGGTACTTGGAACCAGGGAGTTCAAGTTATCATTCTTGTGAGTGGATGATGATGTGGAGAATGGATAATATGGTAGCTGGCAGCATGATGATAGCTTACAACCTCTGCAGGACACTTGGCATGCAAGGGGATGCGCATCAATGAAGATCAAGTCATTTTAACGTTGGTTGGATCAGTTGCCAACATTTTCCCTTTTTATAGCATATTTGTTAGCTTAAATGTTAGTTGAAATAACTAATTCAAAGAATATCATGGGAGGAAGGCCAACTCACACCTCCAGTTGTCTCCTTCCCTTTTTGTTATAAATAGACATTCCAAATTCTTTAGTAGGTTCGAATGGTTGAGCTAACCTCCCTTATTGTAATATTTTTATGAAGCATACTAGTTCTCTGGTTATGTACTTGATTTGAGACTTCCTGATTAATATAAGTTAGCTTTATTATTTCATATTATTGCCTCTCATATTGAATTTTTCATGGTTGAATGATTCACATGGAATGGTTGTAGCTGTATTATGATGAATGTTTGATTATAGTATTGTTATGATGTTCTTCAGTTTCCTTAAACTTTGAATTCAAGAAGATATTGTGTTTGAGTTTTTCCTCTTTAGACTGCTACAAGACCTGATGTCCATAGCATACCTCTACATTTTCCTCACCAAAGTCTTCCTTCTATTCACCTTTACTCCTACTCACTGACTAAATTTGATCAAGACCTCAATTGCTTGTGCATGCTAGCCCAGATTTCTGAGTTAGAACATTATTATCTCAAGTATTATCCATTTTACCATCTAAACACTTATTTACATTTACGTATCATTTGATGGGTACTGAGCTTATCCTCTCTGCAATATAAGGGTGATTCCTAGTGCTAACATTATTGGCATCATTGTCAGGGAACGAGTTGAAGACATTTCCCTGGGATTGAATGACAAAGCTTACTGATTCTGAAGGTGCATTAGAACTCAATACATCAAAGATTGCAGCTTGCACCTGGTGAATCCATTGTTTGAGCCATGGCTCCTAAAGGTAGACACACGAGGTCAACTCCATAATTACCTTTGGTTCCACCTGAAGCTGGCCTAGAGAATATAATCAAAAGGGGAAAAGCTTCTCAAGAAATTTTTTCTACTGTTGTAATAGGTACTTTTGGTCAGTTGCTTGATTCCTCTCTTAATACTCCAATTGTTATATCAAGTAATCTTCCTTTACCTTCTACTGAAGTATCTAAGAATTTGGATTTTGAAAATTTCCCTGTTGAATACTCCTCTTCTGACCCTGAATTGAAAGAAGAGAATTTTGAAATCCTTGCCTCCCCTGACATTATGAAGTGGTTCAGACTTGAGAGTCTTGAATATTTTCCTACCTTAGAGTTTTCCACTCCTCCTCCTATCAAAATTTTTGCAACCAAAGAAGAGGAAATCTCATCTCCCTTGCAGCCTATACCATCTTCTTCCAAGCCTCAACCTTCTTTTGTAAAAACTGAAATCCCTCCTTCCTACATTCCTTTTTCTCCTAAGTTTCACTCAGTCAAATCTCCTTCTCCTCCTTGTTCACCAAGAGTTCAAAATCCAATGACAGGTGATAACCCTCCTACAAATAGGATGGATGCCATAGTGGCTGCTAGATATGCCCCTCTTGTCTTACCCCAGCCTATGAATGCTCTCCCTGTTGGAGATTACCTAAAATACATGCCCAAATTCACAGGAGAAGAAGACATAACTATTGAAGAACACCTTGTTTCCTTCTACAATTATGCAGACAATCTAAACATTGAAAATGAGGATGTGTGGATGAGAGTCTTTATCCAAAGCCTTGATGGTGAGGCTAGGAAATGGTTTAGAGGTTTGACCCCTGGATCCATTGTTGGGATTGAGGCTTTGGATTATGCTTTCTTGAGACACTGGGGAGACAAAAAAGATTGTTTGTATTATATCACAAAATTTGGATCCGTAAAGAGGAAAGAGGGATAATCTATCTATGACTTCTCTAAAAGATTCAACAAAATGTACAATAAGATCCCCGCTAAGACAAATCCTACAGAAACCTCTGCCAAAATCACCTATGCCAGTGCTTTTGACCCTGAGTTTTTCCTTCTACTGAGAGAAAGAAGATCTGCCTCCTTAGTTCATATGAAAGATGCAACCTTGGAGGTAGAATCTAACATAGTAGCATCTGACAAACTTAGGGAAAAAACTGATAGGGACAAGAGAAAAAATAGAACTGAAGCCTCAACCTCTGATTCCTCTATTGTCCATCCTCAAGTTGATGAACTTACCAAATTAGTAAAACCTCTTTCTGTTGAGATGGAGAAGTTAAATCTTGAAGGAAAACAAACTTATAGAAATACCCAAAATGTCGATAACAAAGGTAACTTTAGAAGACCAAATAATGCTCCTCGGATCCTTCCAAGAGATCCTATAAACATAGATAGGGATGATCAAAAGGTACAAACTCATTTACAAAAGAACCTTGTTGATGATGAATAAGGAAAGGATGAAGAAGCTGATCCTAAGATCCATTGCTTAGGCGACACCTTTGTTGATGAATGCAGCTATGTGAGACATTCTCTAGCTTACAAAATTGTGAGGTGTGGATCATTGTAGCTATGTAAGTCTTTCTCTCAGCTTACAAACCTGAGAGAAATCCCTTAAGAAGGGTATGTGGTTCCTTCCTGAGATAGATCTAGGAACATAGATATGACCTCCTCCATTTAGAGAGTGAGAAGAACTCCATATTATTATCCAATGGGAAAGGTGATCTGATGAGTTGGGATTTCCTGTGGCTGAGCACAAGGTGAACGTGTGAAATCCAAAAGTGTTGGGTGCATATTCATGTGAACAAAAATGAAGATGATGTGTTAGCCTCCTCTGAGTAGCAGATTTGATGAGAAAACTCCATATGATTCTCCTATGTAAGGCAGTGGGAAAGAATATCTGTAGAGTGGATGTGCCTATGGATGAGCACAGGTGAATGTGTGTATATCTGGTTCTTCTGTGTAATGCAGTGATCCAGAGCTATGACATCCCTATGGATGTGCCCCTAGTGGATGAGCACTATTGGATGTATCATATCCTTTGTTATATATTGTTCAAGAGTTAGACCTTCCTGTAACCCTAATTTTTATGTAAAGGGTACAGGTCGGCCTCACCTTAATGTGATTAATAATAAATGTAAAAGATAATTAATATGGTTAATATTAATTATAATAATAATTATTATTATTATTATTATAATATGACTAAGTGAGGTCTTCCCTGTTGAGCCAATAGACACTTCGGTTGATAGGATAGTTCTAATACAAGTAAAGGGAAATTCCCCATTGTGGAATCATATCTTTCATGCGAGTTTGGAAATTTCAGCAAGTGCATTTACTTGGGAGAAGTGCGCACCTCTCTTGGGCGCTAATATTCTAGGGTTTGAGAACCCTCTTGTGTGCTAGGTCTTTCTTTGTGGTGAAGGTATTTCTCTTGAAGAATATAGCAAGGGATTTGGTTGGGTTTCCTTCCCTTGTTTAGAAGGGTTTCCTAGGATACTTTTTGTGTTCTTGTGCATGGTGTTTCTTCTTGTGATCTTGGTTGTTGCAACATTATTGTTTATGGTTAAGTGAAATGATAAAATGGAATGAAATTCATACTTAACCTAGCTTATGAAAAATTCAACATGGTATCAGAGCATAGGTATTGAAATAACCCATTGCATAAGCATCTACCAAGTCTCATATTTTACCAGTCATCCCTTCTCTTCTACAGAACCATACAACCCTCCTAGGGTTTCCAGAAAATCCGTACGACCTTCCTTTATGAGGTGTTTCATCCCTTAAACACTTGAAAGTTGGGGATAATTTTGGCAGAGGAGAGTACGAACTCCTCCAGCGCATCTCCAGAGACTCTCAGAGTGACATTCCGAGCATTTTGAAATTTTGGCCCTAGGGTTTCGCTAATTTCTGCAGAAATTTCAGAATCAGGGTTTCTGCAAACTCATTGAAGGAGCTCTTCATCTCACCAGTGTTCTCCTATCTCTCAAAGGATTATTGTTGGAATTCATAAGTCCAATAAAACCTAAAATTGCTAGCCTAGCCTAGCCATTAGGTTTTCTATCCTAGTTGACAAAGGGTTGTGAAGAATCTAAAATTATGATGAACAAAAACTATGATGGAAGATAAGCTTGATGGATCAAGAAAATTCAAAGTTCTTGAAATAAAATACTTTAGAAGAAGACTTATTGTGGGTAATACAAAAGGTTTTACCAGAGACAACTATCAATGAATGGAAGGAATATGATGTCAGGACAAGGAAGCCAATCACCTACTCAAGCCATTACTTTGAAGGGCCAACTTCAAAATAACAAAGATGACAAAAAGTGACACCATGACTATCTTCTTCATAAATATCTCAGAGGATAGACATCAGCCAAGAGCCATTGGAGAAATCATATCAACATCCTTAGGTATGCACTTGTATATATTATTTGTATCATTGTCATGAGTGAAATTGCAGGAGGAAGGAACCTTTGTTGAAGTCATGGATATAGAGGGATCTCAGTGCATTCAAAGAAACAACACACCCAAAGTAAAGATTCCAGGTTTGATTGTTGTAATTTTCATTCCTCTAACCTATATTTCTAAAAGTTTGCTACATTACAAGTGGGTGTTGTAGTTGTGACAATATTCCTGAAAATGTTTTGATTCTAGAGATGTACTCATTATTCTCCTTTAGGAGATATTCTTGTGTTGGTTATTTTTGTTTTCTTATTCCAGATAGGTCAACAAGAAAAGAAGATGCTTATCCTTCAGAGGGAGTCACTTGACTCAGAAGGAGGCAAAACCATTTGAGAAAGAAGAAGAATAGAACCACCATTGAGACAATCAATGCTACAAAGCATGATTAGAATCTTTCTAGGATTCCATGGGAAGAAGCATGTATGGCACAGTATATGTGCAAAACAAGAGTCTTCACCGGACTTTGAAAAACATAACTCCCCAAGAAGTCTTCATCGGAAAGAAGCCTAAGATTGAACACTTCAGTTTATTTGGGTGCCCAATGTATTTTCATGTACCCAAAGAGAAGAAGTCCAAGATAGATCCTTTAGGAAGAAAGGATACAGAATCTTCATATACATCCCTATTCAGAGATATATTGAGACAAGAAAAGATGTTATCCTTGAAGAAGAGATCATTTTTCAAAGACCTAGAGAATCTCAGATGGAGATTGACAGTGAGACAATACCTTATCCCCCTTCAACAATTCAGAGGGAGACATACATTACTCCAGTTTATCCAGTTTCTCTAGTTGATATGTTCATAGATATTGTAGTAGGGAATACAATGCCTACCTAGACTCACTATGCAAGAGGTAGAGAAACATACAAGCCTCTCAAGGCACATTCCAAGAAAAGAAAAAATAAATAAATTTCGATCTATCCTTCAATCATGAGCCACTTCATTAATGTTGAGACTCATTGTCTTAGAGAAGCAACAAGAGAACTAGTATGGAAAGATGCCATAATAGAAGAATACTAGTATATCTTAAAATAATGATGCATAAAATATTATTCACAGACCAGAAAGGGAAGTCTGTGGTAACTTCTAAGTGGATCTATATGATCAAGCATGCAGTCGATGAAAGTTTCAAGAAAAACAAAATGAGTTTTATAGCCCGAGGTTTCTCACAAATAGAGGGAGTTGTCTATGATGAGACACTTGATCCAGTGAACCCGATACACTTCCATCCATAATACCATCCATGAGTTGGAAACTATATCAGATAGATAGATTCTTGATAAGCTTGGATTTTAGCAAGAGTGTTGTTGATCCAAACCTATATCATTACAGTGTTGGTGATGAGAGCCTGATCTTGTTGACTTATTCAGAAAGCGTTGTTGTTACAAGTAATCCTTGAATTCTGAATTTGAGATGAAGAAGTTGAGTATGATGCACTACTTCTTGGGACAAGAAGTATGACAGATGACCGATAAGATTTTCCTGAGTCAAGGAAAATATACAGTGAAAATATTAAAGAAGTTCAGTATGACAGAATGAAAAATCCACTGTGATGGATTTAAAGAAGAAGATTGATGATGATTCAGATGAGACTGATCCACAACTAATTGGATCACTAATGTATCTAGTCAACACCAAACTTGATTCATGCCATGTAGTGAATGTGCCTAGACAAACTCACTAGACAACAACAAAACATGTATTGAGATATATACGAGGCACAGTTGGATATGGCCTGAGATATGCCTCCAGTATAAACTTGATTTTGTAGGATATGTCGATTCAGATTGACAAGAAAGTATAGTGAACTGGAAAATCACATCCGACTGATGTTCTATCGTGAAATTTTCCATGGTTTCCTAATGCAGTAGGAAACAAAACTCTATAGCCTTGAGTACCATAGAGGAAAGTATATAGCATCGAGTGTGCGAAGGAATGTGGCTTCACAAGCTTCTGACGGATTTACTTGACCATGAGATGGATCCTATGATGATAACCAAGCGTCATGAGTAAAGATCCTTGAGAACCCAGTGTTTCCTAATGGATCGAAATATGATGAAATGAAATATCCTTATTTCAGATATATGATGTAGAGGAAAATCGTACACATGCAGTACCTTCCTACACTTGAGCAGATTGCAGATATCTTCACCAAATTAACTTCTTGAAGAATGGTTCCCTAGTTGAGAGGGACTGTCGATAACTCCAGCCAAGAAAAAAATCAAAATACATTTGTGTGAGACTTGGCATGATAAATAATGCCTCCCTAGCTGATATGGAGTGTTGATGAATGCAGTTGTGTGAGACATTCTCCAGTTTACAAACCTGTGAGGTGTGGATCATTGCAGTTGTAGTTCCTGAGTTTATACTTTAAGTTTGTAAAGTATACCGTCAAGGAATCCGTAAATGTAAGGATAATTAAAGGATAAGAATCAAAATAAAGGTAAAGCAGAATCAGTTTCTCAACTGTCTCTGTCTAGCCTCCCGTTGTTCTTGGATGATGATATCCCTTTCAATAGCAGCCCATGAACATTCTAATTCAGCCCGGTTATTCATTGTTTGCATAATGGTATTAAAGAGGTTTAAATCAATACTAGTTTGATTCTGAAGACTAGGTTCTATGTTGGGTTGTCTGCTATTTGGGATAGTCATGGAAAATAAGATTTTATTTAGTTGTGAAAAATTCGATAAATTGTTACTTTTATTTTTTAAGAGATGAGAATAGGAAAAATAGTTTTGAAATTCAAAATAATGACATAAATATAATTGAGGCCGTTTCCTGGACTTGTAACAATTTGAGAATCGTAAAATAACAAAGAAATACTACTGAAAAATATGAGGCTTTAATCAAGAAAGAATCTCATATTATGACAGGAAATACAGAAGAAAAAGAGATTTCTAATGAAGAGTTAAATATCATGTTTCAAATAATCTACAGGTCTTAACATTACTGATAGCAATTTCAGAGGAAAAGCTGTAAATAATTTGATAACCAAATCAATCTAATTATAAAAGATGTATAAAATAAACTTCACATTAATCATTCATTAGAAAGACATTGAGAAAGAAACATAGAAAAATATGGTAAACAAGGTTAAAGAACACATAGCTACAAGTTGGCAGGATTCAAAATCTTGTTTGTATCATATATCATAGTGGATTGGAAAACTGTTCTTACAATCGGATCTCTCCAAAAAAAACAAAAGCCCTTTCTTAGTCTTCTCAAAATATATTTATACATGATCATGAAATATTTTCCTGTTGGTGATTAACCAACCTCCTAAGACTATGGTTACATGGATGAATCATGTCAAATCATTTACATTTCTTTTCTAATTTCTAATGATGAAAATATTCAAAAGAGTACTTTTATGTTGGTGTTGATGAAACTCCTTCTTCCACCTCAAGACAGTGAACATGTTTTCCCAAAAACTTCACCAAAACTCTGGGGACATCCGATATCTCCTTTGCCTCAAATATGAAGAATATTTTCTGTAATTCAGGCAAGCGATCTTCTATTATCCTCCTCGTGAACTTAATAGTTTGCAACTTTAAGTTCGGTATTACCATCCACTTGTTGATTTCAGAGATATTGTTTATCTTAATTTTTGGGATTTCTACCTTCATTTCCTCCAAATCTTCCTTGAACCGTAGATGATGCTTGACAATGTTGATCTCTCCTAGTAACCCAAGAGAGTCATTTTTTCCAATATTCAATGAATTCTTTTCTAAGAGGTCAAAAATCCCTTGACAATCATCATTGACATCTCTGGTTATTCTTTTATTTTCGGCCAGGGCTTCTTCCCACACTTTAAGTATTATATCTCCTTTAACTTGTTCTGAAATGGACAATTTTTTAATCTTTCCGACCTCATCCTTTGTTGAAAGGGCTACTACTTTCTGGAAATTCGTTCTGGCTGCTTTCACTTCTCTTTCTTTCTGGAGAACATTCTCCAAAAACTTGTTTGTTTCCTGAAAGTAATTCTGGACAACTTCCAGATTTAAAAATACTTTCTGTTGTTCTTCTTCTATTTTCAAATGTATTCCCAATACTTGAGCCTGGAAAATTTTTAGCTCTACCACTTGATTTGAAATAGTGTAAATTGTATCTCGTAATTGTTTATTTTCTTCTTCCTGTTTTAGGACCTGTGCCTGGGTGACCTGTATTATCTAATTTGCTTCTTCTAAGATTGTTTTCATTCTCTGAATTTATTGAATATATTTTAATCTAGCTTTCTCTAGACCTTTTTTTATTCCCCAAATGACATTTCTTTCAGTTTCCTTCAATTTACCCTATAGTTGATCTATCATTTGGTCTTTTTGTTCCAACATGGTTGTCAAACTGCCAACAGAAAATATATTTGTCGACGCTAAAGCTCCCATCGTGCCTGTTATCTCTGTAGCGAATTCTCCATCTTTAAGTTTCTTTCCATCTATAATGACCTTATGCTTTTTAACCATACCATCTCCTCTTGGATGAATTTCCTGTTTCAAGATTTCTCTTCTCTTTTTACTGAAAAAACAATATGATGAAGGAATCTCATCTCTAGAAATTGGCTCCAAATCACTAACATACAAAACTCCCTCGTGGGGGTTTCCATAAGTGGATTGAAATGGAGTCAAGGAAGTAATGGGACTTCCAAGATCTGTTGATGTTGTTCCTCCTGCTTTTTCTGGGACATCCTTAGGGATTTCTGGGGATGTTTCTAGCTCCTTTCCCTTCCCTGCCTCTGATTCTTTTGTCTGAGAAATTTTTGTGTCTTGTGAAGGTATTTCAGTACCCTTCATCTTGCCTTTAGTATTTTATTTGTCCTGTATATTTGTTTCAAAGCTTGGGGGAGGCCCTTCCTGCTCTAGAGATGAGGTCGTAGCTTTGCCCTGCAAAATTTTGGGTAAACAGCTTCACCTATGGCTCTGGAATGACGCAAAACCAATCTGTGAATCAGGTGGTAGGGCCTGTACTCTATTCAATACCTCTTCATAGGATTTAACCTCCTTGAATACGTCATCATAAACAGATGTTTCATGCTCATAGGCTTTTAAATTACAATGCATCAAATGTTTGCTTATTAATTGATAGGGGTCATTCTTTCTGTGTTCAATATATACCAATTTTACTTCTTCTAGTGATTCAGCCTCTACTTTAGAATGGCCTAGATTTAGTAATGAAAATTTCCCGACATGTACAGGGAAAGTTGGCCATGACTTCTTCTGAGYTGCCTTTAGCTCTAATCCAATGCCGCCTTTTACTATCTGGTGGGCTACCTCTCTACACACCAATATGTCCAGTAGGAATTTAGGGAGTGCATGAGGGGGAATAGAACAACCATAAACCCTAATGTAGGAAAAATTCTCGTCAATAAACCAGTCGGCTATTGCTTTAAGATTTTATGTGACTATATTAGAAATGCGAGGAGGTTTGCATCTAAAAAATATTTTATGCATCGGAATTATAACAAAATGACAAATTTCATAAAATGTGTCCTTAGCATTTTCTTCCCAAAGGGAAAAATGATATTCATGAATGGGTTCTGGATAGGTTATGTTCCAACTCCAATTCATTAAGGGAAAATGAGTCACATAACAGATTGCATCCATAATGTATGCTGACATGTAAAAGGCCACTGATTTTCACTTTGATTTTGCAACTTTGTAGTTTGATATTTCTTTTGTTAGGTTATCCGACAAAATCTTACTCCAATTAAAAGCATACCCTTCTGAAGATTATTCCAAAAAGGGCACCCAATCTGCATGAAAATGGAAGGGGTCTTTTCTCCCAAAAAGTCTACATAGCATAATGGCTATGTAGACCATGTATTCATTCAAGGATGTTGTAGCATAAACCCCATGGGTATCGACTCTAAATTTTGATGGACACCTCCACCATTCTCTAATCATATCAGGATAGGTCCGGTCTACCTCCGTGCATTATTTCCTCTGAAACTCTGATAAAAACTCGGCATTAAAAGTATGTTTAGGATTTGGCAAAAGTTTATACATTACTTGTATGTGTTATGGCCTGAATGAGTCGACGATGACTCCTTGATTGTTTAAGATGCTCCTTGTCGGGATATCGACCTTTTCCAGGGCCCAGCTGATCATATCATTGTATTCCACGAGCCGAGGGCGCACAATGATCTTATGAAGCTCTGATTCAGCTATGTCCCGATAGTGATTCTCAGAATCATGATGAGCATTCTTGAGCTCACATTCCAGAAATCCAGAAATTTGAGTCCAAGATTTAATGGAGTCTATAGCGTGTGGCGTGGTGTTGGAGATGATATCTCCTTCCTGTGTATCTTCACTCTTCTTTGGTTCCTTTTCTGGTGCCATGACTGTATATTAAATGGAAAACCTGTCACAAAAAATGAATGAATGAGCTCAACTGAGTGTTTCTTGTGCTTGATAAAATGAAAACACAGACATTCAAATGCTCTTTTAATTCATTTAAAAGTGACAGGATTGACGTCGTTGACAAGAATTCAAGGCATTTAATGTGGAAGATATTTTACTGAGATACGCATTAGTACCACGTATCACCATGGATTCATTATTTAAATGGTCGTATTTTAGCGCCTTTGGATTTTTAAAGAAAACTCGGGACATTTTAATCAATCGAAAACCGAAACATGAACGAAACCTTAAAAAATGAATTATCATTAATCATGCTTTGGAAAAAGGTCAATTGGTGCTAAACATAGATTAAGGCTGAAGATTTTATTTTTCAGAATTTCAGGGATCGTGTTGTAGAGAGTTATGTCATTGATGAAATCTGATCTCCAAAATCGCGAAATCGTGATGTGTTAATTAAGACTTAAACGTTTTAGCAAAGTGATTGATTGGTATTTAGCGTTTCGGGATTTCGGGGATCATTTTGACAAGAAGTATGTCATCGACGAATCCCGATTTCCAAAGTTGCGAAATTGCGACGTGTTTTAAAAATAGGACTTAATTTCATCTTAATTAACTAACTAATCAAGGTTAAGGACAAAAAAGAGTTAGTTCAATTTAACACAAATTATGGATCGGGATTTCACGATTCGTGATTTCGGAGATCATTTTGACAAGAGATGTGTTATCACTGAACTCCGAATCTCGAAATTGCGAAATGATTAACTTAATCCTTAACTTTTTACGTTAGAGAATTAATTGATTATCATTTAAACTAACTTTCTTTATTTCGGGAAATCGGGGATCGGGATTTCGCGAATCAATTTGTATTGAAAAATATGTTTTCAGCAAACCCCGAATCCCGAAAACTCTTTAAAGTTAACCTTAAATCCGTAAATTTTAAAGCTTATCATGATTAAAATAATTTTATAGAAAATGCGTCGGGATTCTTATAATACTTTTAGGTTTTTTTACCTTTTATTATTCAAATAATTGAGTTATTCGGTAAATTGGTAAAATGCGTTAGGAATGATAACGAAGCTTGTGTTCTATGAAAAGCCGAAACCCAAAAAAGGAAAGCTTAGGAGTTAGGGATAAAAAAATTAAGAATTGTTTCAACAACAACTATGTAAGTATTTCTCTCAGCTTACAAACCTGAGAGAAATCCCCTAAGAAGGGTATGTGGTTCCTTCCTGAGACAGAGCCAGGAATGTAGAGATGACCTCCTCCATTCAAGGAGTGAGAAGAACTCTATATGATTATCCAATGGGAAAGGCGATCTAATGAGTTGGACATGCCTGTGGTTGAGCACAAGGTGAACGTGTGAAATCCAAAACTGTTGGGTGCATCTTCATGTGAATAGAAATGAAGATGATGTGTTATCCTCCTCTGAGAATCATATTTGATGAGAAAACTCCAGATGATTCTCCTGTGTGAGGCAATGGGAAAGAAGATCTATAGAGTGGACGTTCATGTGGATGAGCACAGGTGATAGTGTGTAGATTTGATTCTTCTATGTAATGCAGTGATCCAGAGCTATGAAATCCCTATGGATGTGCCCCTAGTGGATGAGCACTATTGGGTGTATCAGATTCTTTGTTATATGTTGTTCAAGAGTTAGACCTTCCTGTAACCCTAATTGTTATGTAAAGGGTACAGGTCGACCCCACCTTAATGTGATTAATAATAAATGTAAAAGATAATTAATATGGTTAATATTAATTATAATAATAATAATTACTATTATTATTATTATATGACTTAGTGAGGTAGGCCCTGTTGAGCCAATAGACACTTTAGTTGATAAGATAAGTCTAATATAAGTAGAGGAAAATTCCCCATTGTGGAATCATATCTTTCATGTGAGTTTGGAAATTTTAGAAAGTACATTTACTTGGGAGAAGTGTGCACCTCTCTTGGATGCTAGTCTTCTAGGGTTTGAGAACCCTCTTGTGCGCTAGGTCTTTCTTGGTGGTGAAGGTCTTTCTCTTGAAGAATATAGCGAAGGATTTGGTTGGGTTTTCTTCCCTTGTTGAGAAGGGTTTCCCAAGATACTTCTTGTGTTCTTGTGCATGGTGTTTCTTCTTGTGATCTTGGTTTCTGAAACATTATTGTTTATGGTTAAGTGAAATTCTAAAATGGAATTAACTTCATACTTAACCTAGCTTATGAAAAATTAAACAACCTCTACATCTCCTCACTTGACCCAATCTGCATATGAGGAATTCATGATGGATAATCAAATAAATGAATTGAGTAAGGAAGAGAATGAAAAAGAAAATCCTAATAGATATAATCTGAGATCTAAAAATAAAGAGGAAAAGACTGATGCTTCTAATCAGCCTACAAAAATAGAAAATCCTACCAAGGATGTGACAGTTGGTAGCAAATAAAAGGATGCTCAAAGCCCCCCATTTTTGGTTAAGAATCCTACCCCAGAAGTCAAGGAGATTCTGAAATCCACATCTTCCTTCAACTTTGAAAGTGAGATCCAAAAAATCAATATCCCTGTACCTTTTTTGGAGTTGATAAAAAATGAAGAATTTAAAAAATATCTTTCCAAAATGTTGCAGCCTGAACCCTCCTCAAATGCCACTGATTCGGTCAACCTTCAAGATGAAATTCTAGCAGTCATCTTAGGACCTTTGATAGAATATAGAGATGATTATCCCCTCCCTTCTATACATCACTAAACATACATGATAATGTGTTGCATAATTGTTTGATGGACTCAGGTGAATCTCACAATCTCATGCCAAAAACAGTTATGGATGAAATTGGATTAGAAATCACAAAAACTTACACTGACTTGTATTCTTTTGACTCTAGGAAAGTTAAGTGTCTTGGGGTCATCAAATATCTGGCTGTGACCTTGTTTCAGTTTCCCATGAAAAGTGTGGTCATGGATATTGTGGTGGCTGATGTTCCCCCAAAGTTCGGTATGCTCTTGTCAAGATCTTGTATAAAAAGACTTGGGGGAACCTTGCAGATGGACCTCACATACGCTATCATTCCTATGTTTGGGGGGGAGCATAGAAGACTTTACAGGGAAGCTCAGTTGGCTTACACTATTAGTGTTGAAGCAAACCCCACCAACCATCCTATTTTTTCACTTGACACTGATTTGGGATCCAACATATTGCAACTCACTGATGCTCTTGAACCTCCTCTTGAAATCAGAAAATAGTCTATTAATTTTTGTGAATATTCTCCTCCAACTACCTTTGTTTGGAAGATGTTCTTTGATTGAGCCTATTCTAAGGAAGGTGTTGGTGCTGGAGTGGTCTTTGTTTCACCTACTCAAGAGACTATATCTTTGTCCTACAAGATGGAATTTGAAACCACCAACAATGTGGAAGAGTATGAAGCTCTTGTTTTGGGTTTGACGGCTGGAAAAGACATGGGGATTGAAGAGTTATCAATGTTTGGGGATGCTGAATTAATTGTCCATCAGATCAAAAATATATACCAGGCTAAGCATCCTAGGTTGAGGACTTATAGAAATGAGGTTTGGGATCTTGTTGACAATTTATTCTTAGCTTTCAATATTTCATTTATCCCGAGAGAGGAGACACTATGGTTGATTCTTTGGTTGTTTCAGCAAGTAATTTCAGAGTCCCTTTTCCACCTAAACTCAGGTATGATGTAGAAGTGAAATATAGACCCTCTATACCTGACAATGTCAAGCATTGGAAGGTGTTTGAGGATGATCTTGAGATCAAAAGATTTCTTGAGACTTTTGATGAGTTTTCTGCATTACATATTGATCAAGATCATGATTCTGAAAGTAACCCTCATGCTAATGTTTTTCTAAATAAAATTGTTAATCATCATATTGTTCAGTTACCTAGTAACCATATTCCAAAAGGACTAGTTCCTTTGGAAAGATTGTTCGACATGAATGATGTGGCAGTAAAGGTTAAAGGTTTGACTAATGATGTTGATGTAACTGAATGCAATGTGGGTACAGAAAAGGATCCAAAATATGTCAAGTTGTCAAGCATCTTGTCAAGGGAACGGAGGGATGAATATGTTGAGTTGTTAAAAGAGTTTGTTGATGTGTTTGCCTAGACATATGAATATCTTAGAACATACGACACAAACATCATAGAACATAAGATCCCCTTGAAGGAAGAGACCAAGCCATTTAGGCAGAAGCTGAGACAAATCAACCCTATATTGTTGCCTATTATGGAAAAAGAGGTAAAAATGATTTTGGATGCCAAGATTATCATTCCTTTGAGGTATTCTGAATGGGTGGCCAACTTGGTCTCAGTGAGAAAGAAGAATGGAGAAATTAGATTTTGTGTCGATTTCAAAAATTTGAATAAGATCTCAAAGAAAGATAATTACCCCTTGCCAAAGATGGAGCACATATTACAGAGGGTGACAGGTGCATCTAGGATGTCTATGATTGATGGCTTTTCTAGCTAAAATCATATCTCTGTCTTGCCTAAAGATAGATATAAGACAACCTTCACTACTCCTTGGGGTACATTCATGTACGCTAAGATCCCCTCTGGATTGATGAACGCAGGGGCAACCTTTCAGTGAGCCATGGACATAGCCTTTATTGGAGAGAAGGACAAGTTTGTAGTAATTTATTTGGATGAAATAATAGTTTTCTCACAATCTAATAAAGAACATTATGATCATTTAAAAAAGGTATTATTGAAATGCAGAAAATTTGGTCTCTCTTTAAATCCAAAAAAGTCATTGTTTTCCATGAAGGAGGGGAAATTATTGGGGCACATTGTATCAGATGAAGGTGTAAGGATTGATTCAATAAGAGTAGAAGCTATCCAAACCTTGTCACTCCCTAGATCCAAGAAAGAATTTCATTCTTTCTTGGGGAAAATTAATTTTTTGAGAAGGTTTGTTTCAAATTTTTCAGAATTGATAAAGTATATTACAACCATGCTAAGGAAAGGAAATGAAATCAAATGGACTGTTGAGTCTCAAAATTATTTTGATCAAATAAAGAAGGCCTTGACTGAATCCCCTGTGCTCATCAGTCCCGACTACTCCGAGGATTTTCTAATTTTTTCTTTTGCTTCATTTGACACAATGGAAGTTGTTTTATTGCAGAAGAATGTAGAAGGGTTAGAGCATCCCATCACCTTTTTCAGCAAGGCATTGAGAGATGATGAAATAAAATATGACATCATGGAAAAGAAGGCCTATGCTTTGGTCAAATCTCTCAAGGATTTCAGAGTCTATGTGTTGCATTCAAAAGTCATTGCATATGTCCCTTCAGCCTTAGTAAAGGAGATTCTCATTCATCCTAACATAGACAGAAGACGAAGCAAGTGGATTGCCAAAATACTTGAATTTGATCTTGAAATAAAGCCCACCAAATTGGTTAAATGCCAAGGTTTATCTAGATTACTAGCTGAATCTAATTGAAAATCTTTGGGGGTTAATTTCATCAATATTTGCTCAGAAAATCAGCAAGTTGAGTTTTCTAATAAAGGTTCTCAAGTCATCCCTCCATCGGTAGAATGCACTTGGTACAAGGACATTATAATCTTTCTTAGGAAGTTGCAACCTCCTGATGATATGGAGAAGAACAAGGCAAGAGATTTGAAGCTCAAATCAATAAAATGTTGTCTTGTTGACAAAGTATTGCATTGGAAAAAACCTTTAGGAGTGATTTTGAGATGCCTAGACCCACATGAAGCCCAAAATATTATCTAATTCTCATGACAGTTTATATGGGGGGCATCACTTTTGGAGAACCACAACATATAATATTCTCAAGGCTAGGTATTTATGTCCTATTCTATTCACCGATGTTTGTGCAAAGATCAGAGCTTGTGTCAAGTGTCAAAAATTCTCTGGAAAGTAGTAGCTCAAGTCTTTTCCATTGAAGCATGTGGTACCTTTAGGACCTTTTCAGCAGTGGGGCCTATATTTTATTGGGGAAATTCATCCTACTTTAAGTGCTCAACATAGGTGGATATTGACTACCACTGATTACTTTACTAAGTGGATAGAAGCCATCCCTACAAGGAATGCCTCCCACAAGGTGATCATTGGTTTTCTTGAGGATATTATGGCGAGATTTGATTGTCCAAACAAAATTGTCACTAATAATGCCGCATTTTTCAAGGTTGAACCATTGATCAAGTTTTGTGAAAAAATTGGAATCACATTGATTCACTCTACTCCTTACTACCCCCAAGGGAATAGACTGGTAGAGTCCTCTAACAAGAGCCTTATAAATATCATCAAAAGACTGTTAGAAGATAACAAGAAAGCACGAGATTCAAAGCTCAAATTTTATTTGTGGGATGATAGAGTGACAACAAGGAGATCTATTGGTGTGTCTCCTTTTCATCTTGTGTATGGATTTGAGGCCATATTTCCTTCTCACCTTTCCTTTCCTATGGAAAAATTCTTCCAAGACTACCAAGGAGAACCTGATGATATGATCAGAAGGATACAACAACTAGTAGAAGTGCAACAGACTAGGGAGAAACTACTAGAAAAAGCACAAGACCATCAACAGAAGATCAAGAAGGTAAGCAAAGAGGATTTCTAGCTGGGAGATCTAGTACTCAAGTGGGATGCACCCAAGAAAAACAAAGGTAAGCATGGTAAATTTGAAGCCTTGTGGATTGCTCCCTTCAAAACTCCTGAGGTATTTTCAAATAAAACTTACAAGTTGCAAAATTTGGAGGATTCTAAAGTTTTTGGTGGCCCTGTCAATAGGAATTTTATGAAAAAGTACTTTTCTTGAGCCATGAGTGGCTTTCCATTCCATTGTAAATATCATTTTTTCTTTTATTTTTGTTTGAATAAATGACCCCATAGCCCTAGGATAAGACACTGAAACTACTTGTTCTTGGTAGCCCGCAGGGAGCATGCCATCCCTTGTGGAGCCAATGTTATCACACTAAGTTGCCTTGGATCTTTAGCCCTTAATTTTAAGTTTTTAAGCCTTTAGATTTTGAATTTTTATTTATTTCCTTAAAAGTGTGATTTACTTAGGTTACCTTGAATAAGTGAAGGCTTGGGTGTTGGCTCAATTGTTGACCCTCATATAGATTTTCAACCTAGGGTCATTTTCTTGGCTTATGTTTTGAATCACTTCATGACTTGACACCAAGCCTAACTCAACCCATGACCAACATGACTTGACATGTCACTCTTCCCACTCATATCTTGGTATCCTTTCCATGTTGTCCTTGTGTCCTCTTATAATGGTCAAATCACCTTTTTGAAAAAGGAGCGTTGCCAAATCACTAGGAGTTTCTGTAGCACACTCCTTTTCCATCATTCTTTATCATGATTTGTTATCATAGTGATGATGTCATGTATACCTTGTTTTCAGCACCATGGTTAGTTAAAATATGCCTTCGAGGATTTTATCTTTATGAGCTTGCTAACGGTTTTCAAGTTTTGAATGTTTAAAACTTGGCGCTACTAAAACTATCAGTTTGGAATAGTTGGTAGTGGCACTATGGGATCAGTTGCTAAGGTGGATTTGGAATCCGAGATGTTCGTGGTAATATCCTAAACAATTGCAGAACTCCAAGTTATCATCATTTTCTAGGTATTCCATGGTTTCCCTCCTCTACATATCAAATTTGAGGTAGTAATTGTCACCTGGAGCTTTGGTAGCGACCGTCTCTGCAATTCATCCCTTCCTTCATACCTCTCTATCCTTTGTCCTACACAATCTTGCAGTCATTATCACCTGGTGCTTAGTTATTAGAAAACCATTCAACTTGCTTTCTAAGTGATGAATTTCCCAAGAAAACGTTTATTCCTTGTCTTTACGCGCTACCCAAATCACTACAAGGCCCCTACTCAAGACCAAGAGGTCATTAAGGACGCTGAAGAAGCAGAGAGAGAGGACTATAATTCTCCACAAAGGGACCTTTCACCCCCTCCTGCACCAGAATTAGAAGAAGTCCCTTCATCTACTAATTCTACAACCAAGAAAGGAAGGAAATTGCACTTCTCTTCATCTCCTTCAACAGCTAGTACAAAAGTCAGAAGACCTTTCACAAGATCATCAACTCTCAAGGAGGCTATTGAAACACAAGTCCTACCAAAGGCTTCTATTTTGAAGAAGAAGAGGGATAAGGGGAAAGGCATTGAGAAGCTTATTGAGGTGGTAGAGGTAGCCTCTGTGTAGTAGGAAGATGAAGATGAAGCCATAAAGAACCCTGTTGAGATTTTCAACATCATCACTCCACCTAGCAACCATACCTTCAAAAGATTAATTAGACAACTCAGGGAGGCTAGGAAGGAGGTTTCTCGCCTGAAATCAGAGGGCTTATCTGAAATAATCAAGATGAAAGAGCTCATGGATAATTACAGCAATACCCTTGACTTGGAAATGTTTGCAGCTAGAAGAGATCTTCCTCTCCACAAATAGCTCAAGAACCTTTATAGGAAAAACAAATATTTTTAGTCTCGGAACAGAAAACTCAAAGCAGATTTGCAACCATTCAAGGATGAGGTGGCTCAGAGGAATTTGAATGTGTTGGTGGAGGCTGCCATTGAAAAGGAGAAACCAACAGTAAATAAAAGCACACCTCCAGTGAAGAAGCTTGTTACTACAAAAGGTAAGCATGTTGTTGTGCCAGAAGGAATTCCTCCTTTCACAAGAAGGAGTGTCAGGTTGATGAAGTGATTGGAGGAATGTGAGATCCATTTTTTAGAATGCCCTATTTTTTCAAGGGTAAGTGATCGATGAAGTGTTACTTTTTCCACTTATACAGGCTTTACAGACTCCTAATGCATTCAAATCAAGGTTTTTTTGTGCTTTTCAAAGTATTAGTCTCTTCATATAGAAAGAGCATAGACATTTCGTAGTGCTATGGCACTAGGGAATCGTCTATTTTGCATATCTTATCAGTCTACTACCTACAGTGCTACCAAATCCCCTAAGATTGGTGTAGCGATGGCGCTGCTAACTTTCCAAGGTGCTACCAAATATGTTAAGCAGTGTAATGATGGCACTGTGAATTCCATAGGGTGATACCTAATTTGTTTTGATGTCGGGTGCTACAAATTTAGCAGGACCAGTTCAACATTGGCGCTACCAAATTGTGCACATAGATACATAGGCATGGCGCTACCGAATTTTACATAGAGACTAAATTACACACAGATATACACAGGCTTTGGCGCTACCGAATTTCATACAGAGACTGAATTACACGTAGAGATACACAGACTCAGGTGCTACTCATTTTGCAATCTTATTTTAGAGATTGTGCTACGAAATGTGCTGAGTATTTTGTGAAGGAGCTACAAAATCTCACTACCCAGTGCGCTACCGAATGACGCTACCAACATGTACCTGGAATCAAGGAGTTCAAGTTATGATTCTTGTGAGTGGCTGATGATGTGGATAATGGATGAGATGGTAGTTGGAAGTATGATGACAACTTACAACCTCTGCAGGACACTTGGCATGCAAGAGTATGTGCATCAATGAAGATCAAGTCAGTTTAAAGTTGGTTGGATCAGTTGCCAACATTTGCCCTTTTTATAGCATAGTTTTTAGCTTAGTTGTTAGTTGAAATAACTAATTTGGAGAATCTCATGGGAGGAAGGCGAGCTCGCACCTCCAGCTGTTGCCTTCCCTTTTTGTTATAAATAGACATTCCAAATGCTTTATTAGGTTCGAATGGTTGAGCTAGGCTCCCTTATTTTAATATTTTGATGAAGCATACGAGTTCTTTGGTTATGTACTTGATTTGAGACTTCCTGATTAATATAATTCAGCTTTCTTATTTCATCTTATTGCCTCTATTATTGTAGTGTTCATGGTTGAATGATTCACATGGAATGGTTGTAGTTGTATTATGATGAATGTTTGATTATAGTATTGTTATGATGCTCTTCAGTTTGCTTAAACTTTGAATTCAATAATATCTTGTGTTTGAGTTTTTCCTCTTTAGACTGCTAGAAGACCCGATGTCCATAGCAGACCTCTACATTTTACTCACCAAAGTCTTCCTTCTATTCACCTTTACTCCCACTCACTGACTGAAGTTTATCAAGACCTCAATTGTTTGTGCATGCTAGCCTAGATTTCTGAGTTAGAACATTATTATCTTGAGTCTTATCCATTTGACCATCTAAACACTCATTTACATTTATGTATCATCTAATGGGTACTAGGCTTATCCTCTTTGCAATCTGAGGGTGATTCGTAGTGCTAACATGTTCTTCAAGACCTATGCTCTGATACCATGTTGATATTTCAATAATCAAGGTTAAACATGAAGTTCATTCATTTTTAGCATTTCACTTAACCATAACCAATAATGTTGCAACAACCAAGATCACAAGAAGAAACACCATGCACAAGAACACAAGAAGTATCCTAGGAAACCATTCTCAACAAGGGAAGAAAACCCAGCCAAAATCCTTTGCTATATTCTTCAAGAGAAATACCTTCACCACCAATAGGACCTAGAACGCAAGAGGGTGCTCAAACCCTAGAAGAATAACTTCCAAGAGAGGTGCACACTTTTCCCAAGAAGGTGTACTTGCTGAAATTTTCAAACTCACATGAAATATATGATTCCTTAATGGGGAATTTACCTTTACTTATACTAGACTGGACCTGTCAACAAAAGTTTCTATTAGCACAATAGGTCCGACCTCACTAGCTCAAAATATAATCAATATTAACCAGATTAATTATCTTTTACATTAATTATCAATCACATTAAGGTGGGGACGACCTATACCCTTTACATTACAATTAGGGTTACAGGAAGGTCTTACTCTTGAGCAATATATCAAGGGATATTATACATCCACTAGTTCTCATCCACTAGGGGCACATCCATAGGGATGTCCATATCTCTAGCTCATTACATTACACAGAATAACCACTTCTTCACTAGTGCTCAACCACTAGGATTACGTTCACCTATGCTCGTCCATAGGCACGTCCACTCAACAGATATTCTTTCCCACTGCATTATACAGGAGAGTCATGTGAATTTTCTCATCAACTCTTCTGATCAAAGGAGGCTAATACATCATCTTCATTTATGTGCTCATGACGATGCACCCAACACTTTGGGATTTCACACGTTCACCTTGTGCTCAACCACATGCACGTCCAACTATGTAGATCCCCTTTCTCACTGCGTTACACAGGAGAATCATTTGGATTTCTTCTTAAATCTCTTTAAGGAGGAGACCATATCTATGTTCCATCTTTGTCTCAGATAGGAACCACACACCCCTCTCAAGGGATTTATCTCAGGTTTCTAATTTAGAGAATGTCTCACATAGCTGCAATCATCAACACAGAGAACACGTAAAGACATCCGAGCTCATCGGCGTAGGGATGGTTATCACTGATGCCACGTTGGATCGTGAAAGGCGATATGAAAAGGAACTGGCCACTACACTAAAGGAGTTAGATCATCTGCGTCATTTGGAAAAATACTATCAAGACTCAACACATGCCATGGTGTTTTTGAAGAGTGATTTCCAATATTCTTATGCAAAGTTCACAAACGAACGACATCTTTTCACTACAGGTATAGCCAATTTCCAAGAATATACTCTTATGGCACTGGAAACCTGCAAGGGCGTGGAGAGATGGAATGAGAAATCATACCAAGTGGTAGATAGAATTGACTACATCTGTGCAGTGCATAAGGGTCGAGACGTAGAGGAGCATGGTATTTTAGTGCTAAGGGATAGCAACATCTCTCCGATCAAGAAAGAATTTGAATATTGGATAAGTATGGCCTAGGAACCTCAATGGAAGATACATAAGAAGTGGGCCGAGTGCGAAAACGTCTGGGAAAAGATCAATCGGGAGATGAAAGGCATTGGCCTCCCAGAATTTGACTCACCCGAAGACTTTGTCGACCTGCATGACATAGTCAAGCGACATGTAGAACAAGACTCAGCATGGGCAGTGGATATCTCACATGTGTAAAGCATGGCACCATGTCAAATACAACAATTTATGGAATATCCTATCAAGGCTCATGCAGTTCTGCAGCGGTTGAGTGCTAAGATCATCAAATACAGAGAACAGACAATAGAAGTGAAAGAAATCCTTTCAGCCCCGATGGATGAACACAGGTTCCTGTATGCCAACACATGCGAGGATCTCTTCGTCAAGTGGTCATAATATGACAAGAGTCAACCAATCCAGTAAAACCATGAGATTTATTCTAGAGAACAAAGAGATCAAGTGCCACGTGGCAATATTTTGTTTTACTTAACTTAAACTTGGAGCAACTATTTTTAGTTAGTGATTCTTTATAAATAAAGGGATCGACCTTTTAGAAAGGGTCAATGGTTTTGGGAAAATACCCTCTTTTTTTAGAATTGTAAAGAACTATTTCTAAACAACCTTAATTGAGAAGTCTTGTTTAGGACCAGAGACAAAATTATGTTTTTCATCAAAAGGCATTATGTGATTGGATTGAGGAGGAATTACTTCCAAATTTTATTCCAGTAATTGATGTTGTAACGAGTAAGAGTTTCTGAATCTATTGATAAGTTATCCGTTTCAATATTTTTGCAGTTATTTTGTTCTTAATGATGGAAAACAAATCATTGTGTTAATGTGTGATTTATGTTAGAGCTAAGGAAACTATTTTTCTTGCAATCATATTTTTACATCCATATTTTTCTCACAATAATTGTATCTCAGTCAATGTTGAAACACCAACAAGTTAATGTATTAGTACTAGGCTTGTAACATGTGTGAGTATCTTTGTCTACATGCTTGAGCACGAGGGTTATCCTAAGCTCAGCCTTCTTCAATAGTTAAGAATCCCTTCTATCCGTTGGTTTATACCAACACATTTAATTTTATCGGACTCAACTAATAAAATAAAAGACAAAAAAGAGAACGTTTAATCTTAAGGAGGAAATTTTGTAGAAAGAGATCCTATCAATCACCAAGTAAATACCATTTATGAATTAACTAGATCGAAAGATCTGGAGAACCATTCCACCATAAAACTTTGCAGAGTCTATTTGGGCCTCTAAGACAGGTTTAGTTCTTACTATTGAGGTAAAGGGATCTCAGACCCCTCAATAGAACACAATAGTGTAAAAAAACATGAGATATAGTGTTGAAAGAAAAATATTGCAATTAAAACCAATTTTTTTAATGAATCAACTAGTAATTAACATTGTGTTATCCCCATTTTTTGTATAACTAAGGATATTATGTCTCGAGGCCCTCGGGTTGCAAATATGGAGTTTCGAGAGACTACCTAACCAGTAATACCCTTTTGCACAGATGGAAACCCCTCTCACCACCACAGATGGTCACAAATTTCCAGATGGCATGCACCACATCAACTAGTTTCTAGAAGGCAGTGGGCCATGCTCCATAAGGTACAAGTTAGTATTATGGTGAACATCATTTCAACAATTAATCCATTTGATCATGTTGTATCTTAGATTTCTCTAGATTTCATGATATATGCTTGAACATTATGCCTTTTTCCCTCCTTCACCTTGGTGGTTAACATTCTGCCCTAGTAAGTGGTCTTCCTTGGGGATAGGTTTGCTACTAGGAACTCCCTTAAAGAGCCATCGTACCATTCTTGAACATACTTACCACTTTCCATCATTATTCCCCTCCATTTCCTTATCTCTTGGGATTTTAGGGTGTATTGAACCAAGAAGGGGTTGTCCCTCATTATATGGGAAGAAGGGGTTGAAGGACCAGAGGGGTTGATGTTGGGTAAAAGATAAAATCCTTCTTCAAACCTTCCAGATGATTCTCCCAGGGATCACCCAAGAAATAAGTGAAATGATTATATTTGAGTAAAGGGGACCCACAATATCATAAAGATTGCTTAAAAGTTTAGTTGAAGGATAGGAGGTCTCATCACGAGCCGAACTATCCCGTCCATGAATATCTAGTGGTATGACATTGCCATCATCTGTTCACAAAAATAGGGTAATGACTCTTACTTGCATCGCTGAAAGAAAGGGGGTCTCAACACGAGCCAACCTTCTCATTTCCACTAGGTGTTTGTAGGTTACATTGCCATCATCTGGTCACCACGCTAGGGAAGTGACCTTCAACCTCTCCTTATGCTATATTGAAATAAAATACAAATAAATAAAGATAAAAGGTAATTGATGGGCTTGGAAAAAGTGCATTGTGGACTAAGGTACCACACACCCTCTACAAAGGCACCCATGAATGAGACATTACGACCCCTTGTATGTCATGAGCCCTATGGCCATTGAGTCTTGACCCCAACCACTTCATCCACTTTACATGGATTAGAAATATATCTCTTGGAAACTCTACTTTACCTAGGGAAAGATCTACCCAATAAGACACCTCATCAACCCTCCCATATTCAAGCTTGACAAGTCGCATAGTGTCCTTGAGCAATTAATTGTTTGATATAGTGATCTTTGATAAAAAAAAGCCTAGGTGGATCATTTATTGATTATATTCACTTCTCATTATGATATGAATTGAGATCCTTGGAGGGCGTGCTCATTTGTCTTTGCGGGACCTAGTTGGTGGATAGTTTTGGGAGAACAAGCCTAGCTTGGGATTTCATGGGGCTACAATCTCACAAGTTAGATGCTAAGGGCCTACATGCTAGATGAGAAAGATCATACTTGGAAGGCCTTGATGATGACTTGGATGACATAGCCTAGCCCCCATATGCCAAATGTTTTTCCTAGGAGAGGAAAAATGTCACTCCTAGAGGCTTGATGTCTCCTAGGGGGGTTAGGGATTGGTGGTGAGGTGCCATTCATTTACACATGGATGTTTTGAGTGTTATCACACAATTTGTACTTTGATAGAAGAAAAGGTAAATGTAAAGCAAATTGGCATAATGAGAGACTATCCTATCACTGTCACCTCAATAGTATGTCTCTTTCTATTTAGGGTAGTAGGCCCAGGGGAGACGTCCTCGGTGAACTGGGGGTTTGAGAAGGCAAAGGAAAAGTCCAAGTATCTAGGTAAAGATCCCCTCTCACAAGTCACCACTGATCAGAAATTCTGGTTTAATAACCAATGAAGATATAATATGTCAGAAGTGTACCTGCCCGGAACAAAGAAACAAGAAAACTATATATTTGCAAGTGCACTTGCTAGTTAGCACTTCATAAAACCATGGACTCTATTAATAAAAAAAACCTATTGAATATGGTGAAGTAAACAAAAATATTATAAAAACAATGTTTATAGAGAAATACTTCACATAAGATGTCTTGAAACTAACTTCAAAATGACTAAAAACCATTAACCATTGAAGTCCTAACATTAGCATTTAACATAAGCAAATAAGACAAAGTATAATTCATCCTTGACAATTGATTTTTTGAGATTTTAATGTTGCATCTAATGGTTGTAGCTTACTTTAGTAACAACATCAATGTTTTTAGTAGGTCAATCTATTCTAAGGTTCGAAAGTGTTATTAGGTTGTTCAAAGAGTGGGTTTTGAAGGTTGTGTTGATCAATTACTCTTAGTGAGGACTTAGACTATAGTTCTTTCTTAGGGAAAATGTAATCAATAAAGTGGCAGCAAATGTTGAAGGTACGGGATGATAATAGGAGAGAAAAAGACAAGATGGGTTGAAAATTGAAGTGTTGGCTAGCACTTTTAGGTTTTGTTGGACTTATGACTACCAACAATAATCCTTAGTGAAATATGATAGCCCTGGTAAGTTGAAGAGCTTCTTCAAAGAGTTGCAGAAACACAATTCTAAAATTTTCTGCAGAAATTAGCAAAACCCTAGAAACCTTAGGGCCAAAAAGTCAAAATGCTCGGAATTGCAATTTGAGACTTGCTAGAGATGTGCTGAAGGAGGTCGTACACACCTATCTCCTTTTTAGCCTCAACATCCAAGTTTCGAGTTCTGGAAACCCTCAGAAGAGTAGGTCGTACTGATTTTTTGGGAACCCTAGGAGGGTCGTACGGTTTCTACAGAAGAGAGAGAGGATGGCTGGAAAATGTTTGTGCAATGGGTTCTTCAAGACCTATGCTCTGATACCATGCTAATTTTTCAATAAGCAAGGTTAAGAATTAAGTTCATTCAATTTTTATCATTTCACTTAACCATAACCAATAATGTTGCAGCAACCAAGATCACAAGAAGAAACACCATGCACAAGAACACAAGAAGTATCCTAGGAAACCCTTCTCAACAAGGGAAGAAAACCCAACCAAAATCCTTTGCTATATTCTTCAAGAGAAAGACCTTCACCACCAATAATACCTAGCACACAAGAGGGTTCTCAAACACTAGAAGACTAGCGTCCAAGAGAGGTGTGCACTTTTCCCAAGAAGGTGTACTTGCCAAAATTTCCAAACTCACATGAAATATATGATTCCTCAATAGGGAATTTACCTTTACTTATACTAGACTGAACTTTTCAACAAAAGTTTCTATTGGCACAACAGGGTCGACCTCACTAGCTCACAATATAATAAATATTAACCATATTAATTATCTTTTACATTAATCATCAATCACATTAAGGTGGGGCCGACTTATACCCTTTACATTACAATTAGGGTTACAGGAAGGTCTGACTCTTGTACAATATAACAAGGGATCTTATACACCCACTAGTTCTCATCCACTAGGGGCACATCCATAGGGATGTCCATATCTCTGGCTCATTGCATTACACAAAATAACCACTTCTTCACTAGTGCTCAACCACTAGGATTACGTTCACCTATTCTCATCCATAGGCACGTCCACTCAATAGATATTCTTTCCCACTGCATTAAACAGAAGATTCATCTGAAGTTTCTCATCAACTCTTCAGCTCGGAGGAGGCTAATACATCATCTTCATTTCTGTGCTCATGACGATGCACCCAACACTTTGGGATTTCACGCGTTCACCTTGTGCTCAACCACATGCACGTCCAACTCTGCAGATCTCCTTTCTCACTACGTTACACAGGAGAATAATTTGGAGTTCTTATAAACTCTCTGTACGGAGGAGGGCATCTCTACATTCCAGCTCTATCTCAGACAAGAACCACACACCCCTCTCAGGGGATTTCTCTCAGGTTTTTTATCTGGAGAATGTCTCATGTAGCTACAATCATCAACAGACAGAACACGAAAAGACATCTAAGCTCATCGACACAGGGATGGCTATCATTGATGCCACGTTGGATCGAGAAAGGCAAGATGAAAAGGAACTGGTCGTTGCACTAAAGGAGTTAGATCATCTGCGCCATTTGGAAAAATACTATCAAGACTCAACATAGATCACAGTGTTTTTGAAGAGTGATTTCCAAGATGCTTATGCAAAGTTCACAAATGAACAACATCTTTTCACTGCAAGTATATCCAATTTCCAAGAATATACCCTTATGGCACTAGAAACCTACAAGGACATGGAGACATGGTATGAGAAATCATACCAAGTGGTAGAAATAATTGACTACATTAGTGTAGTGCAGAAGGGCCAAGACGCAGAGGAGCATGGTATTCAAGTGATAAGGGATAGTAGCATCTCTCGGATCAGGAAAACAACCGAATACTAGGTAATTATGGCCCAGGAACCTCAGTAGGAGATACAGAAGAAGTGGGTCGACTGAGAAAAATTCTGGTAAAATATCAATCAGGAGATGAAAGGCATTGTCCTCCGAGAATTCAACTCACCCGAAGATTTTGTCGACCTGCATGACATAGTCAAGTGACATGCAGAACAAGACTCATCATGAGTAGTGGAGATCGCACAAGTGGAAATCATGGCACCATGTCAAATACAACAGTTTATAGAACATCTGATCAAGGCTCATGCAGTTTTGCAGCGGTTGAGTGCCAAGATCATCAAATACAGAGAACGGGCAGTAGAAGTGAAAGAGATCCTTTCAGCCTTGATGGATCAACACAGGTACCGATATGCTAACACATGCGAGGATATATTCATCAAGTGGTTATAATATGAGAAGCTTAATCCACTCCAGTAGAACCATGAGATGTTTTCCAGAGAACAAAGAGATCAAGCGCCACGGGGAAATATTTTGTTTTACTTAACTTAAACTTGTAGCAGCTATTTTTAGTTAGCGATTCTTTATAAATAAGGGGATTGACCTTTTATAAAGGGTCGATGGTTTTGGGAAACAACCCTGGTTTTTGAGAATTGTAGAGAACTATTTCTGAACAACCTTAATTGAGAAGTCTTGTTTAGGACCAGAGACAAAATTTTGTTTTTCATCAAAAGGCATTATGTGATTGGATTGAGGAGGAATTACTTCCAACTTATATTTTAGTAATTGATGTTGTAACAAGTATGAGTTTTTGAATCTATTGATAAGTTATCTGTTTCAATATTTTAGCAGTTATTTTGTTCTTAATGATGGAAAGAAAATCGTTGTGTTAATGTGCGATTGATGTTAGAGCTAAGGAAACTATTTTTCTTGCAATCAACTTTTTACATGCGTATTTTTCTTACGATAATTGTATCTCAGTCAATGTTGAAATACCAACAAGTTAATGTATTAGTACTAGTCTTGTAACATGTGTGAGTATCTTTGTCTGCATGCTTGAGCACGAGGGTTATCCTAAGCTCAACCTTCTTCAATAGTTAAGAATACCTTCTATCAATTGGTTTATACCAGCACGTTTCATTTTATCAAACTCATCTAATAAAATAAAAGACAAAAAAGAGAACGTTTAATCTGAAGGAGGAACTTTTATAAAAAGACATCATGTCAATCACCAAGTAAAGCCCATTGATGAATTAGCTACATCGAAATATCTGGAGAACCATTCCACCATCAAACGCTACATAGTCTAATTGGACCTCTAAGGCAAGTTTGGTTCCCACTGTTGAGGTAAAGGGATCTTGGACCCCTCAACAGAACACAATAGTGTAAAAAAAACACAAGATATAATGTTGAAAGAAAAATATTACAATTAAAACCAAATTTTTTAATGAATCAATTAATAATTAACATTGTGTTATCCCCATTTTGTGGATAACTAAGGAGATTATTTCTCGAGGCCCTCAAGTTGCAAATATGGAGTGCTGAGAGACTACATGACCAAAAATACCCTTTTGCACAGATGGAAACCCGTCTCACCACCACAAATGTTCACAGATTTCCAGATGGCATCCACCACATCAGCTGGCTTTCGAAAGACAGTGGGCCTTGCTCCATGAGGTACAAGTCAGTATTATCACGAGCATCATTTCAATAATTAATCCAGTTGATCATGTTGTATCTTAGATTGCTTTAGATTTCAGGATATATTCTTGAACATTATGCCTTTTTCCCCCTTTCACCTTGGTGGTTAACATTCTACCCTAGTAAGTGGTCTTCCTTGGGGATAGGTTTGCTACTAGGAACTCCCTTAAAGAGCCATCATACTGTTCCCAACCATACTTACCAATTTCCATCATTATTTCCCTCCATTTCCTTATCTCTTGCGATTTTAGGGTGTATTGACCCAAGAAGGGGTTGTCCCTCATTCTATGGGAAGAAGGGATTGAAGGACCAGAGGGGTTGATGTTGGGTAAAATAAAAAATCCTTGTATAAACCTTCTAGATGCTTCGCCCAAGGATCACCCAAGAAAGAAGTGAAACACTTATCATTGAGTAAAGGGGACCCACAATATCATAAAGATTTCTTAAAAGTTTAGTTGAAGGATAGGAGATCTCATCACGAGCTGACCTATCACATCCATGAATATATAGTGGTATGACATTGCCATCATCTGGTCACCAAACCAGGGTAATGGATCTTAGTTGCATCGCTGAGAGAAAGGGGGTCTCAACACGAGCCAACCTTCTCATTTCTACTAGGTGTTTGTGGGTTACATTTCCATCATCTGGTCACCACGCCAGGAAAGTGACCTTCAACCTCTCCTTATGTTATATTGAAAGAAAATACAAAGAAATAAAGATAAAAGGCAATTGATGGGCTTGGAAAAAGTGCATTGTGGATGAAGGTACCACACACCCTTTACAAAGGCACCCATGAATGAGACATTACGACCCCTTGTATGTCATGAGCCATATGTCCATTGAGTTTTGACCTTAACCACTTCATCCACTTTACATGGATTATAAAGATATCTCTTGGAAACTCTCCTTGACCTAGGGAAAGATCTACCCAATAGGACACCTCATCAACTCTCCCATATTCAAGCTTGACAAGTCGCATAGTGTCCTTGAGCAATTAATTGCTCGATATAGTGATCTTTGATGCACATGCTTAGGTGGATAATTTATTGATTGCATTCACTTATTATGATGTTATGACTTGATATCCTTGGAGGGCGTGCTCATTTGTCTTTGCAGGACCTAGTTGGTGGAAAGTTTTGGGAGAACAAGCCTAGCTTTGGATTTCATGGGGCTACAATCCCACAGGTTGGATGCCAAGGGCCTGCACACCAGATGAGAAATATCATACTTGGAAGGCCTTGACGACGACTTGGATGACATAGCCTAGCCCCCACATGCCAAATGTTTTTCCTAGGAGAGGAAAAACATCAATCCTATAGGCTTGATGTCACCTAGGGGGGTTAGGGCTTGGTGGTGAGGTGCCATTCATTTACACATGGATGTTTTGAGGAGTGTTATCGCACAATTTGTACTTTGATAGAAGAAAAGGTAAATGGAAAGAAAATTGGCAAAACGAGAGACTATCCTATCAGTATCGCCTCAGTAGGATGTATCTTTCTATTTAGGGTGGTAGGCCCAGGGGAGACGTCCCTGATGACCTGGGGGTTTGAGAAGGCAAAGCCAAAGTAGCTAGGTAAAGATCCCCTCTCACAAGTCACCGCTGATCAGAAAGTTCGGTTTAATAACCAATGAAGAGATAATATGTCGAAAGTGTACCTGCCCAGAAGAAAGCAACAAGAAAACCATATATTTGCAAGTTCACTTGCTAGTTATCACTTCATAAAACCATGGACTCTATTAATAAAATAAATCTGTTGAATATGGTGAAGTAAACAGAAATCTTATAACAACAATGTTTATAGAGTAATACTTCACATAAGATGTCTTGAAACTAGCTTCAAAATGACTAAAAACCATTAACCATTGAAGTCATAACATTAGCATTTGACATAAGCACATAAAACAAAGTATAATTTAGTGTTTACAATTGATTTTTTTGAGCTTTTAATGCTGCATCTAATGGTTGTAGCCTACTTTTGTAACAACAACAATGTTGTTAGTAGGTCAAGTTATTCTAGGGTTAGAAAGTGTTAGTAGGTTGTTCAAAGAGTAGGTTTTGAAGGTTGTGTTGATCAATTACTCTTAGTGAAGACTTAGAATAGTTCTTTCTTAGGGAAAATGTATTCAATAAAGTGGCATCAAATGTTGAAGGTAAGGGATGATAATAGGAGAGCCAAAGACAAGATGGGTTGATAATTGAAGTGTTGGCTTCAACCACCAAACCCTAGGGGAAAATGACTACTAAGGTGTAGGTAACCCTATGCCTTAGTATATTTTCCTCCCTCTTTAACTCAAAGATGAAGTAAATTATGGTTAATATGAAGCAATAAGTGCTATGGTGTTGCAATGGCAAGGCCCTTAGTAATGGCTTCAAGAAAAACCTCTTCTTGGAAAAATCTAGTAGGTGAATAACTATTGAGATAAGGACAATAACATGTGCTTAATCTCCTAGGGTTTTAAGCTAGAAATTTGATAATCTTAGTAAAATGCAAAGTAAAGATACTATAACCATTCAAAGGAAAGAAGAATTGCATAATTTCACTTACATTCACCAAGAATAATCTAGCATATGCCCTAGTTGAAGACTTTCCACTAAGAAAGTGCCAAAAAACACCAAGATTACCCTCATCCAACAAGTGCGCACTAAATTTTAGTCATAAAACCCTAAGTAGGGCACAAATTTAAAATCTCACAAGTGTGATTGAAAGATGATTACAAATAAGAGGTAATTTCCCCTTATTTATACAATACTAATGACCAGAATTAGGTAAAAAAGGCTGGCATGTCCAGTTACAATTAATATCCATTTTTTACATTAAAAGTCATAATTAAAACCTAAGACATGTTGCTAACATGACATCATGCCCTTTTATGGTGACGTTAGGCCCTTTTTGGGAAGCGTTGGCCTCCTGGAGAAAAATGTTAGCCTGCTTGGGCTTCAGGAACCTGCCACATGTGCCACTTGGCACACAACTGCCTCCAGAACATCTCAAAATGATAGATGACATCATGGGTAACCTGGGTGATGTCATCGGACTTCCAAAGCCTACATCATGGTGGAAAGGGCACAACCCCCCTCGGTCCAGGCCTACCAGGCTGCTCCTAGTGAAGCATCCTCCTCTCTCTCTGATGCAATCCTCTGATCTGTCTCTGCCCCCTGTTGGGGTCTCAACATCCATCTAGTGGGATTTTAGCCACATGGAGGTCCAAAATAATCATCTCCCCATGTGTACCTATCCATTAGGTGTGGCCCTGAAACATCAACAAATACACCCTCCATGGGCTCATAAGTCATAGGGACCATAGCAATGTCAATCACATATAATCATCAAGTTATTAAACATGTGCATGAAACCCCTTTTACCCCGACAAGTGCTCAAAGAAATTATGCTAATCTGCAAGCCAGGTTTGGAGGGGATGCTAGGACGTCCTATTGGGATAATTCTCATTGGATGTGGGATGTTCCTGGGAGAAGTCAAATGCAGGCTATGTGATTGGATGAGGTGGTAAGGGATGTCTAGGCAAGGGGTGCATTGATAGCATGGAAATGTATGGCTTACCTGTGGGTGCCTCTGAGGACAGTGAGTTGCACCTTGTCATGGATGAAAATGTTTCCAAGCCCATTAATGCCTTTTATATTTTATTCTTATTTATTTTTATTTCAAGAGGCTAGTTAGGGGACACTGCCCTGGCATGGTGACCAGTGGTGGAAATTTCACCCACAAGCATTTCACAGAAATCAGAAGGTTGGCTCATGATGAGACCACCTTTCTCTTGGCTATCCCACCAAGAGCCACTACCCTAGCATGGTGACCAGTTGTTGGTAGTGTCATACCATTATATTCCCATGGACCTAATAGGTTGGCTCGTGATGAGACCCCCTATCCTCTAACTAGGTCTTTTTTTATTATTTTTTATGGGTCCCTCTACTTCTTGCTGAGAAGGTTTTATTTCTTTCTCAGGGATCCCTGGGTGAAGCATCTCAATGTTTCATTATTTTGGTTTTTATATTTTTCCATCTACTTTTACCCTCTGGGCCTTTAGCCCCTTCTTCCCATAAGGTATGGTACAACCCTTAGATATTTGCCCAACCCAATGCCCGAACCAATGTAATGGGATGGATGAGTGGGAAAAAAGATGAAAAGTGGTAAGTATGGTGGGAGCGGATGATGGCCTTTCATGAATTCCCCCAGTGGCAACTCAAACCCTATGGGTACCAGCTTACTAGGGCATCCTGTCATTTCCCCCAGGTGTGGTCAAGTGGAAAAGAATAAGGTCCAAGCACACGTTAGAAGAAAAAAAAATTAAATGCACGTATTCAAAGGTTTTGAGGATCAAACTGACACATACCATGATACCCAGACTCATTACCTCATGGAGAAAGATCCATTTCTGTTGCAGGACCAGGCCGATGTGATGGATGTTGTTGCTGCTGACAAAGTGGAGGCGTTGAAGAATGAAAGGATGGGCCCTCTAGGGCCATGCTCAAGTTGATATGGCTCTCAGTACTCCATGTCTAGGGCCTATGGGACTCGAGACATAATCTCCTTAGTTATCCCTAGGCTAGGGGATAACAAGAAGAGGTTTTTCAACATGATAAGATTGTCTAGATGCTTGATATGTGACCTTTGGAAGCCTACCCATGCTTCTCCAACACCAATGACTTCTTCCAAGTGGAAAAACATCCCCTAAAGGGGAGATGTCCATGTAAAATTAGGGTTTATTTGTGCAAAAGTGAAACTTTAATGAATTGTTTAATATTACTTTGTTAAAGGGGGAAAGATTAGGGTTGTTGACCCCTAGTCTTGTGGTTTACCCCTTAATTTGTGGACAAGTCACCTTGGTTACATTTTGTATAAATAAGAGATCATAAGATCTCATTTTCACATAACTCTCCCTCATTGTGAGAAGTATTGGTTTGAAATTTTCGCTACCTTTGGTAAAATTGTCTCTTTATGCTCTTGTTTATGGTTGTCTAATGATGTTATAGTTGATGGGAGTGATACGCTAGCCTTGGAAGACTTATCTCTTTCTATTGTGGTGGATTATCTTGGCATTTTCCCTTGAATTGGTATGGATTTTACTCTCATCCTATCATTTTTTTCAAGTCGAGGTTATTGTGCTAGGAGCTATGTGGGAAGTATAAGGGCATACACCCCCACCATAGTCGTCATCATTTTATGCTTCATTTTATTGGTTAAACAAGGATTTTCTAAGAGAATTATAAGGGAATACACCCTCTTATCTTAAACCCTATCTAGAGAAACTTTCCTTGGGAAGTAAAAGGGCTTACAGCCCCAAGGAGGTAGTTTCTCTAGCTCCTTCTTTTCATGACCCCATTAACCCAATAATTAAGAGAACTAGTCATTTATTATTGCATTGGAGAAATAAAATATTGCATTGGGAAACATGATTTTTGGTCATTTTTACTTCTTGCAAAGTGGAGTGTATTCCTTGTGCCTTGGGAACCTCACAACCACTAGGGATTCCCCATAAAGGGGCCACTTCTTTCTGTTGTTATAAAATTACATCTTCAACCATTAGGGGTGTAGAAACCCTAACTCATTTGCTTGAATAACTCTCTTATCGACCATTGGATTTTGCTCAAAGTTTGCACACTTATTCTTCTTGGTCTAGCACACTTTTTGGAAAAGTTTGAGGGATTTTTAGTGGTTGATTTTCTTTCTGTAATACATTGAATGTTTTTTTTTATAAGTTAGAGTTTGTATTAAATCCTGTCAAAAAGATACAGTTGTCTGTAGATTAATTTCAAACGTGGCAGCGACGTCCTTTTGGGAAAACACTGTTGTCATTTGTCCATAGTACTAGGTGGCAATGGTGCCCTTCTGGGAAACCACCGCTTCCATTTATCCAAGAAAAAAAGTGTACCATGCAAAAACTAAAAATATTCACAGCCACGTAGGGCAAGGTGCTGATGATTAAATTTAAACTTAAAGAAAAACAAGGCCAACCTTCCATGGTTGCCATGAAATGAGAGGAGATCGAAACCTGAAACAAGAAATCATTTAAAAACCTAGTCTGATTCGTGGCCCAACATAGACCTAGAGTGCCTGTGATTTTCCCTTGTCACGGTCCACTATAGCTTGCCGAAGGTCCTGAAGGAAGGACATCAGGGTGTCCACTCGGCTCCAACGTTCTGTGTCCCTATTCTACATGTCGAGAATAGCCGACTTGACCTCGCCCGGGTCCTTTTTGAGGTCCCTTAGTGTATCCATGATCGTTGTTTGATCATCACACATGTCACAAAAGGGGCGGGGGTGGGTGGATAGTGGAGAATCAGAAGAAGAGGAAGGAGAGAAGGCAGGACCCGAGGTGGTGGTGGGGTGATGAAAGGGGGAGGGAGGATGAGTAGGTCGTCGAGGTGGGGAGGGGGGTGGTGGTTTGAAACCCAGTGAGTTTCCAAGGTTATCAAACCACTCAACCCTACATGCGTAGGGGTTCAAGAGAGGGGAGAGGTCAAGGGTGTGCTCACGGAGTGGTTGGGCGGGGCGGGCGCATCGACAGGAGCCAAGAATGGGAGGAATTCAACTTCATGAGGAGGGTCTGGGGTGGGCGACTTCCTTCCCCTGACTGCATACTAGGCAACACCTCGTTTGGCCTTGCCTCTGAGTCAGGGCATGACGAGAGCTAGCGAAGCCCTGGGAGGGAAGACGTTGAGGGTCAACAAATCAGGAGAGGGGAAGCACAAGCATGAGCTCGAGTTTGAGTGGAGGTTGCACTAGAGAACGTTCGCGAGCCTGAAGAAGAGGTGAACTAGGGAGGTGTGGTCCTGCAAACTATGAGGGGGCGAATGAGGATGAGAGCGCCCAAGCTCGGCTTTAGGATCAGAAGAGCCAGTCTGGAGAAAATGTGACCGAGGAAGCATCCTGCATGGTGCCATGAAGACTCCCATGCCACGTAGCTTCCAATTCATGTGGCATGTTGGTTTCAAATGAAGAGTGGAGGGTGGCAACGAAAGGTTTAAACCCATGAGGTGACTCGAGTGGGGTGACATATTTGATCGGATGCCAGGTGGATAGCTTCCTGGCCAGGTGGCCTCCTCATGATGTGATCACGCCATTGGCTCGGAAGAACCCCATCTGGGGGTAATACATTGAATGTTAGATCCATAATGCTGATATAATTTTCTATAGACAAGTGTTCACAATATCCTTATCTTTTCGTGCTAGAATATTGGTTTTTGTCTTGAGTTTAGCTAGTCATTTACTAGTTTTTCTCTTTCATTTTCTACTTGATCTCTAGATTTTATTGAGAGGCTTATAGTACCATATTATTGCTGATATATATTTTTATCTATTGCTTAAAATTAGGGACAACAAGATTAACTTTTTGATCCAACTAACATACATCATTGCAAAGTGGTTTTTCTTGTGTCTCGGGCAGGTATTTCACCATTCGCAGGTCACTCAACATAATTGGAAACCCTTGGACCTTCCCAAGACTTCATTTCACACATTTCGCTCCACTTAGACTTGACCTCTAGGGGCTTCATTTCCATCTCTATTCATATCCATCTCATTCCCCCTAGGGTCATTGAGATCGCCTCCCTAGAGTGACCTAGTCACCCTTGAAGTGTGGGACCTACATCAAGGTGACATTGGGTGTAGGATTCCCAAATTGTAGCACTTGCTTTGTGGTTGGGTTTGGCTTTTCCCAACCTACAAATTGCACTATAACATTTTGGTGTCATTGCCAAGGAATATTTTGAATCTTCTTCATACCCTAATGACACTTTGGTAAGTTATCCCAAAGTCTTTCCCTTAGCTTGCCTCACGACTCCATCTAAGGGACATTCCCTTTCCCTTTTCCTTGATGAGTTCATCTTGAAACTCATCTGGCAACTCCACCTTCTTAGAATCCTTCTTTCCTCAAACCTTTTCCCCTTGGGAGGTTCAATCCTGATAAGGTTTACCAAAGAAGGACTCCTCTCAAGTCTTTCGTTGTTAAAACCCTTTTCCATTAATCCCTTCCTCTTTCTCCAATGGCTCGCCCTTGGGCAAGGGACCTCTACAAACCCATTAACATGGCCAATATCCAAGGTTACCCTAATAAAATTCCAATAGAAGTCAACAAGTGGTTGCCAAAGTTCCCAGGAAGCAATGTGATAATTGTTGAAGACCACATTTATGTCATGGGCCGGGACATGGACAATCTAGGTATTGATCATGAAGATGTGGCCATGAGGCTATTTTCTTCATCATTGACTGAAGAAGCCATTGATTGGTTCAAAGGAATCCTTGATAATCATATCACGTCCTATGATGCTTTTTCCAACTTATTCAAGAGAATATGGTCGAAAAAGGAAGATGGTGAGACACTTGGGACTTAGTTTAATCAAATAAAGAAAAAGGATAATGAAACAATAAAGGAATTCATTTCTGGATTTGACAAATTGTACAATCAAATTCCAAAAAATTACCATCCTACAACGTTATCAGTTCGTCTCCTTTACATGACTGCTTTTGAAGGGAAGTTCTGATACATTCTCAAAGATAAAAATCCTACATCATTGGAAGAGGCTAAAGAGTTTAGTATTGACATTATTTAGAGAATCACCTCGATTAAAAAATAGAACCTTTTCAGTACCCTTATATCAAGACAGAATCAAGGACGAAGGTTTCCAACAACAATGTTCCTGATCCGATTGCTCTCTTGACTCAGAAGATAGACCAAATAAATACTCAGTTTTTTCAGGTGCATAATCAACTTATGAACCGTATGACTACAGTGAAAAGAAATCAATCTACTCCTAGACCTCAGTTTTCCAGACAACAGAGAGATGCCACCAGTTGGAAACCAAGACCTGAACAAGAGGCAAAGGCCCGAGATACTTTGAAACTTGTTGGGATAGTTGATTTATAAGCTTGGTGTCTCCCATGCCAACAACCCCATAGGGAAGATGAGTGCCCCCGACAAGACGAAGATTATACTAAAGATATAAACTTCAAGATTTGCAATTTCAACGATGAACAAGTTACCCAAGAACAAATAAATGAAGCCAGAAGAATAGGAGAAAGAGAGGGGAGACTCTGAGCCTTAAATAAATTGACAGATGATTAGAAGAAGGAATTATGGAGGAGGGAAATTCTAACCTACAAAAGAAAAAATGTTTCATCCCCTCCGTGACAGCCCGATACTCCTCTTCCATCAACAGAAAAGGTGGATCCACCACCTCCACCATCGGTATGTGAGTTTCTTCCTAAGCCAACTCCTATAGATGACATTCAGTTGAATATAGATGTTGCAAGCATGTTTGGAAAACTGAACATGAAGGTCCCAATAACAGAGATGTGTAAGATCCTTTCCATGAAAAAGTAAATTTTGAAAATATTACAGGTGCCAGCCGAGAAGGAGGATCCTCCCATCATCTTGAACACTATGTACCTCGATCAGCCAAAGGACAAGAACCCTCCTTTCTATCTTTCATTAGGCATGAATGGCCTCTACTTGAACAACTGCATGCTTGATTCAGGAGCCTCAACAAATTCCATGTCATTAAAGGTGATGAAACAACTTGGTTTGAAGACAACCCAACCTTATGGAAATGTTTGTGGTATTGATTCAAGAAGAGTCAAGGTCTTGGGGGTGTGTGAAGACGTTGAAGTATTTTTGATAGATTTTCCACATATCAACATCTTCATGTACATATTGGTGATCGATGTTCTGGATGCATGGGGGATTCTCTTGTCAAGGACCTGGTCCTCAGTCCTTGGAGGTTTCCTTAGCATGAACCTTACACATTCATATATTCCCATAGACGATGGCACGTATGAGATCTTACACAACATGGAAAAGAAATATACACATGTGATGGATCTGAGGCACCCTAACTATGTCAGTGAACACTACTATGATATTCCTCCACAAGTTATTGAGTATGATTCCTCCGAGTTACCCTTCATGCAAGAAGATTCCATATAGATGTTTCTCCCATTGATAGATAAGAAGAAGGATACAAAGTATCATGGGAAGGAGCTAAGGTCTATTCATATTATGCAAGAAGAAGATGAGAAACATGAAGAAATTGTCAAAGAGATAGTCCACACAGAGCCTCCGTACGATGAGAATACACCTTGCATAGATTTCAATGAAGGAAGTATTGTGCTTATGTGGGACAAGAGAAAGGGAAAGCCCATATATGACCAAAAAGAAAACAATTCATGGCTTGGCCCTTACATCATCAGGAAGAATTCTGACAAAGAAACGTACTATCTGATAACATTAGACGAGAGGAAGATGCCACTACCAACAGATGGATCTCTTCTCCAACCTCACATCCAGGTTGTTAAGGTCCTAACCTGCACATAGGTAGATCAATGTATTCGGATGTAATAAAGGTCAATATTAATAAGACCTTTCAATAAAATAGAATAAGGTGGATGTAAGAATACCTAATAGAAGCTTCTGCTTCTAGAAGGATCTTCCTCTAGATGCTTCTCTTAA
>ML799928.1:45908-58504 GCA_009831015.1 Picea engelmannii | reverse complement strand
TAAGGGGGCGGACATGTTAAGGTCCTAACCCGCACATAGGTAGATCAATGTATTCGGATGTAATAAAGGTCAATATTAATAAGACCTTTCAATAAAATAGAATAAGGCGGATGTAAGAAGATCTAATAGAAGCTTCCGCTTCTGGAAGGATCTTCCTCTAGATGCTTCTCTTAATAGACATATTTAGTATAAATAAGGGTCGAGGGTATGAAAACCCTAGCTTGAAGATTATTGTAATAGAACGCTGCTCGACTGGAGGTTGCCCCCTCGAAGAGGCCTGTGAACATTGCTATCTGAATCAAAGTGTTGTTCTGTTGCTATTTCGTATATCATTTATGTGTATTGTGAAGATTATGCTGGATATTTTACTGTTATTCTGTCATTTCTAGCATTTCATTTCTGTTCTGCATATTTTATATATCTGGTATCTTGCACAGGTCACGTGACTTCTTCAGGGCCCATGCCCTAGGTAAGTAGGCAAGTCATTTTAATTCCCTGCATTTGCATCTTGATTGCTCATACTAGTTTAGATGCATTTCATTTTCATTTTTCTCTACTTGCATATTGATATCATGCTTGGTTTAGAATTTTTTTCTTAAATGTCAATTTTTTTTTTCTAGCTTAGTTGGTTTTGATTATGATCATATGAGAACAAGGATGAGTAGGCCATCCTGCACTTGATAGTTTGATGTTTCCTTACAGGCACAGATATACCAGGATATGTTTCGGTTCTCATCCACTCTACGAAGAGCACATGTCCCCAAGAAGGAGCTAGATGTTATCCCCATTTTGTGGATAACTAAGGAGATTATGTCTCAAAGCCCTCAAGTTGTAGATATGGAGTGTTGAGAGACTACATGACCAACAATACCCTTTTTCACAGATGAAAACCCCTCTCACCACCACAGATGGTCATAGATTTCCAAATGGCATCCACCACATCAACTGGCTTCCAGAAGGCAGTGGGCCTTGCTCCATGAGGTACAAGTCAGTATTATGGTGAGCATCATTTCAATAATTAATCCAGTTGAGTATTTGTATCTTAGACTTCTCTAGATTTCATGATATATGCTTGGACATTATGCCTTTTTCCTTGCTTCACCTTGGTGGTTGACATTCTGCCCTAGTAAGTAGTCTTCCTTGGGGATGGATTTTCTACTAGAAACTCCCTTAAAGAGCCATTGTATCATTCCTGACCATACTTACCACTTTCCATCATTATTCCCCTCCATTTTTTTTATCTCTTGGGATTTTAGGGTGTATTGACCCAAGAAGGGGTTGTCCCTCATTCTATGGGAAGAAGGGGATGAATGCCTAGAGGGGTTGATGTTGGGTAAAAGAAAAATCCTTGTATAAACCTTCCAGATTCTTCGCCCAGGGATCACCCAAGAAAGCAGTGAAACACTTATCTTTGAGTAAAAGGGACCCACAATATAATAAAGAATCCTTAAAAGGTTAGTTGAAGGATAGGAGGTTTCATTACGAGCTGACCTGTCACATCCATGAATATCTAGTGCTATGACATTGCCATCATCATGTTACCAAACTAGCGTAATGGCTCTCAGTTGCATGGCTGAGAGAAAGGGGGTCTCATCACTAGCCAACCTTCTCATTTCCACTAGGTTTTTGTGGGTGACATTTCCATCATCTGGTCACCATGCCAGGGTAGTGAACTTCAAACTCTCCTTTAGCTATATTGAAATAAAATACAAAGAAAGAAAGATAAAAGGAAATTGATGGGCTTGGAAAAAATGCATTGCGGACGAAGGTACCACACACCCTCTACAAAGGCACCCATGAATGAGACACTACGACCCCTTGTATGTCATGATCATTACACCCATTGAGTCTTGACCCCAACCACTTCATCCACTTTACATGGCTTAGAAAGGGATCTCTTGGAAACTCTCCTTGACCTAGGGAAAGATCTACCCAATAGGACACTTCGTCAACCCTCCCATATTCAAGCTTGATAAGTTGCATAGTGTCCTTAAACAATTAATTGTTTGATATAGTGATATTTGATGCACATGCTTAGGTGGATCATTTATTGATTGGATTCACTTATCATGATGTTATGACTTGAGATCCTTGGAGGGCGTGCTCATTTGTCTTTACAGGACTTAGTTGGTGAATATTTTTGGGAGAACAAGCCTAGATTGGACTTCCATGGGGCTACAAGTTCACGGGTTGGATGCCAAGGGCCCGCATGATGAATGAGAAAAATCAAACCTGGAAGGCCTTGATGATGACTTGGATTACATAGCCTATCTCCCACATGCCAAAACTTTTTCATAGGAGAGGAAAAACGTCACTCCTAGAGGCATGACATCACCTAGGGGGGTTAGGGCTTGGTGGTGAGGTGCCACTCATTTACACATGGACGTTTTGAGGAGAAGAGGGTATTCACCATGAGGATATTGTCTAGATGCTTGACATGTGGCCTTTGGAGGCCTACCCATGCTTCTCCAACACCAACGACTTCTTCCAAGTGGAAAAAACTCCCCTAAAGGGGAGACGCCCATGTAAAATTAGGGTTTATTTGTGCAAAAGTGAAACTTTAATGAATTGTTTAATATTACTTTGTTAAAGGGGGAAAGATTAGGGTTGTTTACCCCTAGTCTTGTGGTTTACCCCTTAATTTGTGGAGAAGTCACCTTGATGACATTTTGTATAAATAAGAGATCATAAGATCTCATTTTAACATAACTCTCCCTCATTGTGAGAAGTATTGGTCTAAAATTTTTGGTACCTTTGGAAAATTTGTCTCTTCGGGATCTTGTTTATTTTTCTCTTAATGTTATGGTTGATGGGAGTGATGCGCTAGCCTTGAAAGGCTTATCTCTTGCTATTGTGGTGGATTATCTTGACATTTTTCCTTGAATTGGTATGGTTTTTACTCTCATGCTATCATTTGTTTCAAGTCAAGGTTATTGTGCTAGGAGTTAGGTGGGAAGTATATGGGCATACACCCCCACCATAGTCTTCATCATTTTATGCTTCATGTTATTGGTTAAACAATGGTTTGCTAAGAGAAGTATAAGGGCATACACCCTCTTAGCTTAAAGCCTAACTAGAGAAACTTGCCTTGGGAAGTAAATGGGATTACACCCCCAAGGAGATAACTTCTCTAGATTTTTCTTTTCATGACCGCATTAACCCAATAATTAAGAGCACTAGTCATTTATTATTGCATTGGAGAAATAAAATATTTCATTGGGAAACATGATTTTTGGGCGTTTTTACTTCTTGCAAAGTGGATTGTATTCCTTGTGCCTTAGGCACCTCACAACCACTAGGGCATCCCCATCAAGGGGCCACTTCTTGTTGCTGTTATAAAATTACATCGTCAGCCATTAGGGTTGTAGAAACCCTAACTCATTTGCTTGAATAACTCTCTTACCAACCATTGGATTTTGCTCAAAGTTTGCACACTTATTCTTCTTAGTCTAGCACACTTTTTGGCAAAGTTTGAGGGATTTTTAGTGGTTTATTTTATTTCTATAATACATTGAATGTTACATCCATACGGCTGATATAATTTTCTGCAGACAAGTGTTTACAATAACCTTATCTTTTCATGCTAGAATATTGGTTTTTGTCTTGAGTTTAGCTAGTCATTTACTAGTTTTTCTATTGCATTTTCTACTTGATCTCTAGCATTTATTGAGTAGCTTATAGTACCATATTATTGCTGATATATATTGTTATCTATTGCTTCAAATTATAGACAACAAGCTTAACTTGTTGATCCAAGTAACATACATCATTGCAAAGTGTTTTTTCTTATGTCTCGGGAAGGTATTTCACCATTTGCAGGTCACTCAACATACTTGACAACCCTTGGACCTTCCCAAGAATTTATTCCACACATTTCACTCCACTTAGACTTTACCTCTAGGGGCTTCATTTCCATCTCTATTCATATCCATCTCATTCCTCCGAGGGTCGCCAATATCACCTCCCTAGAGTGACCTAGTCACCCTTGAAGTGTGAGACCTACATCAAGGTGACATTGGGTGTAGGATTCCCAAGTTGTAGCACTTGCTTTGTGGTAGTGTATCTCTATAAAGAGATGTGATGACTACATACATTTGCATAAAACCCATAAGAAAAGGATAAAACTACATTTTATAATGATACCCAAAAATCCCTAAGACTCAAAAAACTTGAAATGCAATAGCCCTAACTCTAGCACGATTAGGGCTAGGCAAAAAAGCTGAGTGTTAGTTGTGGAGCTTGATTATTTTCTTGATTCAAAGGTCTTTGTTTTTAGCCATGTTTATACCCCATGAAGATTGTACACCCCTCCACGTGGGGGGGTTTGCCCCCCCTGCGGGGTCTGGGGTGCTCATTCCTCCAGCTGGGGGGTCCGAGGGCCAACGGAGGTTCGAGGGGGGAAGCCCCTGAAGGAAAAATTTCCTTGTAAATGTATATTTTAATTTCATAGTAAATCTGGATCGTTCATTATAAGGTCACAGATATGACGATAGAAGTTATGTTAGGGTTTTTTTCCCTAGAAGGAAACCCTCTTTTATGAAGGAATTGTATTGCATATGTGTATCATTGCGAATATTGTATTCTGAGAGAAGAAATTGTGAGAGAAATAAGTGGAAGTTATAGAGGGTGTGATGTATATTGTATCGCTTCGTTTTGCTGGATAATAAAAATGAAGGACCTGACAATTTATGTGGTGGACGTAGCCCACACTGGGTGAACCACGTATATTTGTGTCTCTATTGTATTATGTATCTTCTATGTTTTATTTCCGCATTTGTTTTATTTTATTGCTCCGTGATCTTGTTTTTCTAACATTGAGTTGGACAAATTTGAGTTCTCCAAAATGAAGGGAATCCTTGCTGAGATAATAACTTTTAGTTCAATGCTTCATTTCAACTTTTGGGTCTTCTTTTCCTTGTTGGAAAGAACATTCACGGATTGAATTGGATTGTAGATCTTAGGGAATATTTTTCTTGAAAAACACATGGGAAGGTATTAGGAAATCATGATTCAAAAACTGCCAAAACCAAGACCGTTTTTCATATGGCCACCTAGATCAAATGTGGTACTAGTTCAACTATGAATAAAAGTAGATTCTAGAATAAATGCAATACAACTTGTATATTTTTTTACATTATTAGGTATCTTATCAATTTATTTTCATCTTTGACTTTGTTGGTTCTGCCATTGTCTCCTGCAAGTTTCCTATCTTCTAGACCGCTTGAATTAAATACATATATACCTAAGTTACCATAAATGTTTGGGAAAAGAATGGATACACCATTCTCCATTTTTTAAACTGAAATGGAGGGGATATGACTTGGAAAGGGCATTGAAACATTTGCGAGCCACATCCAAAAAACTAAAATATTTCTAAGTGTTATGATACGTTCTTAAAATATTCCTTGATTTTCTTAAACGTTTCTATTGCTACACAACATGTTTCCAATGAAAAAGGTAATTTTTTGACTTAAAAAAAAAATAAACCCTAAAAGCAAAGTCTAAAACCCGAGCCCTAAAATTAGGCCTCAAAGCTCATAAATAAAGATGGAAACCCTAAACCTAAATTGATTAATGGTAATCTGATTTTTTTTATGTTATGGTTTTTTTTCATTGTAGTTTTTTGAAAATGAACGAGGTTTACTTCTAGTTCAAAAAGCACTGATATTTGGACATTTTACCACATTTAATGCTCGTCGATGATAGTGTTAGTGTCACAACATAGTGTAGAAGTACAATGATTGTGTTTCATTGTCTTCTTAACTTTTGCGCCAAATTCCACAACATTGTTGCAATAAATCCCAAAGCCTTGCATATGTGATAGAACAAATTGCATATTAGAATTGTATGGTGATAGTGTCAACCCTATAAAACAACAAACTAGATTTATGAAGGTTAAATGGAATGACACTTATTTCCAATAACCTTCCAACAAGGTTTAGTGATTTGTTTTTCATTTTTTGAACTAGTATGAACTCTTCACCTATGCCCTGATATATTCCATTGCTAGTATATTCTCATGCCCCTATCCTTATGTCGTGGAGGAAATTATGATGATACCATGTTTAAAAAATTCTCCATATGATATACATGTGATACTTCAATATTATTTCATACATTTTTGTTAGTGTGAACCATAAGAAGTAAATAGAGCCAAAAGAAGTCAATGGTGTCTAAAGGCAACATTTTAACACATAATGCAATACTAAATACATTCATCACTCTTATCATCAAATCACTCAACACATGAGCTCACTTATTTATAATCGAGTGCATAACCAATCCCCCTAAAACATGGTTGATTAAGTCAACTTTGATGACCCAAGTCAACCCCAAATGGTTAGACACACCCATAAATTTAGGCCTTTTCTATGCTAATTGGTTAGTCAACTGACCCTCACAATGCCCAGTCCACTATCCAGTGGGTCAGTTGACCAACCCAATTACTCCTCATTGGAGTCACAAACTAACCTCCAAAATTAGTTTAATCACAAATTCCAACACTTATTCTAGGGATGAAATAGGTGTATTCTTTTGGTAGATCCTAGCAGTTGGATTCATCGTTTGAGTAATTTTAAGATTTAGAAGTCGGTGTTTAGTAAGTTGTTGACAGGTTCTTGATTAAATGCTTAACAAAGGTTCACTTATCTATGGCACTATGGATATAGGAATGTTGTATAGGACAATATTTGAGTTTGTTGATTTCAATTGTTATAAATGATGTGAATACTTCTAAATCTAATTGATGAATGGTAATTTGAATTAGTTGTCTCATAGTTTTTTTGCACATATATATGTCATTTCCCCACTGTATGGGATTCAACTTTTGAAAATTCATTGTATTCGTCCCTGTTGATGGCCTATTCAACTGGGGGGTCAACTCCATGTGCCGTGAAGATATACATCATCAGATGCAAATATGTCGAAGATAGTTTGGTTCTACTGGGCAATTTATGCCTCTAGCACAACTTTTTGTAAACGAAATTTCTGCACCCCTGCGTGGGTTAATAATGTAATAGGTCTGCATGGATCATAGTTAGGTCAGGTACCTTGGGATGTTTTTATTGGGAGAGTTCTTTTCACCGAGGGTTTTTTATCCTCGGGTTATTAATTGGACTTTTCAGCCTTATTAATTTCCCTTTAGTTTTTCCCTCACACCTGCAATAATTCCTCCATAGTGGTGAACAACGATCTAATGGTCTCATCCTCTGGTAGATAGTGTTTAGGAATGATGTAAATGACCATGCAAAACATCATAGAAAGTTTCGCGGAATTTCGTTGAGTCTAGATAGGTTTTTTTTAATTAATTAAATTTAATTAATTTTCCTAAGGTTGAGATTTTAATTATTTAAATAATTAATTGTTTTTGAGCAATTATTGTAAAAACTAGGTCCTTGGGATTTTGCTAGGGGTATTTGTGCTCAAAAGAAATGGAAAGGCATCCCCTACACCCTTGGACCAAGTTTCAGCTCAGTCAGACAATTTTTTCTAGGCATTTGTCCACCCAGAGTGTCAGTCAGTTAAAGCAACAATTTTAATTGATAAGTATGACATTGTCGAAATGTCAAATTTTGTAATTTTTTAGTTAATGGGGTAATGTATTGATGGAAAAGAGAAAGAGGGATGATTCCTAACCTACCCAAACCACCTCCTAACCTTTTCTCACCCCCTTGCACAACCCACTCACTAAACACCCATGCCCCTAGGGGGATTTGTGTTGCCCCCCCCGCCACATAAAAACCTTTGAAATGTCATTTAATTGATTGTGGGGCCCCTCCCATGAGTGGTGTGCCCCTCCTAGCCTACCACCTCACCCTCACATGGCCCCACACTCCACCTCACCCATCCACACCCTCAATCCATGTCAAAACCCTCAAGTGGTGCACCCCCCTCCTTGAGATTCTCTCCCTTGCTTGGTTTTTGACACTTGGATATCATCCAAGTGGGGTGAGTTTACCTCTCCAAGCTATAAAGAGAGCCTCTCATCACTCATTTCTTTACCATTTTTTGAGCTAGTGTTACTCTACTGAAATTTCTCCCCATCTCTCTTGCTCTTTGCCTCTTGCTTCCATCCCATTTTCTCTTGAGAGTCTTGGAGCAACTTGTTGCTACAACACTCTCCCATTGAATTAATAAAGCTTTGGAGAATTTTGAATCACCAAGAGTATTCTGGTTGCATTATTTCATATGAGGTGATATTGTGGTGTTTGAGTTTATTGTGTAGTGTTGAGTAGATCTCTAGTAAAGTAGTTTACTTGGGTAGATTAGCAAAGAGTATTATTGTTGGTTAATATATGTTGGATAGCTAGTTGTTTGAAGTATTTCAGATTGTTAGTTTATCTATACATATTATCCACTTCCATGCTTCACAATTTGTCTTGATTTTTGAAGGTTTACCTCAAGGGATTGTTGGGAAAGCCTCAAGAAAAAGTCTTCCCTCAAAGCCTTCTCAAACTCCTAGCTTTATTTAGTCTTATTTTCTGCTCATTTTTCATTTATATTTAATTTTGATAACCATCTTAGATAGATCATATAATTTCAATTTTATTTGGAGATTTTTATGTGAAACATTTTTGCGTAAAAAACATAATTTTTTCTTAATTTTGTTGTGTTGTGCATCATTTCCAGCGAGCATTTGCTTGCTGATTTTTGCAGATTCTTACCAGGAACAAGGGGATATGCTGCCCAAATTCACTCTCACAACACCCCCAAAGAGCCTCCATTAGTTGGGTAACGAATCTCTTCTTCTATCTATTCATTTCTAGCATTGTAGCAAGCCCCTGGGAAGTTCCCTTGAGGCTTGCATTCTCTTGTATATTTTCAGCCATTGTATTTCATTGTTGCAAGTTAGTTTATTGCCTACACCTTGGGAGATTGATTGGCTCAGCCAACCCCCCAAAATCGTTGGGCTAGGAGATAGATTTTTTCCGCATTCTTTATTTCTTGCCCCACTTGTCATTAGGACAAGGTTGTGTGGTTAGTTTGCTCTAATAATAATTGTTTAGTTTTCATTGACAACCCTCTTTGGCACAACACTGGTAGGCTTGCCTCCACCTTGTGCCATTGTGAGTGGTTTGTTTTTTTTTTTTCAAAGTTTTTTTTTAACTAATTGTCTACACCTTGGAAGAGAAATCCCCAAAATCGTATGGCTAGGTAATTATGTGTTGATGATTATTATGTTCATGGATTAAAATTCTCTAGAGTAGTCATCACACATCGTTGATCTTAGCTTAAGCCCTCAAGACACAGTTTTCTTTTCATGCTCTAATTTTTATCAAGTGCAATATCTCATGGTTTATTTGTTTTGGAAGTAATCCTTTAAATCTACAATTTGCTTGTCTCTTAAGGCATTTTCCATCCATTATTTTAAATCAGATATAGAGCATGTATGTGCTGTAGATCTTAGTTTTCTTTTCATCAAGTCACATTCATTTCCTTAACATGTTTTTTAAATGGATTAAATTACATGGCTAGATGATGATCACATAAAGCAATTTTTTGTTATAGTTGGCAAGTTGTTCTTGTCTTTCACTTTACATTTTCTTTCAAGTTTACATGCATACAAGGTTAAGTGGATGATAATATGAATGTCTTTACTTTCAGCTTTCATTTACATGTTGTGGATGCTTTATATGCTTTAATTTCATAATCTGCAACACACTCTTTAACAATCAATTAAGTTTCGGTTTGGGGCATAATTCACTGTTTTTGAACATCTAAAACTCATCTAAAACACTCACAACACATCTTAAGACTTAGTCCTAAGTCATAATAACAATTTAGACCAACTAGGACACCTAAATACCACCATCTTCGCCATCTAAAACGGGTTTGAGGAAAACAACGAAAGGTGTAGGTCGGGGACGGTCTCACGATGCACAGGATGCGTCCTTTCCAGGAAGTACTCAGATTTTAGGATTGACTGTGAAAGCTAGGGTGTGCCTCATTGCCTTACTATATTGAGCATTCAACAGTTATTTGGTAATTGGGGGAGGAGGATTTGGGTTTGACACTTAGTTAGGAGGGTAATTAAAACCTGCAAATATTTAAGCATCTCTTAGCCACTTAGTCTTTTAGGCAATCTTCTTTTGGGATATATCTTATGGTTGTTTAGAAATCTACATAGCAAGCACACATACATCTTTTACTTTTCATGCAAATCTATGGTTTAATTTTCTAAGTGTTAAATCTCTTATGTGAGTTGAGCATTCGTTTTTTCAAGTATTTCATATCTTTCAGTTTATGCTCTTCATGGTGTGATCCCTCAAGAGATAGTGCATCCCACTTAGAGGCATCTTCTTGTTGGATCTTGAGTGCTTTAGTGGTTTCCATTGAAAAGCAGTCCAATTCTTATTGGGGCATGCTTGGCCTTATGTGAATGATCTTAACTTTTGAATATCATTTAATTCTCACACTTTGGAAATTGGTTAATCTTGTCTATTTGTATCTTGTGTATCTCTTGTATAATTGTTGTCATATCTTGTATTCATTATTATAAGTATTTATAGCATTGTTGTGGAATAGTTGTAACTTTGTAATACTTGTAATCTTTTGTAATTAAACTCCCTTAAACTTAATTGAGCCCTTGCCCAACCTTTAGGCACTAGTCTTAGTTGACTTAGGGAAGAGTTTTCTTAACATAAGTGATTGTGCATCTTGCATTTGCTTCTTTTGCATCATAGGTTAGTTTTCCCCTAAACCTTTAACAAATTAAAACCAACTCCTAGAACATAAACGTTAAATCATATCTAGTAACGAGGGTCTACCACCCTTGGCTTCCCTAGGAGTAATCCTAGAAGGAAGAGGTTTAAGTCAAGGTGACAGTGTGGACTGTGAACCTAGACATTGTGCCTCCAATGACACACTAAGTGAGCTAGACTTTGTTCACATTTGCAAGTGTGTATTAGGACGACAACATATTTAGCGCCGTTGTTAGGGATAAGTCATTTATCCTTGTTCAAAACGACTTAACTTAATTTTTTAAGAACTAAACAATAAAAACTTTTAGTCCCTAAAATTCATTGAACTTTTATTGGTTGATTTTGTGTGTTTTCCTTTCCAAGTGGCGACTCCATTGAAAAAATATGTCAAGTATACTACTAGGAGAACTTCACAAGGAGTGATTTATTCTTTTCCTGAACCTGAAAAGGTTTACAGGAGGAGGCTAAATCGCCTTGCTCCTAGAAGGCTACTTGAAAGTCTTGGGGAAGAAGCACTCACTGATATCCAATATTTGTTCCAAACCAATAATCAACAAACTGTTAATAATCCCACTAATAACTTAACCATGAGTATCTTTTTGAGAACTTTGAACTTTGTAGCAATCCAAGGTTCCCCTCACACAGTTCCTGAGAAAGCCATTGACAAGTTGCCTACCATTCAGGGGAACAATACTATAAGTGTCAAGTCCCACATCCTCAACTTTCAGATGTGTGTGGAAAGATATTGTAGGGGTCATGATGAAGAAGACGTAAAGATGACTTTGTTTGTATATTCCCTTGAAGGAGATGTTGTCGAATGGTTTACTGATTTTTCCGCAGCTAAGTTTAGCACCCTTGAGGAAATATTGAATGAGTTTAGGAAAAGGTGGGGTGATCAAAAGTAGCATAGATTTCAACTTGTTTCTCTTACCACCAGCCAGAAGAAAGAAAATGAAACTTTGGTTGAATTTAACACTAAGTTTAATAGCTTGGTGAAGAGCCTTCATAGGGACATTAAGCCCTCCAATGTTGCAATTTTGATTTATTATATTGAGACATTTGAAGGTGAAATGAGGTATGCCTTAAGGGATAAGGATCATCAAACTTTATAAGCAACACAAGCTACAACTATAAGAATTGAACAGAATATGTTTGAGGCTAGGAAGTCTAATATTCCTGGTTTCACAAGAGGTTCTTCTTCAAAGGTTAATGATGAGAATAAGAAGAAAGTAAAGAGTCAAGAGTCATCAAATGATGGGATTAAGGAATTGACCCAGTTAATTAAGCAAATGGAGATTAATCATGCCAATCAGATCAATGCTTTGTAAAATAGGTTGATTACTATGGAGAGGTCCCAAAATCGTAGACAACATAAGCCAAATGATAAGTGGCCAAGAAGACCTCCCCAAAATGATCAAAGGCCACCTAATCCTTTTGAATCCACCAACTTGGTAGATCATCACGCTATACCTTATTGTAGGCCTTGTGGTGAGTTTCATGAGGAGGCTACTTGTCCAGTTTTCCTTGAGGATTCTTATAATGATTATGGGAACCAAGGAAATGAACAAATAAATGTGTGGTAGAAAGTACTATGGAGGCATGTATGATTGGATGAATTTTAGTGGTCATGGAAGTAGTGGAAACTTCATGAATGGTATTGTTGATAAGGAAACAGAAAAGTATGGGCCCAAGCCCACACCCCAACAAATTGCAGAAATGGTCAAGTATAAAGGCATTACATACCAAAGGAATGGAAATAGAGGTCATGATAAAGGTAAAACTAGTGTTCCCAAGGTATCACCAAGTCTTCCTAAGTCTAATGCACCTATTAATGCAGATTTGAATATTGACTTAGGTGGTTGGCTAAATAATGCATATATTTTAGTGCATGTGTCA
>ML799927.1:136481-164771 GCA_009831015.1 Picea engelmannii | reverse complement strand
AGTAGACATGGTGTCTTTATACTATCGCCTTGCTCTTCTAGTTACTCGGAAAGTAGGCCTAGGAAGCTTCCACATTACACTACTTCCCATGTATCTTCATGTCTTCATAGACAGTGTTCTTGCAGCAAGGAAGTGTTTCAACAGATCTATGTAGTGACACAATGGAGTGGCATGTGCGAAAAGAGCCAAGTTAGTAGTCCAAAACCTTGACACTTATCATATGTGCATGTAAAATCCTATTTAGTATTTTCATTTGAAAGAAATTGTTCCGTGAGGAAAAAAAAAAGGAAAGAAGAGGCCTATTTTCTTTTGAAAGAAATTGTTCTGTGAGGAAAAAAAAAGGAAAGAAAAGGAATAGAACATAGTATAAGTGCAATACGACCATGTGTTCATTCTGAACCCTCTGTTGGTAATGTTGAATTGTCTTTTGTGTTGTGATTTGTTTACAAGGACTAGATGTTCTACATTGTGATTTGTTTACCAGGACTGGATGTTGGATTCGATCCTGGAATGCAGGAAATATGATTTCTGCTGGAGGGAGATGTGAGTATGGTGAAGATTTGAAAAGCAAGTTGTCTACTAGTGCTAAATTTTTGAAAGGTATTACTGAAAAATTTAGTTAGGGAAGAGATGAAGTTGAGTATAAATTTGTGAAGGATAGGGAGGGATTTCCCGCTGTGATTTTTGCTGGCAGTAAACCAAATTTGAGGGGGTTTGGGCACAAATATGAAAGAAAATATGTGGGATTGACTAAAAAGGAAAGGGGATATAGGAACAAGAAGAATAATGTTGATTTTGAAGATTCAATTCATGAGCATGAGGACAATGATGCAAATATAGGGAGAGTAGTGCATAGGAATCATACTATAGATGGGCACGTTGTTGTTGGTATCAAAGGCTGAAACAACAAGAGTATGTATATGATATCGGGGAGAACTCTTGGAGCATAGGAATTCATGAGCTAGGTAACTTGATCTATATTTTCAAGGTATAGAAGTCTGATAGACCTAATGCAAAAATGGAACATAAAAACTTTTTATCTCAACATTAATCCAACTGGGTGTACTACTCTAACCAAACAAGAATCCCAGTTCACTACTCATTATACCATAAGGCAAGATAACAAAAATTGATCAAATCTACTATCCCCAGAAGAAAATTGTAAGAACAATTTAGTAGCACACCTGATTCATAGAAACTGTGTAAATATTCTCCTCAAACTACAAAGCAATTTTTTTTAGTTCACTCATAATTTCTTTAGATAAGATGAAAAAATGGTCGGAGGTGAAGTTAACAATGTGTAAGAATGGCCAATAAAATCAGCAACTGCGAGTAGCCAAATGGCATACAAACAACATGGAACGAAATAATTTCCTGGAAATTATGTTAAAGTATTTTTTGAAGAAAGAGGTTTTTAAGTTCTTTGTTCATCTGTCCTTTACAAATAAAATAAATCCTTTACAAATAAAATAAAAATAATTCCATCTGTCTAAAAAAATTTAACGTATGGTGTGGATGCCACGTTAGGTAACAAGCCTTGATAGTCAGGAAATAGTCGTGTCTCTGCAAATGAGAGAGCAATAATCGTGTCTCTACAAATGAGAAGAGCCTGACAAATCGATCCTCTCCATTCTTCATGTACATTACGAGTCTTCCTATATTTACGTACCAACCCCGTCCTTCCCTGCAGGGTGAAAAGATTAGCCTGAATCCAACCCTGTCCTTCCCAGGAACTACAATTCATAGCTGAGTCAAGGATGGTATAGACGTCTGGGTGGGAGGGCATGTCGACGACCATGTGGTTGTTGTCAGCTATCTTGGGGATGGTGAGAGCCTCCCCACCTCACATCACTTCCACCTCATCCGGATAGATCAGTAGATTTCTTTTATTTTCACTCTAAAACATGATTGGGTTAGAGTTTATAATGTATGCTTGATTAAGTTTGATCAATCCTATATTTCATAATCATTTTGATTTACAAACTATATATGATTATAATTTTTTTTATGATGATTAAATTTTTTATTTTTTATATTATTTATATATGATAATATGTACTTTAAATATTATAAATATTAAATTAAAGTTTATAATTTGTTAAGTTTAATCTTTTTTTTATACGAGCATGTGTTATTGGACTCCTACCACTATAATGCAAGAATGTCAAAGCTACTTGTCATGCTTTACACAAGGTTAGTCGAGAGTTTCGAACTAATGACTTAAAACATTAAAGAGTGCCTTAACAGTACACTCCATCGCATTGTTCTACACCTTCGGGGCTAATCAAATTTATTTTATAGATATGTAATTATTTTAATTTATAAATTATATGTGTCATCTACATTAAATTAAATTTATAAATATATAATTACTTTGAATTATAAATATTATATATGTGTGTGTGTGTGTGTGTGTGTAATTTGTTTTATATTTGTAAATTTTTTTGAATTATAAATGTTTTAAATTTGTGTACTTCAAATCCAGAAGGGATTAGGGTATGTATACTTCCATAGACTTTACGAGTCAAATCATTTGGGCTGAGAAAATCCCTTGTCCCACAAACAAGAGGATCTCATACACCAATTTGATGTATAACTTAATGATGACCTTAAAAATAGATTATTATTATTATTATAAATATATAATTTTTTGAAAACTCAATTACTTATATATATCTTTGTGAATTGATTTACATATTATTTATAATTCAAAATAAATATATAATCATAAAACAAGTTTAATCAAATTTAATATATCATAACTTCAAAATGTTTAAAATACATATTATTATTATTATTAATAATAAAGAAAACTAATCATTATAACAAATTATACTCATATTTTTTATAATTATAAATTTAATACATATTATTATTATTAACAATAAAAAAAACTAATCATTATAACMAATTATAAWCACATATTTTKTATAATCATAAATTTATAAAATACAAGBTTCTTAAAATTKATCGTAAATCATAATGTTTAAAATATATGATGTTGAAATATATAATGTTTGAATTTCATATGTGATATGTTAAGTTATAGGCTTGGATATGTATTTTAGAAATATCAAATGTACCATGAGTAATATAGTAATTTGAAAGAAACGAGTAATATAGTTAGGCCGACACTAACTAGGGTTGGCACTGATTTGAAAGAAACGACCACTTGCTTGCAAATTATTAACTTACCATTTCAATAGGCATTTGAGTCTTTCCCTCCACTCAGTGTTAACTCTTATTCACATTTCTTGATTCCTCTAAGATAGCGGAGCTTGCATTCATTTCGCACCTCTTATAGTTAGTCTGTCGGTTATCCCTCGTCCTGCTATTCCATTCCGCTGGAGACCTACCTCATCCTGCTCATGCACTCGTCAACCTACTAAGCTTGGGGGCGGGTTAGCATCTACCGAGATCGTTCTTGCAATGGATACTACCTTGTAATGTTTCAGGCTGGGACCAGGACGTCTAGCATTGCCTCCCTCTGTACTATGCATACTTCTGGAATGTGGTCGATCATTGTAGGACATGATTTTATATTCTTCTCTCGAGCTTTCCTTAGGGTTTTAGTATCCTGACTCTTCTTTGGGAATATTGACATTGGGTGGTTCAATCTCTCGCACACTCCCTGCTTCTGAATCATCTGTCTTTCTATTGACACTATCCCTCAGGATGTAGAGTTCTCCAAAATATATGATGACTTTCATGTGGATGATGAGGATGAAGAGGAGTTGGCACTGATTTGAATGAAATGACCACTTGCTTGCAAATTATTAACTTACCATTTCAATAGGAATTTGAGTATTTCCCTCCACTCAGTATTAACTCTTATTCACATTTCTTGATTCCTCTAAGATGCCACCTATTCGCTTGTTTCAGAAAAAAAAATCACAGTCAGATGTGGATTCAGGCAGGTTGATCATATACCAAAGGCACGCCATGGCACACTTTGGCCTACGGAGACATGAAATTAATGATTATGCATTCGTAGATTTGACAAATGGAAGAAGATGGACTTTTTGCCTATCATTTTGTCATGCAACGGGGTCATGGGCATTCGACCAACAATGGGGAGACTATTTCAAATCCAAAAATGCAGTCCGTGGAAACATAATTAGGTTTTTTAAAGATCAACACGATAAACTATTCATCAGGTTTATCCAACCCTGACGTTGCTGAAAGTATTGGTTAGTATTGTCATTATTTTTGTAAGATCGTTATTTGGGTGTAACATAAATCCACTCAAATACATACCTCCACATATTATCTTTCAGATGGTTTGCGTGGCAGGGACTATGGTGCACTTGTTTTGTTTTATTACTGGTAATGGTGCACTTGTTTTGTTTTATTACTGGTAATGTTTCATGTGTAGTGTGGAACCTACAGGGCCTTATCTTTCTGTGATGCATGGCAGACATATACTTTATATTTTTCAAAATTCAAGTATTTGAATAACATCCTTTCAAACTAATTATCACATCAGATTAAATCCACCTTATCATCTCAGGACTATACTTAACAAGGATTACCTAACCTCCATGGCCATTAGACGGATATTACTTTCTTTCATTTGCATAAAGAAGTTCATCAATTAATTTCAAGAGAAGCTGGCTATCCTTTTCACATATTTTGGGTTCAACCTGAAAATATTAATCCTATCAAAAGAAATATAATTGTATCAAATTTTATGAGTGGTTTTCCTGGAAGATTAATACTGTTGGAACAAAAGAGGCACGACCCCAGCATTTCGTAGAGCATCAGCTTTACCAGGAGCTGCAATGTCGCCGATGGCAGCGCCACTGAGATCAAAGTGTGGTTGGCCAGATGTGCAGATTCCACCTGGGCATGAGTCTGTAATCACTACAATCACGCCCGTTGGGTTACACAAATCGCTCATTGTGCACTTTACCTTGTTTATACATGACTTGTAACTTTGTAAGCTTCTTTGACAAAGACAAATTCATTTAATAAATACTCTAAGAATGAGTTAAATTGTTTATACTTGATAGCAAACTCCACAGCCTTGTCCTCCATTGAATAGGCATGGACTTCCTGCAGCTATTTTTGATCCATAAGCCACATCTTTCAATACACCGCCATAGCCGCAAGCCCCTCCTATTATATAATGATAATATTTCTTCAATCAAACAATTAAAATAAGGAAAGAAGATCCACTACACCACACAGGACATCGTATATATATTTTTCACTACCATATATAAGTTTTTCCTTTAAACTTGTATGCATTTTTTTAATTAGTTGCAGAGTGGGTGTGTTTGATTCTGGGCCTTCCTTCTCTCTAGTGTATGGCCATGTTTGACACATGTTTTGGACCTTCCTTCTCTCTTGTGTATGGATGAAACATAGCCCATCCGAAGTTATACACAGTTGGCTACTACTGCCTCTTAACAACAATGTAAGCCCGTGACAACAACTACACCTCACTCCTCAGTGCGCGATCTCTCTCCTCAGGACCTTCTTTCTTTCTGGCCCGAAGAACTCAACAGTTTTTCTATTTCCCTATTGGGAAATATGCACCCCTTCTTGTTTCTGGAGGATCGGCACTCGCAACTTCGCGAATCCAATGTCAAGTGCTACACCCTCGAATCCCCGAGACCCGATGTACCGAACGCCGATACAATCCTCGTCACACTTCCGTGACTTGCCACCTCGCACCTTCACTACTCGCAACCTTAACCACTGATTTCTTTGTCTTCCGAGTCCCAATGTGACGAGACTCCGAGATTCTCCTGTCATGCCTTCGCCACCTCGCGCCTCGCGACTTGAACTTTCAACTATCTGGGCTTTTAATTTGCGAGCCCCGAGCTCGTGAGATCTCCGATCTATGCCACCTATACTCCGCTTAATTTGTGGTCCCACACGCCAATCGGTGGTTGCTGAGATATCGCCTCTCGCGACTTTGCGACTCCCATTGCAAATCCTTCGACACTATTCTCACGAGATACCGATAGGTGATCCCACGAATAATACAATGGCCCTGGCTGACTTGTATCAACGCTCTGCCCTCCTGGGCTCAGAATCTTCCGACGCTTCCGCCATAATCTCCTCCTCCTCCGCAAGATCCAACGGCCCACGGAGCTTCACAAAATATCCTTGGATGATTTCATCCATCCATTCTTCCTTGTGAAAATCCACGAAAAAGGAAGAAATGTCTCTCCACGAAACTCGTTGTCTGCTCACCAACCTGCAATGCTTCCTCTGAACTTTCAACGACAACTTCCTCTACACTTATCCTTCAATGAATTCGAATGCCTACTCCTCCTGAGCTTCCTTGCGAATCTCAATTACTTAGAAGGAACTTTGCATGCATTCCTTGCGGCAAATCTTCAACTTTCTCTAAGTGTTGAAGTCTTTCGACCCTGCGCACTCCTGCAGCAGAAATCTTCAATACTTTGCTCAGAATCACAACTCTGAGACTTCGCTTGGCCTGCACACTCCTTGTACGGAACTGTGCCTATCTGCACTCTTGAGGAAATGAGAACAAAATCCTTCTCTAATTGAACCCTGCAGTCACGCACTCCTTGCAGACAAATTCAACTGCACTCCTTGTAGGAATCCCCTGGCTCACTTAGAGAAACAATTGAAACTCATTCATTCACCCTCTTAGACTTCAATTCACTCATGAAATCATATACACAGCATATAAAAGCACATGTATGACAGGAAACAAATATTCATAAGCATAACAACATCAACACAGAGATTAGACACATAACCATGGATTTGAATCAAATCTTTCTTCTATTAATTCAATATCTATACATGGATGTTCTCTACACAATTATCTGCTTGCTCTTCTTGCTCTCCTGTTCAATAATGTTACAATGATACAATGAGGGTGTCTATATCCGTTTTCCCTCTCAAACTCTAAACTATCAAATATGGACTTAATTATTCTATCTACCATCATTAACTATTTTAAATGCCTCATCTACCTAAGGACGAGAGCTATCCGCTCAAGGTCCATTACAATATATAAGTGCGTCGTCTCTTAAATGATTCATTTAAGATTACGCAACATTCCCAAAGTATTTTCAAAATGTGTGCTGGCTTATTGACACAGACGCCACCTAGGGCACGTCCTCTTCCACCAGGACCTTCTCTTTCCTCGGCCCGAAGAGCTGAACCGCTCTTCAAAATCCCTTATCGGGACTTTTCTACACCCACGGGATGCTTCTCCGACGCTCTCCCTTTACTTTATCGGGAAATTGTAACTGACTTGTTCATGAATCTTGTGCTCACGGATTCGGTTCTCACAATTCCCCAAAACCCGATGGAATATCCACTTCATGCCTTCCTCGTCTCCTATCGAGAATTTCCCTATCAGGAAATCGGTACTCACGCGGTCGTGAGTCACTGCTCCCACAAATCTCTGATTCCTGAACTCCGATGCCACCTGTCCTTTGTGCTGTCGCCTGGATCCCATGCTTTCCAGATAAATCGGGAAATCGCGTTTTGGAATTCGCGATTCCTATTGCGCAATGTCACAGACCTTTCCAACTCCTGAACTCTGATATGCAACGCCACCTGTCGTCGCCTCAGGGCGAGAATCAATCCTCCGACACCTATCCTCCACTAGGTGTCTCTACCCCTGTCGAGAAATCGCGGATCACGATTTCAATGTGTGAGAGTTCCCCGCTCTCGAAAACCCCGATGCTCCGATTTTCGAATTCCTCGGATCTCCTGCCAAGTGTCCTACCGAGATCAATGGCTATGGTTCCTTTGGGAAATCGCGAGTCACGATTCCTCCCTATGATAATTCTATGACTCCGGAGGCTTCGATTCTCCGATGAGTCGAGTCCCAATGAGCTTTGACTCCTTCCCCGTGCACTAAGGCTAAAATCCTGTGCAACTTCTCCAAGATCTAACGGCCCCCAGGATTTCACTAATCTTCCCGCTGAATCCTGACCATCGACTTCTCCTCTTTGGAGATTTCTCGAAAATGACTAAGTATTTCTTCTCCAGGCTTATTCTTCAAGCCTGCACCCGAAAACTCTGTGTGACCCTTCTTCAATCAAACTTCCTATGCTTCCCTTCGATGATACTACGAAGGCGCTATACCTTTCTGAGCTTCCCCACTCTGACTCCTTCAGAGGGATTTGTGCACCCTACTTGCGTGAAACATTCAACAACTTCCCAGGTGTTGAATCCTTCAGACTCTGTGCAACTCCTGCTGCAGCAGTCTTTAGCTTCCTTTTCTCAGATTAACAACTGAGACTTCTGGGTGAATGAGAATAAGTGTTTAACTATTGAGCCTTCATCAACACACTCTTTGCGGATGAATTCAACTGCACTCTATGCAGGAATATCCTGGCTCAGACAGAGAAACAATTGAAACTTATTCTCTTATCTCTCTCTCAGACTTCAGTTTGAAACCTTGAAATCACATGCACATCATATACAAAGAAAATGCATACCCAGAAATAAATATTCACGAGCACAACATTAACACAGAGAAAACAACAACAACCATGAAATTGAAACAAAACTTCATTCTATTAATTCAATCTTCTGTACATGGGTGTTCTTCACAGATTTCTCTATTTGCTCTTCTCTTCTTGCTCCTGAATGAATAATGTTACAATGATACAATGAGGGTGTCTATATCTGTTTTCCCTCTCGAACTCTAAACTATCAAATCTACAATTAAAATCTACCTACCAGCATTAAATCTATTAAATGCCTCATCTACCTAAGGACGAGAGATTAAAGGCTCAAGGTCCATTATAATATACAAAGGTGCTTTTCATAAATGGTTCATTTATACATTGGTGCATCATCTTAGATGAAAATTCAAAAATTTTTTGCTGGCCTTGTTTAGCTGTTCGTTGTCTTCCATGTTGGCTCGCTTGTCTTGGGCGATGCTCCTGCATCATACTCCTCGACTTGAAAACTTTCATGGGCTCCTATCCATGAGCTCCTGCACAGTCTGTCCATGCTTTTGTATCTCTGCTTCACTTTCCCAGCTGGCATCTTCCACTGGATGATTCTTCCACTTGACCAGGTATTCGAAATACTGCTTTCGCCTGGTTTTCTTTCCCACTCGCTTGTCCAGTATGCACTCCATTTGCAACTTCTCTGCAACTGGTAATTGCTTTGTCCACTCAATCACTGGTTCCTCAGTTCCAGTTTTTGCTTCACCAGCCCTGTATGGGTATAAATCTGCCACGTTGAATATCAGAGATATTCCGATGCCTTCTGGTAGCTCAATCTCATAAGCATTTTCTCATAATTTCTTCAAGATCCTGCATGGCCCAATTTTCTTCATCTTCAACTTGTTGTATGTTCCCCTTGGGAACCTTTCCTTCCTCATATGTGCCAGAACTAGATCACCAACTTCGAACTGAAGTTGTTTCCGATGTTGATCTGCTCTGCGCTTGTATTCCTGATTTGAGTCTTGCAGTCGCTGCTTCACCCTGTTGTGAAGTTCTTTCATCGCTTCAGCGAACTCCTCTACGCTCACACTGCTAGTCGCAGTCTGTTCTGACTCCCTGAGTTCAGAAACTCCCCTTGGTTGTGTCCCATACACAATCTGAAATGGGATTTTTCCTGTACTCCGATTCACTGAATTGTTGTATGCGAACTCTGCCTGTGGCAATATGTTGTCCCAGCTGCTATGGTGCTGTGTCACCAAGCTCCTCAGCAAGTCCCCCAGACTTCTGTTCACCACCTCTGTTTGCCCATCCATCTGCGGATGATACGCTGAACTAAATGCCAAGTTAGTTCCTAGTTTCTTCCATAGCGTCCTCTAGAAATGTCCTATGAATTTCGTATCCCTGTCCGAGACTATGCTTCTTGGCAATCCATGAAGTCGCACAATCTCTTTGAAAAACAAGTTGGCGATGTGTGTCGCATCGCTGGTCTTCTGGCATGGGATAAAATGTGCCATCTTTGAAAACCTGTCTACCACCACAAAGATGGAATCAACCCCTCTCTGCATTCTCGGCAATCCCAATACAAAATCCATGCTTATTGCCTCCCATGGCCTTTATGGTATGGGAAATGGCTGATAAAACCCTACATTTTGCTTTCTCCCCTTCGAATGCTGACAAATCCTGCATCTGTCAACAAATCATTTTACATCTGCTCGCATGCCTGGCCAAAAATATGATTCTCTCAGCTTTGTGAATGTCTTATCGTGGCCAAAATGCTCTGCCAAGCCTCCGCTGTGTTTTTCCTTTAACAAATTCTCCCTCATGGAGAAATTTGGAATACATAGTTGATTGCCTCTGAACAACAATCCCTCCTAGATCATGTAGTCTATCCATGGGCTCCGATCTATGAGAACTGGATTCTCAACTGCTTCATACGCTTCTCCGAAATCTTTATCTCCTACATACATGTCCTTCAGGTTTTCAAAACCCAAAGTTTTGACTCGGAATTCCTGCAGCAACAAACATTTCCTGCTCAAAGCATTAGCCACTTTGTTAGCAGTTCCTGAAATGTGTTTGATCACAAACGTGAAATTCTGCATATACTCTACCCATTTTGCATGTTTCTGATTCAACTTATCCTGTTGACTCACAAACTACAATGCATGATTATCACTATACAATACAAGTTCTTTTGGGATTAAGTAATGCCTCCACTTCTTCAATGCCTGTATGATAGCATAAAACTCTTTATCGTACATGGAGTATTTCAGCTTTGCTTCATCCAACTTCTCACTGAAATAGGCAACTGGTCTATCCTCCTGACTTAAGACCGCTCTTATGGCATATCCGCTTGCATCACATTTCACTTGAAATGTCTTCTTGATGTCCGACAACACCAACACTAATTGTTCCGTTATCTTCAGCTTCAACAGATTGAAGCTCTTCTCAGCCTCTGCTATCCAATGAAAAGACTTATGTCACTTCTTCACCATGTCCATCATTGTTGCGCTAATTCCACTGAAATTCCTGATGAACTTTCGGTAGAAACTAGCTAAACCATGGAAACTCCTTACCTCGAAAACATTTCTCGGTGATGGCCAATTCTTAATCACTTCCACCTTACTCGGATCCATTTTCAACTCATTCACCGATATGAAAAAACCCAAGTAAATGAGCTCTGTTTTCATAAATGAGGACTTCTTCATATTAATCAACAGCTTCTCCTGCTGTAGCTTCCTCATCACAATGGCTAAATGTTTCAAATGTTCGGCCTTCGTTTTACTGAAGATCAGTATATCATCCAGATATACGACTGCAAATTTCTCGATGAATTCCCTCAGGACCTCATTCCTCAATCTCATGAATGTGCTCGGCACGTTTTTCAAGCCAAACGACATGACCAACCATTCGTACAAACCTTTGTTTGTCTTGAATGTTGTCTTCCATTCATCACCTTCCCTCATGCGAATCTGATGATATCCACTCTTCAGATCAATCTTCGAAAAATAATTTGCCCCGCTCAGGCAATCCATCATATCATCCATTCTCGGCAGTAGAAACCTGTACCTAATGGTACTTTTGTTGATCTCTCTGGAGTCGGTGCACATTCTCAAACCTTCATCCTTCTTCAGACTAAGCACTGTTGGAACGGCACACGGAGTTAAACTTTCCTTGACCAATCCTTTATCCCGCAGCTCCTGCACTTGCCTTTTGACTTATTCGTTCTCCTGTGGTGTCAACCTATACACAGCTTTATTTGGCAAACTGGTTCCAGGTATGAGATCAATGTGATGACTCACACTCCTCATCAGCGGAAACGAATGAGGTAATTCATCTACCACTATGTCAGCGAACTCCTCCAGTAGTTCCTGAATTTCCTCCGACAGATCATCCACTCTTGTGCTGGTCAGAATAACTTTCGGTTTCCTGACCACAAAGAATTGTGGATCTTCCTTCTTCTCCATCTCCGTAAGGAGCTCCTTCCCACTCATGAGAAGTATGGTGTTGCTTACTTCCGGTTTCACCTCTTTATCCTTTATCGGAAGCAAAATGTGTGTCCTTCCATCCTTCTCCAAAGTATATGTGTTCATCCTTCCATCATGAACCACATTTCGGTCATATTGCCATGGTCTACCCAACAATAAATGACATACATCCATGGGAATGACATCACAGAGTATTTCATCATTATATCCCCCTATATTGATGTCTACTAAGAATTGTTTAGTGACACTCACCTGATGTCCCTTCTGTAGCCATGAGACTTTATATGGACTCGGGTGATCAGTTGTCTCCAGCTCTAATTTTTCCACCATCTCGGTTGAAACGAGATTGTCGGTGCTTCCGTTGTCCACAATGACCTTGCATTTCCTGTCCTTGGTTTTGCAAGTTTTCCTGAACAGTCTGGTCCTTTGAGTTGAACTTTCCTGCACCTCCTTCTTAGGTGTCAAAAGGACTTTTTGCATCAGAAGCGAGTTTCCACTTTCTGCGCCTTCTGCTTCAGCATCTCGCCTTTGTGCCTCGGCGATGTGAGCTTCACCTTTGTCCTTTTTCCTGTCTAGACAGTCAACTGCCTTGTGTCCATCCTTTCCACACGTGAAACATGTGATGATTCCACCTCGGCCTCTTCCCCTACCTCTGGTACGAGGAAAAGTGTTTGCATCAGCATAATCTCCTCGTTGCTCATTATGTTGTCCTCTCTGCTCAACATATTTCTATCCTCTCTATGAGGTTCCACCTCTTTCAACTTTACCCTGAGGTTTCTTCCATTCCTCCTTGGGCTTCTGATATTTCTCCTGGGCAACTGCCTTGCCTCTGGGCAGACTCCTTCCTTGCCCTCACTGACTTTGCTTACAGCTCAGCTTCTCCTCGGCTTTCAGAGCCATCTGGTAAGCATCCTCAATCGTTCTGATGGTTGTCATGTTTAATTCATCCTGAATGTCGTATCTCAGACCATTCAGGTATCTGGCTACCTTCTCATCATCGCTCTCCTAATGACCTGCTCTGATGTTCAGTCGATAGAATTCCTCGGTGTATTCTTTCACTGTCATCAGTTTCTGTCTCAGGTTCTGCATCCTCCTGAACATATTAATTTGGTAGTCTCTTGGGATGAACTTCGCCTTCATCTTTGCAATCATTCGATCCCAGATTTTAATTTTCTGCTTGCCTTTGCAGCGTCTATCAGCTTGTAGCTCGTCCCACCATAATGCTGCGTGTCCCTTCAATTTTGTGACAACATGTCTAACCTTTTTATCCTCTTCGATATCCTCATAATCGAAGTAGGTGTCAAGAGCCCTGATCCAGTCTAACAGATCTTCTGCATCCAAGCTTCCTTCATAAGTTGGAATGTCCATTTTCATCTTGAACTCATCTGGGCGATAGCTTTAATCAATCGCTCGTTGGCTGCATCTTCGGCTGCAACTTCTCCTTGTGGTTCAACTTCAACCTCATTGTTGGAATCACTAAGATCCCCTGCACCAGTTGTGCGTCTTTGAGACGTTTCCATCTCCTTGAGTCTCACTCTAAGATCTCGTATCTGTCTTTCCATTTCTAGATTCCCTGTCGGCCTGCCTCTTCTTCTCACCTCCCTATCTTTCGGGTCGGGTGACTGTCTTTCTCTTCTGGGTGGCATGGCAAATTCTTCTTTTCTCCTCTGCTATAGAAAACAGAGAGAATTCCTTGCTCGGATACCACATTGATGCAGACGCCACCCAGGGCACGTCCGTTTCCACCAGGATCTTCTCTTTCCTCGGCCCGAAGAGCTGAACCGCTCTTCAAAATCCCTTATTGGGACTTTTCTGCACCCACAGGATGCTTCTTCGACTCTCTCCCTTTACTTTATCGGGAAATCGAAACTGACTTGTTCGCGAATCCTACACTCATGGATTTGGTTCTCACAATTCCCTGAAACCCGATGGAATATCCACTTCATGCCTTCCTCGTCTCCTATTGGGAATTTCCCTATCGAGAAATCGGTACTCACGCAGTCGTGAGTCACTGATCCCACGAATCTTCGATTCCTGAACTCCGATGCCACCTGTCCTCTGTGCTGTCGCCTGGATCCCACGCTTTCCAGATAAATCGGGAAATCGCATTTTGAAATTCGCGATTACTATTGTACAATGTCACAGACCTTTCCAACTCCCGAACTCTGATATGCGACGCCACCTGTCATCGCCTCAGGGCGAGACTCAATCCTTCGACACCTGTCCTCCACTAGGCATCTCTACCCCTGTCAGGAAATCACGGATCGCGATTTCAATGTGTGAGAGTTCCCCGCTCTCGAAAACCCCGATGCTCCGATTTCCGACTTCCTCGGATCTCCTGCCAAGTGTCCTGCCGAGATCAACGACTATGGTTCCTTCAAAAAATTGCTAGTCGCGATTCCTCCCTATGAGAATTTAATGACTCCGGAGGCTCCGATTCTCCAATGAGTCGAGTCCCGATGAGCTCTGACTCCTTCCCCGCACACTAAGGCTAAAATCCTGCGCAACTTCTCCAAGATCTAATGGCCCCCGAGATTTTTCTAATCTTCCTGGTGAATCCTGACCGTCGGCTTCTCCTCTTTGGAGATTTCTCAAAAATGACTATGTATTTCTTCTCCAGGCTTATTCTTCAAGCCTGCGCTCGAAAACTCTGTGTGACCCTTCTTCGATCAAACTTCCTATGCTTCCCTTCGATGATACTACGAAGGCGCTATACCTTTCTGAGCTTCCCCACTTCGACTCCTTCAGAGGGATTTGCGCACCCTACTTGCGCTTGGCATTCAACAACTTCCCAAGTGTTGAATCCTTCAGACTCTGTGCAACTCCTGCTACAGCAGTCTTTAGCCTCCTTTTCTCAGATTAACAACTGAGACTTCTGGTTGAATGAGAATAAGTGTTTAACTATCTAGCCTTCATCAACACACTCTTTGCGGATGAATTCAACTGCACTCTATGCAGGAATCCCCTGGCTCAGACAGAGAAACAATTGAAACTTATTCTCTTCTCTCTCTCAGACTTCAGTTTGAAACCCTAAAATCACATGCACAGAATATACAAAGCAAATGCATACCTAGAAATAAATATTCATGAGCACAACATTAACACAGAGAAAACAACAACAACCATGAAATTGAAACAAAACTTCATTCTATTAATTCAATCTTCTGTACATGGGTGTTCTTCACAGATTTCTCTGTTTGCTCTTCTCTTCTTGCTCCTGAATGAATAATGTTACAATGATACAATGAGGGTGTCTATATCCATTTTCCCTCTTGAACTCTAAACTATCAAATCTACAATTAAAATCTACCTACCAGCATTAAATCTATTAAATGCCCCATCTACCTAAGGACGAGAGCTTAAAGGCTCAAGGCCCATTATAATATACAAAGGCGCTTTTCATAAATGGTTCATTTATACATTGGCGCATCATCTTAGATGAAAATTCAAAAAGTTTTAGTTGGCCTTGTCCAGCTGTTCGTTGTCTTCCATGCTGGCTCGCTTGTCTTGGGCGATGCTCCTTGATGAGTTGGCGATTCTCCTGCATCACTTATCCAGCTGTCTTCCGCTCCACGCTGGCTTGCTTGATGTATTGGCGATGCTCCTGCATCATACTCCTCGGCTTGAAAATTTTCATGGGCTCCTATCCATGAGCTCCTGCACGGTCTGTCCATGCTTCTGTATCATTGCTTCATTTTCCCAGCTGGCATCTTCCACTGGGTAATTCTTCCACTTGACCAGATACTCATAGTATTATTTTCTCCTAGTCTTTTTACCCACTCTCTTGTCCAGTATGCACTCCATCTGCGGATTTTCTGCTACTGGAAATTGTTTCATCCACTCGATTACTGGTTCCTCAGTTCCAGTTTCTGCTTCTCTAGGCCTGTATGGGTATAAATCTGCCACATTGAATATCAGATATATTTCGATGCCATCCGACAACTCAATCTCATAAGAATTTTCTCCGAATTTCTTCAGGACTCTGCATGGCCCAATTTTCTTCATTTTTAATTTGTTATATGTTCCCCTTGGGAACCTTTCTCACCTCAAGTGTGCCAGAACCAGATCACCAACTTCGAACTGAAGTTGTCTCCGATGTTGATCTGCTCTGTGCTTGTACTCCTGATTCAAGTCTATCAATCGTTGCTTCACCCTGCTATGAAGTTCTTTCATCGCCTCTACGAATTCCTCTGCACTAGCATTGCTATTAGCAGTCTATTCTGAATCTCGTAGTTCAGAAACTCCTCTCGGCTACATCCCATATACAACCTGAAATGGACTCTTTCCTGTACTTTGATTCACTGAATCGTTGTATGTGAACTCTGCCTGTGGAAATATGTTGTCCCATCTTCTATGGTGCTCCGTCACCAAGCTTCTCAGCAAGTCTCCCAGACTTCTGTTTAGCACCTCTGTCTGCCCATCCATCTGCAGATGATAAGATGAACTAAACGCCAAGTTAGTTCCTATCTTTTTCCATAGCGTCCTCCAAAAATGACCTATGAATTTTGTATCCATGTCCGAGACTATACTTCTGGGTAACCTGTGAAGTCTAACGATGTCCTTGAAGAACAAGTTTGCGATGTGAGTCATGATGCACAACGACCACCCAGGGCACGTCCGCTTCCACCAGGACCTTCTTTTTCCTAGGCCCGAAGAGCTCAAGTGCTCCTCAAATACCTTATCGGGACTTTTCTGCACCTACAAAATGATCACCTGACGACCTCCTTTTGCCTATTGGAGAATCGGCCTCGCAAGATTGCGAGTCCTGTACTCGGGCCTCAAAATCCCTGAAACCCGATGGATAATCCCTTCACGATTTCCCTACTTCGGTCAGGATTGTTCCTATCGAAAAATCATCTTTTGCGAGATTGTAAACAACTCGCCTCGGAAATCCCCGATTCTCGATCCTCGATACCGCCTCTCTCCAATCCTTAGCTCTCCTCGACTAAAACCTTTTCACATGTGACCTCTCGGTCCATGAGAGAAAGCCCCTTTTCTCTATCGGATCTTTGGGGTTTGTGAATTTGCAATGCGAAGAATTCACGCCCCTCAGATCTTCGATCCCCAATCTCTGATGCCACTTGTCCCCCTTTTCTGCGCTTTGGGGCCCACACGCTAATCGATGGTTGCCACAATATCGCCTCTCGTGACCTCGTAAACCTGGACGAAAATTTTTGCGGCTCCAACTCGCGAACCTCCGAGCTCATGATATGCCGATGCCACCTATCCTCCACTCAGCACTGTGGCTGCGTGGTTATCACATTTCGGAGTTTCAGAACTCCCCCTGCAACGATTCTCACGACACCGAGAACCCCGAAATGTCAAACCCCGACTCTTCCAGATCCTTGGACACGCGTCTTGCAGATCAACGACTCCTACTGTGTCAGGAAATCACAAATCACGATGTCAACATACAAGGCCCCTGTCTCCGGAACCCCGATTCTCCGATCCACGATCCTTGGGATCTCTTGCCACGTGTTCCCGCTGAAATCAATGGTTGAGGCCCCTTCGGGAAATCGCGGATCGCGATTTCTTTCTATAAGAGTTCCACGACCATAGAAACCCCGATATCCCTAACTCCGAATCTCCGGGATCTTCTCTGCTCCTCCAGGCTTAACCCTGCGCAACTTTCCCGAGATCTAACGGCCTACGGGATTTCGTTGTTTCCTTCGACGAATCCTAGCTGTCGATTCCTCCTCCTTTGGAGATTTCTCGAAAATGGCTAAGTATTCCTTCTCGCACTTTGTCCTTCAAAGCCTGCGCTTGTGGCTCCTGCTCGAACATTCCTCCGCATAAAACTCCTGCACTCTACTTTCGACAATATCCCGGAAGTGCTAAACCTCCTAAGATTTTCCACTCTGACTCCTTCAGAGGGATTTACGCACACTACTTACGCTCTGCATTCAACAACTTCCCAGGTGTTGAATCCTTCAGACTCTGCGCAACTCCTACAGCAGCAGTCTTTAGCTTTCTTTTCTCAGATTAACAACTGAGACTTCTTCTTCTGCCTGTGCACTCTCCGCACAACTTCAACAACCAACTCTCAATCCTAGACAAGTAAGATCAAAAGTTAAACTATCGATCCCTCATCAACGCACTCCTTGCGGATGAATTCAACTACACTCTTTGCAGGAATCTCCTGGCTCAGACAGAGAAACAATTGAAACTTATTCTCTCCTCTCAGATGTCAGTTTAAACCCTGAAATCACATGCACAGCATATGCAAAGCAAATTCATAACCAGAAAAACAAACATTCATGAGCACATAAACAATCTACACAGAGAAACAACACCAGCCATGAACTTGAATCAGAACTTTCTTCTTTTAATTCAAATGTCTGTACATTGGTGTTCTTCACAGTTTTCTCTCTTCACTCTCCTCTTCTGAATGTTGCTTATGGATAATGTTACAACGATACAATGAGGGTGTCTATATCCATTTTCCCTCTCAGACTCTAAAACTGTCTAATCTGGAAATAAATCATATCTACCTGCATTAAATCTATTAAATGCCTCCTATCTATTTCAGACAAGAGCATATGGCTCGAGGTCTGATACAACATACAAAAGGAACTCCTTCATAAAGGATCATTTAAGACTTGTGCTACAATCCCAAAGCACTTTTCAAAATTTGGGTTTGTTTATCTAGCTGAACTTCCGCTTGATGTGTTGGCTCGCTTGCTGAGTTGCCGATGCTCCTGCATCATACTCCTCAGCTTGAAAACTTTCATGGGCTCCTGTCCATGAGCTCCTGCACGGTCTATCCATGCTTTTGGATAACTGCTTCTGTCTCCTAGCTGGCATCTTCCACTGTATGATTCTTCCATTTCACCAGATACTCGAAGTATTGCTTCCATCTGGTTCTTTTGTTGACTCTCTTGTCAAGTACACGCTCCATCTGTGGCCTTTCTGCAATCAGAATCTGCTTCTGCCACTGGATTTCTGGCTATTCATCACTTCCAGTTCCTACTTCCTTAGCCTTATATGGATATAAGTCTGAGACATTGAATGTCGGAGATATTCCGATCTCATCCGGCAACTCAATCTCATAAGCGTTTTCTCTGAATTTCTTCAGGACTCTGCATGGCCCAATCTTTTTCATCTTTAACTTGTTGTAAGTTCCCCTTGGGAACCTTTCCTTCCTCAGATGTGCGAGAAATAGATCACCAACTACACTCTAATTGAAGATTCTTAAGATAGTGGGCAATGATCAAGGTCTTGCACTATAATGTAAAGAATAATGACAAACTGACGCACAATGGCCACCCAGGGCACGTCCGCTTCCACTAGGACCTTCTTTTTCCTAGGCCCGAAGAGCTCAAGTGCTCCTCAAATCCCTCATCGAGACTTTTCCGCACCCACAGAATGATCACCTGACGATCTCCTTTTGCCTATCGGAGAATCGTACCTCGCAAGATTGCGAGTCCTGTACTCGGGCCTCAAAATCCCCGAAACCCGATGGATATTCCCTTCACGATTTCCCTGCTTCAGTTGGGATTGTTCCTATCAGAAAATCAGCTTTTGCGAGATTGTAAACAACTCGCCTCGGAAATCCCCGATTCCCGATCCTTGATACCGCCTCTCTCCAATCCTTAGCTCTCCTCGGCTAATCCCTTTTCACATGTGACCTCTCGGTCCATGAGAGCAAGCCCCTTTTCTCTATCGGATCTTTGGAGTTCGTGAATTTGCAATGAGAAGAATTCATACCCCTGGGATCTCTGATCCCCGATCTCCGATGCCACCTGTCCCTCTTTTATGTGCTCTGGGGCCCACATGCTAATCGATGGTTGCCACAATATCGCCTCTCGCGACCTCGTAAACCTGGATGCAAATTTTTGCGGCTCCAACTCGCGAACCTCCGAGCTCAGGATATGTCGATGCCACCTGTCCTCCACTCAGCACTGTGGCTGCGTGGTTATCACGTTTCGGAGTTTCATAACTCCCCCTGCAACGATTCTCACGACACTGAGAACCCTGAAATGTCGAACCTCGACTCTTCCAGATCCTTGGACACGCGTCTTGCAGATCAACGACTCCTACTGTGTCGGGAAATCACAAATCGCGATGTCAACATACAAGGCCCTTGTCTCCAGAACCCTGATGCTCCGATCCATGATCCTTGGGATCTCTTGCCACGTGTCCCCGCTGAAATCAACAGTTGAGGCTCCTTCGGGAAATCGCGGATCGCGATTTCTTTCTATAAGAGTTCCATGACCATAGAAACCCCGATATCCTGAACTCTGAATCTTCGGGATCTTCTCTGATCCTCCAGGATTAACCCTGCACAAATTTCTCGAGATCTAACAGCCTACGGAATTTCGTTGTTTCCTTCGGTGAATCCTAGCTGTCGATTCCTCCTCCTTTGGATATTTCTCGAAAATGGCTAAGTATTCCTTCTCGCACTTTGTCCTTCAAATCCTGCGCTTGTGGCTCCTGCTCGAACCTTCCTCTGCATTAAAATCATGCGCTCTACTTTTGACAATATCCCGGAAGTGCTAAACCTCCTGATCTTTTCCACTCTGACTCCTTCAGATGGATTTACGCACATTACTTGCGCTCGGTATTCAACAACTTCCCAGGTGTTGAATCCTTTAGACTCTGTGCAACTCCTGCAGCAGCAGTCTTTGGCTTTCTTTTCTCATATTAGCAACTAAGACTTCTTCTTCCACCTGTGCACTCTCCGCACGGCTTCAAAAACCAACTCTCAATCCTAGACAAGTAAGATCAAAAGTTAAACTATCGAGCCCTCATCGACGCACTCCTTGCGAATGAATTCAACTGCACTCTTTGTAGGAATCTCCTAGCTCAGACAGAGAAACAATTGAAACTTATTCTCTCCTCTCAGACGTTAGTTTAAACTCTGAAATCACATGCAAAGCATATTCAAAGAAAATGCATAACTAGAAAAACAAACATTCATGAGCACATAAACAATCTACACAGAGAAACAACACTAGCCATGAACTTTCTTCTATTAATTCAAATGTCTGTACATGGGTGTTCTTCACAGTTTTCTTTGTTCGCTCTCCTCTTCTGAATGCTGCTTATGGCTAATGTTACAATGATACAATGAGGGTGTCTATATCCATTTTCCCTCTCAGACTCTAAAGCTGTCTAATCTGGAAATAAATCCTATCTACCTACATTAAATCTATTAAATGCCTCCTATCTATTTCAGACAAGAGTGTATGGCTCGAGGTCTGATACAACATACAAAATGAGCTCCTTCATAAAGGATCATTTAAGACTTGCGCTACAATCCCAAAGCACTTTTCAAAATTTGGGTTTGTTTATCCAGCTGAACTTTCGCTTGATGTGCTGGCTCGCTTGTTGAGTTGGTGATGCTCCTGCATCATACTCCTCGGCTTGAAAAATTTCATGGGCTCTTTTCCATAAGCTCCTGCACGGTCTGTCCATGATTTTGGATAACTGCTTCTGTCTCCCAACTAGCATCTTCCACTGGATGATTCTTCTATTTCACCAGATACTCGAAGTATTGCTTCCGTCTGGTTCTTTTGCTGACTCTCTTGTCAAGTATACGCTCCATCTGTGGCCTTTCTGCAATCAACATCTACTTCTGCCACTGGATTTCTGGCTGTTCATCACTTCCAGTTCCTGCTTCCTTAGCCTTATATGAATATAAGTCTAAGACATTGAATGTCGGAGATATTCTGATCTCATCCGGCAACTCAATCTCATAAGCGTTTTCTCCGAATTTCTTCAGGACTTTGCATGGCCCAATATTTTTCATCTTTAACTTGTTGTATGTTCCCCTTGGGAACCTTTCCTTCCTCAGATGTGCCAGAAATAGATCACCAACTTCGAACTGAAGTTGTCTCCGATGTTGATCCACTCTGCATTTATATTCCTGATTTGATTCCTGCAATCGCTGCTTCACTCTGCTGTGAAGTTCTTCCATCGCCTCTGCGAATTATTCAGTGCTTGCACTCTTTGTCATTATCTGCTCTGAATCCATCAGCTCAAATACTCCTCTTGGCTGCCTCCCATATACAACCTGAAATGGACTTTTTCCTATGCTTCTATTCACTGAATTGTTGTAAGCAACTTCTGCCTGTGGCAACACATTATCCCAGCTGCTGTGGTGCTCTATCACTAGGCTTCTTAACAAATCTCCCAGGCTTCTGTTTACAACCTCTATTTGCCCATCCGTCTGAGGATGATAGGCTGAACTAAACATCAAGTTATTTCTCATCTTCTTCCAGAGTGTCCTCTAGAAATGTCCAATGAACTTTGTATCCCTGTCTGATACAATGCTTCTAGGTAAACCATGAAGTCTAACAACCTCTTTGAAGAACAAATTTGTGATATGAGTCGCATCGTTGGTCTTCTGGCATGGAATAAAATGTGCCATTTTAGAGAACCTGTCAACCACCACAAAGATCGAATCATGTCCTCTTTGTGTCCTCGGTAATCCTAATACGAAATCCATGCCGATTTCATCCCACGGCCTCTCAGGTATGGGTAATGATTGATAGAATCCCGCATTCTGCTTTCTGCCCTTTGAATGCTGGAAAATTCTACACCTGTCAACAAAATTTTTGACATATGTTCACATCTTCGGCCAGAAATAGGCTTCACTCAAATTTGCAAATGTCTTATCGTGGCCAAAATGTCCTGCTAATCCGCCACTATGCTTTTCTTTTAGCAGATTCTCCCTCATGGAGCAATGTGGAATGCATAACTGATTTCCTCTGAATAACAGTCCATTTTGGATCATGTAATCCATCCACGGGCTTTTGTCTCTGAGAACTGGATTCTCAGCTACTTCGTATGCCTCTGCAAAATCTGCATCACCCACATACATGTCCTTAAGGTTTTCAAAACCCAACGTCTTGAATCAGAACTCCTGCAACAACAAACACTTCCTTCTCAAAGCATCAGCCACTTTGTTAGCAGTACCTGAAATGTGTTTAATTACAAATGTAAAATTGTGCATATAATCTACCCATTTGGCATGTTTCTGATTGAACTTCTCTTGTTGAGTCACAAACTGCAATGCATGATTATCACTATACAAGATAAATTCCTTCGGAATCAAATAATGCCTCCACTTCTTCAACGCCTGAATGATGGCATAAAACTCTTTATCATATGTGGAGTACTTTACTTTGGCCTCATCCAGCTTCTCACTGAAATATGTAATAGGTCTGTCCTCCTGGCTCAAGACCGCTCCTATGGCAAAGCCACTTGCATCACATTTCACCTGGAACACCTTTGCAAAATCTGGTAACACCAAAACCGGCTGTTCATTGATCTTCCGCTTCAACAGATTAAAAATTTTCTTTGCCTCTTCAGTCCAATGAAAATATTTATGTCTTTTCTTGACTGTGTCCATCATTGCTGCGCTAATTCCACTAAAATTTCTAATGAATTTTCTGTAGAAACTTGCCAATCCGTGGAAACTTCTCACCTCGAAAATATTTCTCGGTGATGGCCAATTTTTAATTACCTCCACTTTACTTGGATCCATCTTCAATTCATTTGCCGATATGACAAACCCCAAGTAAATGAGTTATGTCTTCATAAATGAAGATTTCCTCACGTTCATCAACAACTTCTCTTGCTGCAGTTTCCTCATTACTGTAGCTAAATTCTTTAGATGTTCTTCTTTTGATTTGCTGAAAATCAATATGTCATCTAGATAAACAATGACAAACTTACCAATTAATTCCTTCAACACTTCATTCATCAGCCTCATGAATGTACTTGGTGCATTTGTCAAACCAAACGGCATGACTAGCCATTCGTACAACCCTTCATTGGTTTTGAAGGCTGTCTTCCACTCATCGCCTTCCCTCATGTGAATCTGATGGTATCTGCTTTTCAAATCAACCTTTGAAAAAAATTTGGCTCCACTTAAGCAGTCCATCAAGTCATCCATTCGTGGCAATGGAAACCTATACTTGATGGTTATCTTGTTAATGGCTCTGGAATCAGTGCACATTCTCCAACCTCCATCCTTCTTTGTACTTAGTACCGTTGGAACGACACACAGACTTAAACTTTCCCTGACCAGTCCTTTATCCAGCAGTTCCTGCACTTGCCTTTTAACTTCTTCATTCTCCTGCGGCGTCAACCTGTACGCAACTTTGTTCGGCAAACTGGCTCCTGGTACGAGGTCTATGTGATGGCTCATGCTCCTCATCGGTGGAAATGAATGAGGTAATTCGTCTACCACAATATCAGCGAACTCTTCTAACAGTTCCTAAATTTCCCTCGGCATATCATCCACTCTTGTGCTGGTCAGAACAACTTTCGGTTTCCTAACCACAAAGAATTGTGGATCTTCCTTCTTCTTAACTTATGCCAGAAGTTCCTTCCCACTCATGAGAAGTACCCTGTTGTTCACTTCCGGTTTCACCTCCTTATCTTTTATTGGAAGTAACATGTGTGTTATCCCATTTTTCTCCAAAGTATACGTATTTATCTTCCCATCATGAATTACGTTTTTGTCATATTGCCATGGTCTGCCTAGCAATAAATGACATACATCCATAGGAATAACATCACAGAGTATCTTATCATTGTATCCTCCTATCTTGATGTCCACTAAGCATTGTTTAGTGACACTCACCTGATGTCCCTTCTATAGCCATGAGACTTTGTATGGACTCGGGTGATCAGTCATTTCCAGCTCTAATTTTTCCACCATCTCAGTTGAAACGAGATTGTCGGTGCTTTTGCTGTCCACAATAACCTTGCATTTCCTATCCTTGGTCATGCATGTGGTCCTGAACAATCTGCTTCTCTGAGCTGTGTCCTCCACCTCCTTCTCGGGTGTTAAGAGAAATTTACGCATCATCAATGACCTTCCGTCTTCTGCATCTTTTGCTTCAGCAGCTCGCCTTTGTACCTCAGCGATGTGAGCTTCACCTCCATCCTTCTTTCTGTCTGGAAAATCAACCACCTTGTGTCCATTTTTCCCACATGTATAGCATGTGATGATTCCTCCTCTGCCCCTTCCTCTACCTCTGGTACGAGGAAAAGTACTGTTATCAGCATATCCTCCATCCTGTTCTATCTGCTTCCTTCGCTATTCAGCGTGCTATCCTCGCTGAGAACTTCCACCTCTTTCCGTTCTGGTCTGAGGCTTCTTCCATTCATCCTTAGATTTCTGGAGCTTATCTTGGGTAACCGACTTACCTTTCGGCTGGCTCCTGCCTCTGCCTCGCTGTGTTGGCTTACGGCTTAGCTTTTCTTCCGCCTTCAACGCCATCTGATACGCATCTTCAACCGTTCTGACGGTTGTCATACTCATCTCATCCTGGATATCATATCTTAAGCCATTCATGTACCTGGAAAATTTTTCATCATTGCTCTCCTGATGACTTGCTCGGATATTGAGCTTGTAAAATTCTTCAGTATACTCCTTCACTGTCATCAACTTCTGTCTCAGGTTTTGCATTCTCCTGAACAGTGTGATCTGATAGTCCCTTGGGATGAATTTTGCCTTCATCTTTGTAATCATTCGATCCCAGCTTTTGATCTTTTGTTTGCCTTTGGAACGTCTATCTGCCTGAAGTTCGTCCCACCATAATGTTGCGTGTCCCTTCAATTTAGTGATAGCATGCCTTACCTTTTTATCCTCTTCGATATCCTCATAATCAAAGTAGGTGTCAAGAGCTCTAATCCATTCCAACAACTCTTCTGCAACCAGACTTCCTTCATAAGCTGGAATGTCCATTTTCATCTTTGAACTCATCTGGGTGATAGATTTTATTAATTGCTCATTGGCTGCATCTTTAGCTGCAACTTCTCCTTGTGGCTCAGCTTCAACTTCACCTTCGGAGTCACTCAGATCTCTAGCACTGATTATGCGTCTCTGCGTTGCTTCCATATCTTCCAATCTCTCTCTGAGATCGTGTATCTGCCTTTCCATTTCTGGATTCCCTGCTGGCCTACCTCTTCTTCACACATCCCTATCCTCTGGATCAGGTGACTTCCTTTCCCTTCTTGTTGGCATGGTGAAATATTCTTTTCTCCTCTGCTACATAAAATAGAGAAGTTTCTCTCACTCTGATACCACACTGACGCACAATGGCCACCCAGGGCACGTCCGCTTCCACCAGGACCTTCTTTTTCCTAGGCCCGAAGAGCTCAAGTTCTCCTCAAATCCCTTATCGGGACTTTTCCGCACCCACAGAATGATTACCTGACGATATCCTTTTGCCTATCGGAGAATCAGACCTCGCAAGATTGCGAGTCCTATACTCGGGCCTCAAAATCCACGAAACCCGATGGATATTCCCTTCATGATTTCCCTACTTCGGTCGGGATTGTTCCTATCGGAAAATCGGCTTTTGCGAGATTGTAAACAACTCACCTCGGAAATCCCCAATTCCCAATCCTCGATACCGCCTCTCTCCAATCCTTAGCTCTCCTCGGCTAATCCCTTTTCACATGTAACCTCTCGGTCCACGAGAGCAAGCCCCTTTTCTCTATCGGATCTTCGGAGTTCGTGAATTTTCAATGCGAAGAATTCACGCCCCTAGGATCTCCGATCCCCAATATCCAATGCCACCTGTCCCCCTTTTCTGTGCTCTGGGGCCCACACGCTAATCGATGGTTGCCACGATATCACCTCTCGCGACCTCGTAAACCTGGACGCAAATTTTTGCGGCTCCAACTCACGAACCTCCAAGCTCATGATATGCCGATGCCACCTGTCCTCCACTCAGCACTGTGGCTATGTGGTTATCGCGTTTTGGAGTTTCGGAACTCCCCCTGCAACGATTCTCACGACACCGAGAACCCCAAAATGATGAACCCTGACTCTTCCAGATCCTTGGACACGCGTCTTGCAGATCAACGGCTCCTACTGTGTCGGGAAATTGAAAATCGTGATGTCAAAATACAAGGCCCCTGTCTCTGGAACCCCGATGCTCTAATCCATGATCCTTGGGATCTCTTGCCACATTTCCCCGCTGAAATCAACAGTTGAGGCTCCTTCGGGAAATCGTGGATCGCGATTTCTTTCTATAAGAGTTCCATGACCATAGAAACCTCGATATCCCAAACTCCGAATCTCCGGGATCTTCTCTGATCCTCTAGGCTTAACCTTGCGCAAATTTCCCGAGATCTAACGGCCTATGGGATTTTTCTGTTTCCTTCGGTGAATCCTAGCCTTCGATTCCTCCTCCTTTGGAGATTTCTCGAAAATGGCTAAGTATTCCTTCTTGCACTTTGTCCTTCAAAGCATGCGCTTGTGGCTCCTGCTCGAAACTTCCTCCGCATAAAACTCCTGCGCTCTACTTTCGATAATATCCGGAAGTGCTAAACCTCCTAAGATTTTCCACTCTGACTCCTTCAGAGGGATTTATGCACACTACTTGCGCTCGGCATTCAACAACTTCCCAGGTGTTGAATCCTTCAGACTCTACGCAACTCCTGCAGCAACAGTCTTTAGCTTTCTTTTCTCAGATTAACAACTGAGACTTCTTCTTCCACCTGTGCACTCTCTGCACAGCTTCAACAAACAACTCTCAATCCTGGACAAGTAAGATCAAAAGTTAAACTATCGAGCCCTCATCAACGCACTCCTTGTGGATGAATTCAACTGCACTCTTTGCAGGAATCTCCTGGCTCAGATAGAGAAACAATTGAAACTTATTCTCTCCTCTCAAAAGTCAGTTTAAACCCTGAAATCACATGCACAGCATATTCAAAGCAAATGCATAACCAGAAAAAAAAACATTCATGAGCACATAAACAATCTACACAGAGAAACAACACCAGCCATGAACTTGAATCAAAACTTTCTTCTATTAATTCAAATGTCTGTACATGGGTGTTCTTCACAGTTTTCTCTGTTCGCACTCCTCTTCTAAACGTTGCTTATGGCTAATGTTACAACGATACAATGAGGGTGTCTATATCCGTTTTCCCTCTCAGACTCTAAAACTGTCTAATCTGGAAATAAATCCTATCTACCTGCATTAAATCTATTAAATGCCTCCTATCTATTTCAGATAAGAGCGTATGGCTCAAGGTCTGATACAACATACAAAAGGCACTCCTTCATAAAGGATCATTTAAGACTTGCGCTACAATCTGTTATCCACATTTTTGGTTATCAAGATGATAATATGATTATGTCATGATGATGGAAGATCAAACTCTTCATTAAGAACTTTTTCCTGAAGAAGGTTACACTTGTCATTTTCTCAAAATCATATTTTGAAAATAGTTCGCAGGCTGCATACATACTCTCTTGCGGGAATCCTTAATTTCCGCATGCTGCATTCAGCTTGACTGCGGACTTTCCGCACTGTGTTAATGGTTAGGGTGCGGACATGTTTCTGAAGAAAGAAAATGAATAAGTTCTCGATCCTTCTAGAAGGAATCTTCTAGAAGGGTGAGTTGGAGTTCGAATGGTTGGCAAAATA
>ML799927.1:76328-99191 GCA_009831015.1 Picea engelmannii | reverse complement strand
CTTTACATTATAGTGCAAGGCCTTGATCATTGCCCACTATCTTAAGAATCTTCAATTAGAGTGTAATTCCATGGATTTTTTTAGTGAAGCTTAATTTTACCTATGGTCATGTTCAAAATAAATACTCACTTATAAAGATGTATAAAAGTTATGAAATAATTATTTTGACTAAATATCTCTATATTCTAGGTCCTATTACAATATAGGAACATTAATTCTTCATATTACACCTATCTTTAACAATGCCCCTTAACCCTATCGAGAATAAATGACTCATTTTTGGTGCAACCTTCCCCACTCCTCAGAGGATGGTCGCGATCACCAGGACCTTCTCCCTCTCTGGCCCGAAGAGCTGAATTTTCTCTTCAACTCCCTTATCGAAAGTTCTTTACCCACAACAACTCTCCACTGATCTCCCTTCCAAATCGGGAAATCGGAATTCGCGATTTCGTGAATTCTGTAGTCACGCGCCTTATGCCTTGTGAATCCCCAAATACCGATACGGGTCAATCGTTGACTTTCTTCTCTTTCTATTGGAGTTTTCCCTATCGGGAAATCACCCCTCACGATGTCAACGAATTGAAACTTCAACCTCCGAATCTCGATGTGCCAATTCTCTGATAACACCTGTCCTCGTTGCTGACACTTGGACCCCACACACCTGTAGCGATCGGGAAATCGTCGATCGGGAATTCGCGATTTCCGCGACACCGTTTCACAGGACCTCCCAAGTCCCGAACTCCGATATCCGATGCCACCTGTCAATACCAACCACTATCACTGTGGGACCCGTCGCAACTCGGAGTTTCGTGAATTCTCCATGATTATTTTGACACCAAAAGTTCCGAAGTGCCGAACCCCGATTCTCCGGGATCTTGCGCCACGTATCTCCTCTGAAATCAATGGCCCTGCTCTTCTTGGGGAATCGCTAATCGCGATTTCGTCACATAAGAGTTCCACGACCACGGAAACCCTGATATCCCGAACCCCGATTCCTGGGGTCTTCCCTGATCCTCTGGGTTTAAAACCCGCGCAATTTTTCCGAGATTTGACGGCTATCGGGACTTCACCAATCTTACCTACGAATACCAATCGTTGGCTCCTCCTCCTTGAAGGATTTCTTGGAAATAGTCAAGTGCCTCTACGACGACCTGTTCTTCAAGCTTGCGCTTGGACTTCCACTCGTGCCTTTGTTGATGCAAATCTTCTGTGCTCACTTTCAACGATGTCACAAAGGGACTATCCCTCTTGAGCTTATCCTCGCTTCACAAATCTGTATGAGGACTTGTTGCATGCACTCTTTGCGGAAAAGCTCTGAATACGACTAAGTAATTGAAAATCTTCGATTCTGCGCACTCCTGCAGTAGAAATCTTCCACTCCCTTAGCTCAGAATCGAAACTCTGAGTCTTCGTCCAACCTGCACACACCTTGCACGGTTCTGGTGCCAAATATGCACTTCTGGGATGAGAACAAAATTTATCTCCAAGTAAACCCTACAGTCACGCACTCCTTGCAGACAAGTTCAACTGCACTCCTTGCAGGAATTCTCTGGCTCACTTAGAGAAACAATTGAAACTTATTCACTCATCCTCTCAGATTTCAAATCAACCATGAAATCACATACACAGCATATAAAAACAAGTGCATAACAGGAAGAAAATACTCATGAGAATAACATCAACACACAGAGAAATAACACATCACCATGGAATTGAACTAAAGCTTTCTTCTATTAATTCAATCTTTGTACATGGGTTTTCTTCATACAGTTCTCTGGTCTACTCTCCTCTTCTTGCTCCTGAATGCTAATGTTACAATGTACAAAGGAGGGTGTCTATATCCGTTTCCCTCTTGAAACTAAAGTTGTCTAATCTAGACTTAAAAATCTATCTACCTACATTAACTAAAGTAAATGCCTCCTATCTACTTCAGACAAGAGCGTAAGGCTCGAGGTCTGATATAATACAATAGGCGCTCCTCCATAAATGTTTCATCGAAGGATATGGCACTTCATATTTAATGCAAATTCAAAAATTTATCAAAAGTTATCAAGCTTGTATGTCACGTTTGATTTGAGAGTCGCGATGCTCCTGCATCATACTCCTCAGCTTGAAAACTTTCATGGACTCCTGTCCATGAGCTCCTGCACGGTCTATCCATGCTTCTAAATTACTGCTTCTGTCTCCCAACTGGCATCCTCCACTGGGTGATTCTTCCATTTCACCAGGTACTCAAAATACTGCTTGCGCCTGGTCTTTTTTCCCACTCGCTTGTTCAGTATGCACTCCATCTGTGGCTTCTCTACAACTGGTAATTGCTTTTGCCACTAGATCACTGGTCCTTCAGTTCCAATTTCTGCTTCTTCATCCTTGTATGGGTATAAATCCGAAACATTAAATATCGGAGATATCCCGATGCCATCCGGCAACTCAATCTCATATGCATTCTCCCCAAATTTCTTCAAGACTTTGCATGGCCTAATTTTCTTCATTTTGAGCTTGTTATATGTTCCTCTTGGGAACCTTTCTTTCCTCAGATGTGCCAGAACAAGATCGCCAACTTCGAATTGAAGTTGTTTCCGATGTTGATCTGCTCTGCGCTTATACTCTTGATTGGACTTCTGCAGTCGCTGCTTCACCTTTGTGTGAAGTTCCTCCATCGCCTCAGCGAATTCTTCTGCACTCGCGCTGCTAGTCGTAGTCTGTTCTGACTCCCTAAGTTCAAAAACTCCCCTCGGTTGTGTCCCATACACAATCTGAAAAGGACTTTTGCTGGTACTCCGATTCACAGAATCGTTGTATGCAAACTCCGCCTGTGGCAATATATTGTCCCAGCTGCCATGGTGTTCTGTCACCAAGCTTCTCAACAAGTCTCCTAGACTTCTGTTGACCACCTTTGTCTATCCGTCTGTCTACGGATGATAAGCTAAACTAAACGCCAAGTTAGTCCCTAGCTTCTTCCATAGCGTCCTCCAAAAATGACCTATGAACTTTGTATCCCTGTCCGAGACTATGCTTCTCAGCAATCCATGCAGTCTAACAACCTCTTTGAAAAACAAGTTCGCGATGTGGGTCGCATCGTTGGTCTTTTGACACAGAATAAAATGTGCCATCTTCGAAAACCTGTCTACCACCACAAATATGGAATCAACCCCTCTCTGCGTCCTTGGAAAACCCAATACAAAATCCATGCTTATGGCCTCCCATGGCCTCTCGGGTATGGGCAATGGCTGATAAAAACCTGCGTTCTGCTTTCGGCCCTTCAAATGTTGACAAACTCGACACCTGTCAACAAACCTCTTGACATCTTCTCGCATGCCCGGCCAAAAATACGATTCGCTTAGCTTCGCGAATGTTTTTTCATGGCCAAAGTGCCCTACCAAGCCTCCACTGTGTTTTTCCTTTACCAAATTCTCCCTCATGGAGAAAATTGGAATACACAGTCGATTGCCTCTGAACAGTGATCCATCCTGGATCAAGTAGTCTATCCACAGGCTTCGGTCTCTGAGAACTGGATTCTCAGCTGCTTCCTATGCTTCTCCGAAGTCTGCATCTCCTGCATACATGTCTCTCAGATTTTCAAACCCTAAGGTTTTGACTCTGAACTCCTGCAACAGTAAACATTTCCTTCTCAAAGCATCAACCACTTTGTTAGCAGTTCTTGAAATGTGTTTGATCACAAATGTAAAATTCTGCATGTACTCTACCCATTTTGCGTGTTTCTAGTTCAACTTCTCCTGTTGACTCACAAACTGCAATGCATGATTATCGCTGTACAATACAAATTCTTTTGGGATCAAGTAATGCCTCCAATTCTTTAATGCATGTATGATGGTATAAAACTCTTTCTCATATGTGGAGTATTTCAACTTTGCTTCATCCAGCTTCTCGCTGAAATATGCAACTGGCCTGTCCTCTTGACTCAAGACCGCTCCTATGGCAAAGCCACTTGCATCACATTTCACCTGAAATGTCTTCTGAAAATCAGGCAACACCAAAATTGGTTTCTCTGTGATCTTCCGCTTCAACAGATTGAATCTCCTTTCAGCCTCTGCTGTCCAGTGAAAAGTCTTATGTCGCTTCTTCACTGTGTCCATCATTGCTGCGCTAATTCCACTGAAATTCCTAATGAACTTTCGGTAGAAACTAGCCAATCCATGGAAACTCCTCACCTCAAAAACATTCCTGGGTGATGGCCAATTCTTTATCACTTCCACTTTCTCTGGATCCATTTTCAACTCATTTGCTGAAATCACAAAACCCAAATAAATGAGCTCTATCTTCATGAAGGAACACTTCTTCATGTTGACCAACAGCTTCTCCTGCTGTAATCTTCTCATCACAATGGCCAAATGCTTCAAATGTTCATCCTTGGTCTTACTGAAGATCAGTATGTCGTCCAGATATATGACTACAAATTTCCCGATGAATTCCCTCAGGACTTCATTCATCAGTCTCATGAATGTGCTTGGCGCGTTTGTCAAACCAAACGGCATGACTAGCCATTCGTACAAACCTTCATTTGTATTGAATGTTGTCTTCCATTCATCACCCTCTCTCATGCGAATCTGGTGATATCCACTCTTCAAATCTATCTTCGAAAAGTAATTTTCCCCACTCAGGCAATCCATCAGATCATCCATTCTTGGCAGTGGAAATCTATACCTGATGGTGATTTTAATTATCGCTCTAGAGTCTGTACACATTCTCCAGCCTCCATCCTTCTTCGGACTAAGTACTGTTGGAACAACACATGGAATCAGACTCTCTCTGACCAGTCCTTTGTCCAGCAACTTCTGTACTTGCCTCTTAACTTCCTAATTTTCCAGCGGCGTCAATCTGTACGCTGCCTTGTTCGAAAAACTTGCTCCTGGGATGAGGTCTATGTGGTGACTTACACTCCGCATCGGTGGCAACGAACGAGGTAGTTCATCCACGATGATGTCAGCGAACTCTCCCAGCAGTTCCTGAATCTCATCTGGCAAGTCATCCACTCTTGTGCTAGTCAGGAAAATTCTCGGCTTCCTGACCACAAAAAATTGTGGGTCTTCCTTCTTCTCCATCTCTGTGAGAAGTTCCTTCCCACTCATGAGAAGTATGGTGTTACTCACTTCCGGATTCACCTCCTTATATTTTATCGGAAGCAATTTGTGTGTCATTCCATCCTTCTCTAGGGTATATGTGTTCATTTTCCCATCATGAACAACATTTCGGTCATATTGCTATGGTCTCCCCAGCAATACATGACAGACATCCATGGGGATGACATCACATAGGACCTTATCCTTATATTCACCCATTTTGAATTCAACCAAACATTGTTTAGTGACACTCACCTGATGTCCCTTCTACAGCCATGATACTTTATATGGACTCGGGTGATCAGTTGTCTCCATCTCCATCTTTTCCACCATCTCGGTCAAAAGGAGATTGTCTGTGCTTCCGCTGTCCATGATGACCTTGCATTTCCATCCCTTGGTCTTGCAAGTTGTTCTGAACAGTCTAGTCCTCTGAGCTGTGTCCTCCACCTCCTTCTCGAGTGTTAAGAGAACTTTGTGTACCGTAAGTGACCTCCCACTTCCGGTATCTTCATCCTCAACATCACGCCTCTGCGCCTTAGTGATGTGAGCTTCTCCTCCGACTTGCTTTTTCTCTGGACACTCAAATGACTTGTGCCCATTCTTCCCACATGTAAAACATGTGATCACTCCTCCTCTTCCCCTACCTCTACCTCTAGTACGAGGAAGAGTTTTTGCATCAGCATAATCTCCCCGCTGATCATTTTGTTGTCTTCTTTGTTCAACCTGTGGTTGTCCTCGCTGTGAGGTTCCACCCCTTTCAACCTTACCCTGAGGTTTCTGCCATTCCTCCTTGGGCTTCTGGTATTTGTCCTGGGCAACTGCCTTGCCTCTGGGCTGACTTCTGCCTCTCCCTCACTGACCTTGCTTACGACTCAGCTTCTCCTCGGCTTTTAGAGCCATCTGGTAAGCATCTTCCACCGTCCTGATGGTTAGCATGCTTAATTCATCTTGACTGTCGTAACTAGATCCATTCTGATATCTTGCCACTTTCTCATCATCGCTCTCCCGATGACCTGCTCTGATATTGAGTCTATAAAATTCTTCGGTGTATTCCTTCACCGTCATCAACTTCTGTCTCAGGTTCTGCATTCGCCTGAGCAGTGTGATCTAGTAATCTCTCGGGATGAATTTTTCTTTCATCTTCGCGATCATCCTGTCCCAGCTTTTGATCTTTTGTTTTCCCTTGGAACGTCTATCTTCCTGTAGCTCATCCCACCATAATGCTGCATGTCCCTTCAATCGGGTGACAGCATGTCTGACTTTCTTGTCCTCTTCGATCTCCTCATAATCAAAGTAGGTGTCAAGAGCTCGGATCCAATCCAGCAACTCTTCTGCATCTAGACTTCCCTCGTAGACTGGAATATCCATTTTCGCCTTCACACCCATTCTGGCAATGGCTTTGATCAATCGCTCGGTTGATGCGTCCTCTGCTACGAATTATTCTGCATGTCCAACTTCCTCTTCTACTTCGGAATCACTAAGATCCCCTGCACCAACTCCGCGTCTTTGCGTTGTCTCCACCTCCTCAAGCCTTGCTCGGAGATCTCTCATTTGGCGCTCCATTTCTGGATTTCCTGTCGGCCTACCTCTTCTTCGCACATCCCTGTCTTCTCGATCAGGTGACTGCCTTTCTCTTCTAGGGGGCATGGTGTCTTCTCTTCTCCGCTACTGAAAGCAAAGACTTCCCGCTCTAATACCACTTGGTGCAACCTTCCCCACTCCTTAGAGGATGGTTGTGATCACCAGGACCTTCTCCCTCTCTAGCCCGAAGAGATGAATTTACTCTTCAACTCCCTTATTGGAAGTTCTTTACCCACAACAACTCTCCACTGATCTCCCTTCCAAATCGGGAAATCGGAATTCACAATTTCGCGAATTCTGTAGTCACACGCCTTATGCCTTGTGAATCCCCAAATCCCGATACGGATCAATCGCAGACTTTCTTCTCTTTCTATCATAGTTTTCCCTATCGGGAAATCACCCCTTGTGATGCCAACAAATTGAAACTTCAACCTCCGAATCCCGATGTGTCGATTCTCCGATAACACCTGTCCTCGTTGCTGACACTTGGACCCCACACACCTGTAGCGATCGGGAAATCACCAATCGGGAATTCGCGATTTCTGCAGCACCATTTCATAGGACCTCCCAAGTCCCGAACTCTGATATCTGATGCCACCTGTCAATACCAACCACTATCACTGTGGGACCCATCACAACTCGGAGTTTCACGAATTCTCCGTGATTATTTCGACACCAAAAGTTCTGAAGTGTTGAACCCCGATTCTCCGGGATCTTGCACCACGTATCTCCTCTGAAATCAACGGCCTTGCTCTTCTCGGGGAATCGCTAATCGCGATTTTGTCACATAAGAGTTCCACGACCACGGAAACCCCGATATCCCGAACCCCAATTCCTGGGGTCTTCCCTGATCCTCTAGGTTTAAAACCCGCGCAACTTTTCCGAGATCTGACGGCTATCGGGACTTCACCAATCTTACCTACGAATACCAACCGTTGGCTCCTCCTCCTTGAAGGATTTCTTGGAAATAGTCAAGTGCCTCTACGACGACCTGTTCTTCAAGCTTGCGCTTGGACTTCCACTTGCGCCTTTGTTGATGAAAATCTTCTGTGCTCACTTTCAACGATGTCACAAAGGGGCTATCCCTCTTGAGCTTATCCTCGCTTCACAAATCTGTATGAGGACTTGTTGCACGCACTCTTTGCGGCAAAGCTCCGAATACGACTAAGTAATTGAAAATCTTCGATTCTGCGCACTCCTGTAGCAGAAATCTTCCACTCCCTTAGCTTAGAATTGCAACTCTGAGTCTTCATCCAACCTGCACACACCTTGCATGGTTCTGGTGCCAAATCTGCACTTCTAGGATGAGAACAAAAGTTATCTCCAAGTAAACCCTGCAGTCACGCACTCCTTGCGGACAAATTCAACTGCACTCCTTGTAGGAATTCTCTGGCTCACTTAGAGAAACAATTGAAACTTATTCACTCATCCTCTCAGATTTCAAATCAACCATGAAATCACATACACAGCATATAAAAACAAGTTCATAACAGGAAGCAAATACTCATGAGCATAACATCAACACACAGAGAAATAACACATCACCATGGAATTGAACTAAATATTTCTTCTATTAATTCAATCTCTGTACATGGGTGTTCTTCATACAGTTCTCTGGTCTGCTCTCCTCTTCTTGCTCCTTAGTGCTAATGTTACAATGTACAAAGGAGGGTGTCTATATCCATTTTCCCTCTCGAAACTAAAGCTGTCTAATCTAGACTTAAAAATCTATCTACCTGCATTAACTAAAGTAAATGCCTCCTATCTACTTCAAACAAGAGCGTAAGGCTCGAGGTCTGATATAATACAACAAGCGCTCCTCCATAAATGTTTCATCGAAGGATATGGTGCTTCATCTTTAATGCAAATTCAAAAAGTTATCAAAAGTTATCAAGCTTGTATGTCATGTGTTTAAAAACACATGCGCTGGCTCCACGTTTGCTTTGACAGTCGCGATGCTCCTGCATCAATTTTGTAAAGACAAAACACATCTATGAAATCACCTTTTTGGAAAAACATGTTAAAACTATAACACCATCCTTTATACTAAGTAATCCCCCATCCTTAGCTCCACAGGCAATAAACACTCCCATTGGGAGCCCATCTAATATAAAAGATGCCATCTTATTAAAAAACATTATTTGTGAATATGCTTGAGAGCTATGAAATCCTACTATAAAAAACTTCCTTGTGAATATGCTTGGAAGCTATGAAATCCTCCCCTTAGGGGAGACAATCTAAAACCATGAAATTATTCATTCTTCTAAGAAACCCACCATCCTTAGCATTAAATGAATCCCTTTCACATATGTGTAATCCACAAAAGCATAACATGGCATTTGAACAAATTAAACATTAATGGAACAATAATAGCATTTAGATTATAAGCTAAGTCTAATTTAATATGTAGCAAATCAAACTATATTTTGGAATGTCTTTTTATTCTATTTATTTTTGTGGAAATTTTCAAATTTCAAATTTCAAATGTTGGAATTGTTATTTCAATTGAAATGGATATCAACAAATTCATTTGTACTATGAAAAATGGTTAAGTTTCAAATTTTCACTATAAAAATGCGATTTTTCAGATTTATATTACTTGTTTACAATACTTCATTTTCACAAGACAAATACATGTTGATAATAATGTTTATTAAAAAAAAAAAAAAAATTAATAAATATTAAAAAGAAGTATTTTTAAAAAATAATTAAATAGATATATGTTAATCATAATAATTTTTTTAAATCATCAAGTTTCTAAAAATTAAAGCAAACAAATATATATTAATAATATTTAAAAAAAAACATTATAATTTAAAAATTATAAAAAAAAAAACATTGTAATTTAAAAAAAAAAACAATTTTTAATAAAATTTAGAAAGAATTAATTTTAGAAGAAAATTAAACAAATACATGTTAATCATATTTTTTTTTTAAAATCATCAATTTTCAAAAAACTTAAAATAAACAAATAAATATATAGTAATGATATTTAAAAAAAAAAAGTATATATTAATAATATTTAAAAAAATTAAAATAATTTTTAAGATGGTTCGAGAATAATAATTTATTCTACCATGTGAGAAAGTGAAAAAAAAATAGAATGGGTATGGAATATATTTAGAAGTTGATGGTAACTGGAACTTTGTTCCGCAATGTCTTGGGAGTGTTCCTCTAGCTGTGTTGGTTTGCTTTGGTAGTTGGGAGTGTTCTTCAAGCTCGGTTGGTTTGCTTCGGTAGTCTTTCAGTTGTGCATGTAGATGATGCGTCTGAGAGGGTAAAATCCTTCCTAGAGTTTTTGTACTGTTGATTGGAGCTGACATTTGAGTGAGATTATTTTCCAAAGTACCATTTTCTTTACTTCAACTCAAGATGTGTTTCACAAAATGTAAATTAAAGATGGGCAACCTGGCGATGTAGCCAAAATGGATACTCAGAGCTAGGGATTTGTAGGTGGTGTTAAGAAAGGTTCTTATCATCAAGAAACAAAAGATGTATTGAGGTGAAAGAGTGCCCACAAGCACATAACATTTCAGTATTTGTGACCGGGGCATTTTGATAGATATTCATAAACTAACATAATTATATAATTTAAATTAAAGTGGTTAATATAGACAGTTGGATAGTATTTAATTTATTTAGTTATATCCACCACCATAAACACTGAATGATTACATGTTCAATTTAAAATAGCTTCTTCCCATAAATGAATAAAATTAAATTAAAGTGGTTAATATACGAGCTTTAAATGATTCAACTATAACATGATAATAATGCCATGGATGTATATGAAAATGCATGTTGTTGAATCAATGTCTCTAGTATTTAAAGGAAGTCCAGGCACACTCCATATCCAAAGCAAATTGTGAAACAATTTATATTGGATTTAGAATAGATTAATATAAAATTGCTTGAATATTGAAAGTATTGAAGATCTTGCATGTAGATGACATATGCAATTTGTGTTCACTGCCTGGGATTTTCATGCATGTTTTGCATGAAAAATGTAAGCACTAACCCTCGAGGAGAGAGAAAGTAATTCCATCTCTATCAATTGTTTAACAATGAATATACATGGAGATGTTAAGATTTCAAACAACCCAAGTTAAGTCAAAACAATGGGATGTAAAAAGAAGACTTGTCAGTCGGACATTCATAGAATGGAAAAAAGAAGGCTAAAAAAAGTTAACACATGCTCATGTTGATACATACTTTAATGAGGTGTTACCACCTGAAATACAGGTCCATTTTGGGTGTTCAAAAGCCTTCTTTTACCAACATTGAGCAAGGAATTGTGAGCTAAAGACCTGTCACCAAACTTTACAATCCAGCCTCTTGCAACAGATTTCAGATTATGGATTTTGGGGTATTTTTCTCAAAGTTGAGTTCTTTATTACATGATGCAGGAGCATCGCCAATACATCAAGTGAGCCAGCGTGGAGCGGAAGACAGCTGGATAAACCAACACACATTTTTTTGGAAATACTTTGGGAATGTTGCGTAATCTTAAATGAATCATTTAAGAGACGACGCACTTGTATATTGTAATGGACCTTGAGCGGATAGCTCTCATCCTTAGGTAGATGAGGCATTTAAAATAGTTAATACTGGTAGATAGAATATTTAATTCTAGATTTGATAGCTTAGAGTTCGAGAGGGAAAAATAGATATAGACACCCTCGTTGTATCATTGTAACATATGGAAACATGAGAAAGAAGAGAAGAGCAAGAAGAGAACTGTGTAGAGAACATCCATGTACAGATATTGAATTAATAGAAGAAAGCTTTGATTCAAATCCATGGTTATGTGTCTATTCTCTGTGCTGATGTTATTATGCTCATGAATATTTGCTTCCTGTCATACATTTGCTTTTATATCTTGTGTATGTGATTTCATGATTGAATTGAAGTCTGAGAGGGTGAGTGAATGAGTTTCAATTGTTTCTCTAAGTGAGCCAGAGGATTCCTGCAAGGAGTGCAGTTGAATTGTCCGCAAGGAGTGCATTGACAGAAGGGTTCATTTAGAGATAGATTTTGTTCTTATTTCCTCGAGAGTGCAAATAAGCATAGTGTCGTGCAAGGAGTGTGCAGGCCAAGTGAAGTCTCAAATTTGCGATTCTGAGCAAAGTATTGAGTGATTTCTGCTGCAAGAGTGCGCAGGGTCAGAAGACTTCAACACTTTAGAGAAAGTTGAAGATTTTCCGCAAGGAGTGCGTGCAAGAGGTTTCCAAGAAGATTGAAGTCTTGGAAAAGTTTAGGAAGGAGTAAGCCTTCGAATTCGTTGAAGGGTACGCACAGGGAAGTGGCTATTGAAAGCTTGCAGGAAGCGTCGCAGGTCGACGAGCAGACAATGAGTCTCGTGGAGAGACATTTCTTCCTTTTCGTGGAATTTTCACAGGGAAGAACGGACAGTCGGAATTCTCTGAGGAGAGATCGCGAGAATCCGAGGGCCGTGGATCCGACGAAGTTGCGAGGAAGATATTGCAGGTATCCCAAAGGGTGGAAAGCTCAGGAAGGGCAGAGCATTGATAAAAGACGACGGGGTTGTTGAAATATTCGTGAGATTGCCTATCAGGATCTCGTAGGAAAAGTATCGAAGAGTTGGTAACGGGAGGTGAAAAGTTGCGAGGTGTGACATCTCGATCGTGAAAAAAGTTGCGTGGGCCACAGGAGTGAGTGCAAGACAGGTGGCGGATATCAGAGATCTCACGAGCTCAGGACTCGCAAGTTTAAGATCTATAGAATTGAAGGTTCAAGTCGCGAGGCGAGAGGTAGAGAAGGCGCGACGAGAGAATCTCAGAGTCTTGTCACATAGGAACTCAGAAGATGGAGAAACAAATAGTTAAGGTCACGAGTGGCGAATTCACGAGGGAGAGAGATCACAAGTCTTAGCCTTCCGACGTCTCGTGTATCGGGGTTTGGAAAACCGAGCGCTTGTGTCACGATAGTGTGAGGTCACGAAAGCACGGAAGTCCCGAGAGAAGTGACGGTGTGGACGATCAAGTCACACGTGCGCATCAGAGTTTCATTCCCTCAGGCATCGAGGGTTGTAGAACCAAAAGTTTGGTATTACGGGTAGCGAGTTCCGATCCTCCGAGAAGTTAAGGAAGGGAGGATTGCGTGAAGAAGAACCTGTGGGGTGCATATTTCCCGATAGGGAAATAGAAGAACCATAGACGTTCTTCGGGCCGAGAAGAAGAAGGTCCTGAGGGAGCAGACGTGCTAGTGAGGGTAGGTCGGTATCAAGTGGTATTAGAGAGGGAATACTCTTTTTTTTCTATAGCAGAGAGAGAGAGAATTCACCATGTCACCCATAAGGGAAAGACAATCACCCGACCCAGAAGACAGGGAGGTGAGAAGAAGAGGCAGGCCGGCAAGGAATCTGGAGATGGAAAGGCAGATACGTGATCTCCGAGCGAGATTGGAAGATATGGAGGCAGCGCAGAGACGCACAGCTAATGAAGGAGATATGAGTGACTCTGAAGGTGAAGCTGAAGCTGAACCATAAGGAGAAGTTGCAGCCGAAGATGCAGCAAATGAGCGATTAATAAAAGCTATCACCCAGATGAGTTCCAAGACAAAAATGGACATTCCAGCTTACGAAGGAATTATGTATGCAGAAGAGATGTTGGATTGGATCAGGGCTCTTGACACCTACTTCGATTATGAGGATATCGAAGAGGATAAAAAGGTCAGGCACGATGTCACAAAGTTGAAGGGACATGCTGCATTATGGTGGGATGAGCTACAGGCGGATAGACGTTCCAAAGGCAAGAAGAAGATCAAAAGCTGGGATCGAATGATTGCAAAGATGAAAGCGAAATTCATCACAAGAGACTACCAAATAAATCTGTTCAGGAGAATGTAGAACCTGAGACAGAAACTGATGATAGTGAAGGAATACACTGAGGAATTCTATTGACTGAACATCAGAGCAGGTCATCGGGAGAGCGATGATGAGAAGGTAGCCAGATACTTGAATGGTCTGAGATACGACATTCAGGATGAATTAAGCATGACAACCATCAGAACGGTTGAGGATGCTTACCAGATGGCTCTGAAAGCCGAGGAGAAGCTGAGCCGTAAGCAAGGACAGCGAGGGCGAGGCAGGAGTCAGCCTAGAGGCAAGGCAGTTGCCCAAGAGAAATATCATAAGCCCAAAGAGGAATGGAAGAAACCTCAGGGTAAAGTTGAAAGAGGTGGAACCTCACAGCGAGGACAACAATATGTTGAGCAGAGGGGACAGCGTAATGAGCAGAAGGGAGATTATGCTGACGCAAATACTTTTCCTCGTACCAGAGGTAGGGGAAGAGGCCGAGGTGGAGTAATCACATGATTCACGTGTGGAAAGGATGGGCACAAGTCGTTCGAGTGTCCAGAGAAAAAGAAGGATAGTGGGGAAGCTCACATCGCTGAAGCGCAGAGGCGTGATGTTGAGAATGAAGACACAGAAGGTGGAAGGTCGATGATGATGCGTAAAGTTCTCTTAACACCTGGGAAGGAGGTGGAGGACTCAGCACAAAGGACCAGACTGTTCAGAACAGCTTGCAAGACCAAGGACTGGAAATGCAAGGTTATCGTGGATAGTGGTAGCACCGATAATCTCATTTCGACCGAGATGGTAGAGAAGTTGGAACTGGAGACAACTAATCACCCAAGACCATACAAAGTTTCGTGGCTACAAAAGGGTCATCAGGTGAGTGTCACTAAACAATGTTTAGTTGAATTCAAGATAGGGGGATATAATGATAAGGTCTTATGTGATGTCATTCCCATGGATGTATGTCATTTATTGCTGGGTAGACCATGGCAATATGACAGAAATGTGGTTCATGATGGGAGGATGAACACATAAACTTTAGAGAAGGATGGGAGGACACACAGGTTGCTTCTGATAAAGGATAAGGAAATGAAGCTGGAAATAAGCAACACAATACTTCTCATGAGTGGGAAAGAACTTCTTACAGAGATGGAGAAGAAGGAAGATCCACAATTCTTTATGGTCAGAAAGCCGAAGATAGTTCTGACTAGAACAAGAGTGGATGATTTACCAGATGAGATTTAGGAACTACTGAGAGAGTTCGTTGACATCATCATGGACGAATTACCTCATTCGTTTCCACCGATGAGGAGTGTGAGTCATCACATTTTTCTCATACCAGAAGCCAGTTTTCCGAATAAAGCTGCATATAGATTGACGCCGCAAGAAAATGAGGAAGTCAAGAAGCAGGTCCAAGAGTTATTGGACAAAGGATTGGTCAGAGAAAGCTTGAGTCTGTGTGTCGTTCCAACAGTACTAAGTCCAAAGAAAGATGGAGGATGGAGAATGTGCACTGACTTAAGAGCGATCAACAAAATTACCATCAGGTACACATTTCCACTGCCGAGAATGGATGATCTGATGGATTGCCTGAGTGGGGCAAATTATTTTTCAAAGATTGATCTGAAAAGCGGATATCACCAGATTCGCATGAGGGAAGGTGATGAATGGAAGACGATATTCAAGACAAATGAAGGTTTGTATGAATGGTTGGTCATGCCGTTTGGTTTGACAAACGCGCCAAGCACATTCATGAGGCTGATGAATGAAGTCCTGAGGGAATTCATCGAGAAGTTTGTCGTCGTATATCTGGACGATATACTGATCTTCAGTAAGAAAAAGGTTGAACATTTAAAACATTTGGCCATTGTGATGAGAAAGCTACAGCAGGAGAAGTTGTTGATTAATATGAAGAAGTCCTCATTTCTGAAGACAAAGCTCATTTACTTGGGTTTCGTTATTTTGGCGAATGAGTTGAAGATGGATCTGAGTAAAGTGGAAGTGATTAAAAATTGGCCATCACCGAGAAATGTTTTCGAGGTGAGAAGTTTCCATGGTTTGGCTAGTTTTTACCGAAAATTCATCAGGAATTTCAGTGGAATTAGCGCAGCAATGATGGACACGGTGAAGAAGCGACATAAATATTTTCATTGGATAGCAGAGGCTGAGAAGAGCTTCAACCTGTTGAAGTGGAAGATAATGGAACGACCAGTTTTGGTGTTGCCGGACTTCAAGAAGACATTTTAGGTGAAATGTGATGCAAGCGGATATGCCATAGGAGTGGTCTTAAGCCAGGAGGACAGACCAGTTGCATATTTCAGTGAGAAGCTAGATGAAGCAAAGATGAAATACTCCACGTATGATAAAGAATTTTATGCTATCATATAGGCATTGAAGAAGTGGAGGCATTACTTGATCCCGAAAGAATTTGTATTGTACAGTGATAATCATGCATTGCAGTTTGTGAGTCAACAGGAGAATTTGAATCAGAAACATGCAAAATGGGTAGAGTATATGTAGAATTTCATGTTTGTGATTAAGCATATTTTGGGTACTGCTAACAAAGTGGATGATGCTTTGAGCAGGAAATGTTTGTTGCTGCAGGAGTTTCGAGTCAAAACATTGGGTTTTGAAAATCTCAGGGATATGTACATAGGAGATGCAGATTTTGGAGAAGCGTATGAAGTAGCTGAGAATCCAGTTCTCAGAGATCATAGCCCATGGATAGACTACATGATCCAGGAGGGATTGTTGTTCAGAGTCAATCAATTTTGCATTCCAAATTGCTCCATGAGAGAGAACTTGGTGAAGGAGAAGCACAGTGGTGGATTGGCAGGACACTTTGGTCATGACAAAACATTCGCGAAGCTGAGTGAATCATATTTTTGGCCAGGCATGTGAGCAGATGTCCAGCGGTTTGTTGACAGGTGTTGAATTTGTCAGCATTCAAAAGGAAGAAAGCAGAATGCGGGTTTTTATCAGCCATTTCCCATACCAAAGAGGCCATGGGAGGCGATCAGCATGGATTTTGTATTGGGTTTGCCAAGGACACAGAGAGGTGTTGATTTCATCTTTATGGTGGTTGTTATAACCCTAAATTGCACCTCATATGCTTACCTGGCATCAGGCCAACTCATATCTCTTCCTTGCCAAAGCCATGTTGAAAAAACTCTTGAAAAACCTCTTAAATCAAGGAACCCGCGCCCTAACCCACTACTGGGTGCGTTGGAACACTAGCAGGCCTTATACTACACGCGTTGGAACGCTGGATGGCCCACTACAGCCCGCGTTTACCTAACAAAGCACAAAAACAGGAAAGTTGTTGACGAGACAAAAAGCTTTGGGTCAGTTAACTGGAACTCCCAGCCATGCATGGCCGAGAGTTCGTCCAAAACCCTGGCTCCTTCTAGCCTATAAAAGAAGGGGGTAGGGGTACTATTTGGAGGAGGAAAATCATAGCAAAGAAACTCTGCCCAATTGCCGAATCCTTTTTTTCCCAAACCTTTAGCCTTTTCTCAAGCTTTAGGAGAATTCAAGCAAAGCAGTTGGAGGACAAAGAAGAGGAGGAGCCCAGGATCAGGATCAAGGAGAGGTGGCCAATCTCTATTATTATTGTAAGTTGATTCATCTTGATATTAATAAAGAATACTTTTCCTGTCCCAATGCACGAGTTTTATATGTCTTATTCTATTTATGCTTAATCTCTAACCCTCTAGTAGAACAATAGCATGCATGCGTAGTGTTTTGTCTTGATTGCAGGATCGTCTTTGGAAGGAGCAGCAGAAGCAAGAGGATAAAGTGCAACGGAGGATCTACACCAAACATCGATAAAAAGGTTAGTAGGTTCTTTCCATGTTTGCTTGAGAAAAAGGGTTTTAGGTTTGGGGTAGAAGGTTAAAAGTAATTTCTTAAGGGTCATGATCTGCATGCAAGTTTAAGCCCTAGCTTGTTAGTCTGTAGGGTATAATTTCCCCACAACAGTGGTAGATAGGTTTTCTAAGATGGCACATTTTATTCCATGCCAGAAGACCAGCGATGCGACCCACATCGCAAATTTGTTTTTCAAAGAGATTGTGCGACTTCATGGATTGCCGAAAAGCATAGTTTCGGACAGGGATATGAAATTCATAGGTTATTTTTGGAGGACGCTATGGAAGAAGCTAGGGACTAACTTGGCGTTTAGTTCATCTTATCATATGCAGATGGATGGGAAAACAGAGGTGGTGAACAGAAGTCTGGGGGACTTGCTGAGAAGCTTGGTGACAGAGCACCATGGCAGCTGGGACAACATATTGCCACAGGCAGATTTTACATACAATGATTTTGTGAATCGGAGTACAGGAAAAGTCCATTTTAGTTTGTATATGGGATGTAGCTGAGAGGAGTTTCTGAATTGCGAGATTCAGAATAGAATGCGACTAGCGGTGCTAGTGCAGAGGAATTCGCTGAGGCGATGAAGGAACTTCACAGCAAGGTGAAGCAGAGACTGAAAGATTCAAATCAGGAATACAAGTGCATGGCAGATCAGCATTGGAGACAACTTCAGTTCGAAGTTGGTGATCTAATTCTGGCACACTTGAGGAGGGAAAGGTTCCTAAGGGGAACATACAATAAATTGAAAATGAAGAAAATCGGGCCATGCAAGGTCTTGAAGAAATTCAGAGAGAATGCTTATGAGATTGAGTTGTCGGATGGCATCGAAATATCTCTGATATTCAATGTGGCATATTTATACCCATACAGGGCTGGAGAAGCAGAAACTAGAACTGAGGAACTAGTAATCGAGTGGATGAAACAATTGCCAGTAGCATAAAAGTCGCAGATGGAGTGCATACTGGACAAGAGAGTGGGTAAAAAGACCAGGAGAAAAGAATACTATGAGTATCTGGTCAAGTGGAAGAATCACCCAGTGGAAGATGCCAGCTGGGAAAATGAAGCAATGATACAAAAGCATGGACAGACCATGTAGAAACTCATGGACAGGAGCCCATGAAAATTTTCGAGCCGAGGAGTATGATGCAGGAGCATCACCAATACATCAAGCAAGCCAGCGTGGAGCGGAAGACAGCTGGATAAACCAACACACATTTTTTTGGAAATACTTTGGGAATGTTGCGTAATCTTAAATGAATCATTTAAGAGACGACGCACTTGTATATTGTAATGGACCTTGAGCGGATAGCTCTCGTCCTTAGGTAGATGAGGCATTTAAAATAGTTAATACTGGTAGATAGAATATTTAATTCTAGATTTGATAGCTTAGAGTTCAAGAGGGAAAAACGGATATAGACACTCTCATTGTATCATTGTAACATATGGAAACAAGAGGAAGAAGAGAAGAGCAAGTAGAGAATTGTGTAGAGAACATCCATGTACATATATTGAATTAATAGAAGAAAGCTTTGATTCAAATCCAGGGTTATGTGTCTATTCTCTGTGTTGATGTTATTATGCTCATGAATATTTTCTTCCTGTCATACATTTTCTTTTATATGATGTGTATGTGATTTCATGATTGAATTGAATTCTAAGAGGGTGAGTGAATGAGTTTCAATTGTTTCTCTAAGTGAGCCAGAGGATTCCTGCAAGGAGTGCAGTTGAATTGTCCGCAAGGAGTGCGTTGACAGAAGGGTTCATTTAGAGATAGCTTTTGTTCTCATTTCCTCGAGAGTGCAGATAAGCATAGTGCCGTGCAAGGAGTGCACAGGCCAAGTGAAGTCTCAGAGTTGCGATTCTGAGCAAAGTATTGAGTGATTTCTGTTGCAGGAGTGCGCAGGGTCAGAAGACTTCAACACTTTAGAGAAAGTTGAATATTTTCCGCAAGGAGTGCATGCAAGAGGTTTCCAAGAAGATTTAAGTCTTGGAAAATTTTAGGAAGGAGAAAGCCTTCGAATTCGTTGAAGGGTACGCGCAGGGAAGCGACTATTGAAATCTTGCAGGAAGCGTTGCAGGTCGACTAGCAGACAACAAGTCTCGTGGAGAGACATTTCTTCCTTTTCGTGGAATTTTCACAGGGAAGAACGGACAGTCGGAATTCTCCGAGGAGAGATCGCGAGAATCCGAGGGTCGTGGATCTGACAGAGTTGCGAGGAATATATTGCAGGTATCCCAAAGGGTGGAAAGCTCAGGAAGGGTAGAGCATTGATAAAAGACTGCGGGGTCGTTGAAATATTCGTGAGATCGCCTATCGGGATCTCGTAGGAAAAGTATCGAAGAGTTGGTAATGGGAGGTGCGAAGTCACGATGATGCAAGAGCATCGCCAACTCAGCAAGTAAGCCAGCACATCAAGCGAAAGTTCAACTGGATAAACAAACCCAAATTTTGAAAAGTGCTTTGGGATTGTAGCGCAAGTCTTAAATGATCCTTTATGAAGGAGCACCTTTTGTATGTTGTATCAGACCTCGAGCCATATGCTCTTGTCTGAAATAGATAGGAGGAATTTAATAGATTTAATGTAGGTAGATAGGATTTATTTCTAGATTAGACAGTTTTAGAGTCTGAGAGGGAAAACAGATATAGACACCCTCATTGTATCATTGTAACATTAGCCATAAGCAACATTCAGAAGAGGAGAGGGAACAGAGAAAACTGTGAAGAACACCCATATACAGACATTTGAATTAATAGAAGAAAGTTCATGGCTGGTCTTGTTTCTCTGTGTAGATTGTTTATGTGCTCATGAATGTTTGTTTTTCTGGTTATGCATTTGCTTTGAATATGTTGTGCATGTGATTTCAGGGTTTAAACTGACATCTGAGAGGAGAGAATAAGTTTCAATTGTTTCTCTGTCTGAGCCAGGAGATTCCTACAAAGAGTGCAGTTGAATTCATCCGCAAGGAGTGCGTTGATGAGGGATCGATAGTTTAACTTTTGATCTTACTTGTCCAGGATTGAGAGTTGGTTGTTGAAGCCGTGCGGAGAGTGCACAGGCGGAAGAAGAAGTCTCAGTTGTTAATCTGAGAAAAGAAAGCTAAAGACTGCTGTTGCAGGAGTTGCGTAGAGTCTGAAGGATTCAACACCTGGGAAGTTGTTGAATGTCGAGCACAAGTAGTGTGCGTAAATCCCTCTGAAGGAGTCAGAGTGGAAAAGCTCAGGAGGTTTAGCACTTCCGGGATATTGTCGAAAGTAGAGCGCAGGAGTTTTATGCGGAGGAAGGTTCGACCAGGAGCCACAAACGCAGGCTTTGAAGGACAAAGTGTGAGAAGGAATACTTAGCCATTTTAGAGAAATCTCCAAAGGAGGAGGAATCGACGGCTAGGATTCACCGAAGGAAACAACGAAATCCCGTAGGCCATTAGATCTTGGGAAAGTTACGCAGGGTTAAGCCTGGAGGAGCAGAGAAGATCTCGGAGATTTAGAGTTCGAGATATTAGGGTTTCTATGGTCGTGGAACTCTTATAGAAAGAAATCGTGATCCGCGATTTCCCGAAGGAGCCTCAACCGTTGATTTCAGCGGGGACACATGGCAAGAGATCCCAAGGATCATGGATCCGAGCATCGGGGTTATGGAGACAGGGGCCTTGTATGTTGACATCGCGATTTGCAATTTCTCGACACAGTAGGAGCCGTTGATCTGCAAGACGCGTGTCCAAGGATCTGGAAGAGTCAGGGTTCGACATTTCGGGGTTCTCGGTGTCGTGAGAATCATTGCAGGGGGAGTTCTGAAACTCCGAAACGCGATAACCACGCAGCCACAGTGCTGAGTGGAGGACAGGTGGCATCGACATATTGTGAGCTCGGAGGTTCGCGAGTTGGAGCCACAAAAATTTGCGTCCAGCTTTACGAGGTCACGAGAGGCGATATCGTGGCAACCATCGATTAGCATGTGGGCCCTAGAGCGCAGAAAAGGGGGACAGGTGGCATCGGAGATCGGGGATCGGAGATCCCAGGGGCGTGAATTCTTCGCATTGCAAATTCACGAACTCCGAAGATCCAATAGAGAAAAGGGGCTTGATCTCGTGGACCGAGAGGTCACATGTGAAAGGGGATTAGCCGAGGAGAGCTAAGGATTGGAGAGAGGCGGTATCGAGGATTGGGAATCGGGGATTTCCAAGGCGAGTTGTTTACAATCTCGCAAAAGCCAATTTTCCGATAGGAACAATCCCGACTGAAGTAGGGAAATCGTGAAGGGAATATCCATCGGGTTTCGGGGATTTTGAGGCCCGAGTACAGGACTCGCAATATTGTAAGGTTCGATTCTCTGATAGGAAAAAGGAGATCGTCAGGTGATCATTCTGTGGGTGCGGAAAAGTCTCGATAAGGGATTTGAGGAGCACTTGAGCTCTTCGGGCCTAGGAAAAAGAAGGTCCTGGTGGAAGCGGATGTGCCCTGGGTGGCCATTGTACGTCACGCGAGGTGTGACATCCCGACCGTGACAAAATTCGCGTGGGCCACAGGAGTGAGTGCAAGACAGGTGGCGGATATCGGAGATCTCGCGAGCTCGGGACTGGCAAGTTTAATATCTATAGAATTGAAGGTTCAAGTCGCGAGGCACAAGGTAGCGAAGGCGCGACGGGAGAATCTCAGAGTCACATCACATCGGGACTCGGAAGATGGAGAAACAAATAGTTAAGGTCGCGAGTGGCGAATTCGCGAGGGAGAGAGATCGCAAGTCTCAGCCTTCCAGCGTCTCGTGTATCGGGGTTTGGAAAACCGAGCGCTTGTGTCATGATAGTGCAAGGTCGCAAAAGCACGGAAGTCCCGAGAGAAGTGACGGTGTGGATGGTCAAGTCACACGTGCGCATCAGAGTTTCGGTGCCTCGGGCATCTAGGGTTGTAGAACCAAAAGTTCGGTATTACGGGTAGCGAGTTCCAATCCTCCGAGAAGTTAAGGAAGGGAGGATCGCGCGAAGAAGAACCTGTGGGGTGCACATTTCTCGATAGGGAAATAGAAGAACCATCGACGTTATTCGGGCCGAGAATAAGAAGGTCCTGAGGGAGCGGACGTGCCAGTGAGGGTAGGTCGGTGTCATTACATCATCAGTAAGATGATTTTGTTTGCACACTAAGCAATCATATAAAGAGTAGCACATTGCTAGAAACAAAATCAGTTCAAAACACGGTGCTTTTTAGAGGATGAGTTGACAATAGATTGTGTACTTCCAGAACAAAAGTATTAGGCCTATCATAGGAAATACTTTTGTCAAAGGGCCTACAAGTATGAACAATACTTTTATAAAGGGTTCTAATTTATGGACAGTCCTCTCACAAAGGGTTTGAATTTAAAAAACATTATGCCACAGTTATAACATAATTAATAGTTTTAACAATGTATTTGTGTTATTTAAAAATATTGATGGGTAAAATGTTGTTGTTAATCTCAACAGGTAAGAAACTGAATGCATCAATCCACATCTGGAATTTATGCATTTAAAACTTGA
>ML799927.1:58066-75907 GCA_009831015.1 Picea engelmannii | reverse complement strand
AGTGACACAATGGAGTGGCACGTGCGAAAAGAGCCAAGTTAGTAGCCCAAAACCTTGACACTTATCATATGTGCATGTAAAATCCTATTTAGTATTTTCATTTGAAAGAAATTGTTCCGTGAGGGAAAAAAAAAGGAAAGAAGAGGCCTATTTTCATTTGAAAGAAATTGTTCTGTGAGGAAAAAAAAAGGAAAGAAAAGGAATAGAACATAGTATAAGTGCAATACGACCATGTGTTCATTCTAAACCCTCTGTTGGTAATGTTTAATTGTCTTTTGCGTTGTGATTTGTTTACAAGAACTGGATGTTCTGCGTTGTGATTTGTTTACCAGGACTGGATGTTGGACTCGATCCTGGAATGTAGGAAATATATTTTTTGCTGGAGGGAGATGTGAGTATGGTAAATATTTGAACAGCAAGTCGTCTACTGGTGCTAAATTTTTGAAAGGTATTACTGAAAAATTTAGTTAGGGAAGAGATGAAGTTGAGTATAAATTTGTGAAGGATAGGGAGGGATTTCCCGCTGTGATTTTTGTTGGCAGGAAGCCAAATTTGAGGGGGTTTGGGCACAGAGATGAAAGAAAATATGTGGGATTGACTAAAAAGGAAATGGGATATAGGAACAAGAAGAATAATGTTGATTTTGAAGATTCAGTTCATGAGCATGAGGAAAATGATGCAAATATAGGGAGTAGTGCATAGGAATCATACTATAGATGGGCACATTGTTGTTGGTATCAAAGGCTGAAACAAACAAGAGTATGTATATGATATTGGGGAGAAATCTTGGAGCATAGGAATTCATGAGTGATGCAGCCGCACTCCTCGAAGCACGTCTGCTCACACAGGATCTTCTTTCCTTTCGGCTTGAAGAGCTCCAAGGCTCTTCTATTTCCCTATCGGGAAATATAAACCCACAGATCTCTTTCACGATCCCCCTTCCTTGATGTATCGGGGAATTGGAACTCATGACTTCGCGAGTTCTTTGTTGATTGTTGGGCTCTCAGATCCCCGAGAACCGATGGTCAGTCAACTCTGACTTCCTTCCTGTCGGAACCTTCGCTCTATCGCGACTTCGCTACTCGCGATATTGGACCCTTAGGTTACCGACTCCCAATATCTGATGCGCCGAAACGACGATACGATCCTATCGCGCTATCGCTACTCGCGACCTCGCGTCTTCGTAACTTGGAGTACCCAATGTTTGGGCTTTCACCCTACAAACTTTCGATTTTGTGATATCTCTCGATCTCTACCACCTGTCTTCCACTTACTCCTACGGTCCCACATGCTACCCTTTGGTTGTCGGGATATCGCGTCTCGCAAGATCGCAATTCTTGTTGCGAACTTTTGGAACTTCACCTTGCAAGTCCCCGATACACGATATGCGCATAGATCCGATGATCCTAGTGGCTCGGGTCGACGGCTCTGCCCCTCCTGAGCTCCAAACCCTTAGACATTTGTGTCATAATCTCCTTACACCTCTGCAAGATCCAACAGCCCACGGAACTTCGTGAAATCTCCTCGAAGGATTTCGGTTGTCCGTTCTTCCTTGTGCAATCGACGAAATTGATGAAGTGTCTCTCGATGAGACTCGTTTGCCTGCTCGCCAACCTACGACGCTTCCCTCGTACTTTCAATAGTAGTCTCCCCTGCACTTATCCTTCAATGAGGTCAAAGAACTACTCCTCCTGAGCTTCCTTGCAATCCTCAAATCCTTAAAAGGAACTTTGCACGCACTCCTTGCGGACAATCTTCAACCTTGTCTAAGTGTTGAAGTCGCTTGAATCTGCGCACTCTTGCAGCAACAGTCTTCAAATCTATGCTCAGGTTCACAAAAGTGAGGTTTTTCCTTGGCCTGCACACTCCTTGCACGACACTGTGCTTAACTGCACCTTCGAGAAAAATGAGAACAAAAGCTATCTCTAATTGAACCCTTCTGTCAACGCACTCCTTGCAGACAAATTCGACTACACTCCTTGCAGGAATCCTTTGACTCAATTAGAGAAACAATTGAAACTCATTCACTCACCCTCTCAGAATTCAATTCAACCATGAAATCACATACACATCATATAAAAGAAAATGTATGACAGGAAGTAAACATTCATGAGCATAACATCAGTACACAGAGAAATAACACAAACCATAAATTTGAATCAAGCTTTATTATATTAATTCAAATGCCTGTACATGGGTGTTCTTCATACACAGCTCTCTGCTTGCTCTTGCTTCTCCTGCTTCAACTATCTCTCTTTCTATGTTACAATGTTACAATGAGGGTGTCTATATCCGTTTTCCCTCTTGGACTCTAAAGCTATCAAATCTAGAATTAAAATCCTATCTACCAGCATTAACTAAATTAAATGTCGACTATCTACTAAAGGACGAGAGCTATCCGCTCAAGGTCCATTTACAATGTACAAGTGCGCCACCTCTTAAATGACTCATTTAAGAAATGCACAATAGTTTCCAAGGCAATTTCAAAATTTGCGTTGGCTTGTCCAGCTGTCTTCCGCTCCACACTGGCTCGCTTGATGTGTTGGCAATGCTCTTGCATCATACTCCTCAGCCTGAAAATTTTCATGGGCTCTTGTCCATGAGCTCCTGCACGGTCTGTCCATGCTTCTGTATTACTGCTTCACTCTCCCAGCTGGCATCTTCCACTGGATGATTCTTCCACTTGACCAGATACTCATAGTATTCTTTCCTCCTGGTCTTCTTACCCACTCTCTTGTCCAGTATGCATTCCATCTGTGGCTTTTATGCTATCGGCATCTGCTTCGTCCACTGGATGATTGGTTTCTCAGTTGCAGTCTTTTCTTCTCCAGCCCTGTATGGGTATAAATCTGCGATGTTAAATATCGGAGATATTTCGATGCCATCTGGCAATTCAATCTCATAAGCATTCTCTCTGAATTTCTTTAGGACTCTGCATGGCCCAATTTTCTTCATTTTCAGTTTATTGTATGTTCCCCTTGGGAACCTTTCTTTCCTCAAGTGTGCCAGAACTAGATCACCAACTTCAAACTGAAGTTGTCTCCGATGTTGATCTGCTCTGCGCTTATACTCCTGATTTGAATCTTGCAGTCGCTGCTTCACCTTGCTGTGAAGTTCCTTCATCGCCTCAGTGAATTCTTCTGCACTAGCGCTGCTAGTAGCAGTTTATTCTGAATCCTGTAATTCAGAAACTCCTCTCGACTACATGCCATATACAACCCAAAATGGACTTCTTCTTGTGCTCTTGTTCACTGAGTCATTGTATGCAAACTCTGCTTGTGGCAATATATTGTCTGAGCTGTTATGGTGTTCCGTCACCAAACTCCTCAGCAAGTCTCCCAGACTTCTGTTGACCACTTTTGTTTGCCCATCCGTCTGAGGATGATAAGCAGAACTAAACGCCAAGTTAGTCCCCAGCTTCTTCCATAACGTCCTCCAGAAATGCCCTATGAATTTTGTGTCTCTGTCTGAAACTATGCTTTTCGGCAATCCATGAAGTTGAATGACCTCCTTGAAAAATAGATTTACGATGTGAGTCGCATCGCTGGTCTTCTGGCATGGAATAAAATGTGCCATCTTAGAAAACTTGTTCGCTACTACAAATATGGAATCTACACCTCTTTGTGTCCTCGGCAATCCCAATACAAAATCCATGTTGATCGCCTCCCATGGCCTCTCTGGTATGGGAAATGGTTGATAAAATCCTGCATTCTATTTTTTTCCCTTCGAATGCTGACAAATCCGACACCTGTCAACGAACCTCTTGACATCTTCTCGCATGCCTGGCCAAAAATATGATTTTCTCAACTTTGTGAATGTTTTATCGTGGCCAAAATGTCCTGCTAATCCACCACTGTGCTTCTCTTTCAACAAGTTCTCCCTCATGGAGAAAATTGGAATACACAGTTGATTTCCTATGAACAACAATCCCTCCTAGATCATATAATCTATCCAAGGGATCCTATCCCTGAGAACTGGATTCTCAGCTGCTTCATACGCCTCTCCAAAATCTGCATCTCCTGCGTACATGTCCCTAAGATTTTCAAAACCCAATGTTTTGACTCGGAATTCCTGTAGCAACAAACACTTCCTGCTCAAAGCATCAACCACTTTGTTAGCAATACCCGAAATATGCTTAATAACAAATGTGAAATTATGCATATACTCTACCCATTTGGCATGCTTCTGATTCAACTTCTCCTATTGACTCACAAACTGCAATGCATGATTATCACTGTACAATACAAATTCTTTTGGGATCAAGTAATGTCTCCACTTCTTCAATGCCTGTATGATAGCATAAAATTCTTTATCATACATGGAGTATTTCAGTTTCGCCTCATCCAGCTTCTCACTGAAATATGCAACTGGTCTATCTTCCTGACTCAAGACCACTCCTATAGCAAACCCGCTTGCATCACATTTCACCTGAAATGTCTTCTGAAAATCTGGCAACACCAAAACTGGTTGTTCCGTGATCTTCCGCTTCAATAGATTGAAGTTCTTCTCAGCCTCTGCTGTCCAATGAAAATATTTATGTCTCTTCTTCACTGTGTCCATCATTGCTACATTAATTCCACTGAAATTCCTGATGAATTTCCGGTAGAAACTAGCCAAACCATGAAAACTTCTCACCTCGAAAATATTTCTCGGTGATGGCCAATTCTTGATCACTTCTACCTTATCTGGATCCATCCTCAACTCATTTGTTGATATAACAAATCCTAGATAAATGAGTTCTGTCTTCATGAATGAGGACTTCTTCATATTAATCAACAGTTTCTCCTACTGTAACTTCCTCATCACAATGGCCAAGTGCTTCAAATGTTCAGCCTCTGATTTACTGTAAATCAATATATTGTCCAAATACACGACGATAAATTTTCCTATGAACTCCCTCAGGACTTCATTCATCAACCTCATAAAAGTACTCGGCGCATTCGTCAAGCCAAACGGCATGACTAGCCATTCATGCAACCCTTCGTTAGTCTTGAAGGCTGTATTCCACTCATCGCCTTCTCTCATGTGAATCTGGTGATATCCACTTTTCAAATATATCTTTGAAAAATACTTTGCCCCACTCGAGCAATCCATCAGATCATCCATTCTCAGCAATGGAAACCTATACCTGATGGTTATCTTGTTGATCGCTCTTGAATCGGTGCACATTCTCCAGCCTCCATCCTTCTTTGGACTGAGCACTGTTGGAACAACACACGGGCTCAAGCTCTCCCTGACTAACCCTTTATCCAACAAATCCTGGACCTGCCTCTTAACCTCTTCATTTTCTTGCTGCGTCAACCTGTACGCAACTTTGTTTGGAAAACTATCTCCTGGTATGAGATCTATGTGGTGACTCACACTTCTCATTAGTGGCAACGAATGAGGTAATTCATCCACCACGATGTCAGCGAACTCTTCCAGCAGTTCCTGAATCTCATCTGGTAGATCATCCACTCTTGTGCTAGTCAGAGCAATCCTCGGCTTTCTGACCACGAAGAATTGTGGATCTTTTTTCTTCTCCATCTCCGTAAGAATCTCCTTCCCACTCATGATAAGTATTGTATTGCTTACTTCCGGCTTCACCTCCTTATCCTTTATCGGAAGCAACCTGTGTGTCCTCCCATCTTTCTCTAAAGTATATGTGTTCATTCTCCCATCATGAACCACATTTCTGTCATATTGCCATGGTCTACCCAGCAATAAATGACATACATCCATAGGAATGACATCACAGAGTACTTTATCATTATATCCTCCTATCTTGAATTCAACTAAACACTGTTTAGTGACACTTACCTGATGTCCCTTCTGTAGCCATGAAACTTTGCATGGACTCGGGTGATCAGTTGTCTCCAGCTCTAATTTTTCTACCATCTCGATTGAAACAAGATTATCCGTGCTACCGCTATCAACAATAACCTTGCATACCCAATCCTTGGTCTTGCAAGTTGTTCTGAAGAGTCTGGTCCTTTGAGCTAAGTCCTCCACCTCCTTCCCGGGTGTTAAGAGAACTTTACGCATCATCAGTGACCTTCCACCTTCTGTGTCTTCAGTCTCAACATCCCACTTCTATGCTTCAGTGATGTGAGCTTCTCCAATATCCTTCTTTTTCTTTGGACACTCGAACGACCTATGCCCATTCTTTCCACATGTGAAGCATGTGATGACTCCACCTCTTCCTCTTCCTCTTCCCCTAGTACGAGGAAAAGTGTTTGTGTCAGCATAATCTCCCCTCTTCTCTATATGTTGTCCTCTCTATTCAACATGTGGTTGTCCTCGCTGTGAGGTCCCACCTCTTTCAATTCTACCCTAAGGTTTCTTCCATTCCTCCTTGGTGATGCAGGAGCATCGCCCAAGACAAGCGAGTCAGCATGGAAGGCAATGAACAGTTGGACAAGGCCAGCTGAAACTTTTTGAATTTTCATTTAAGATGATGCGCCAATGTATAAATGAACCATTTATGGGAAGTACCTTTGTATATTATATGGACCGTGAGCCTTTAAGCTCTTGTCCTTAGGTAGATGAGGCATTTAATAGATTTAATGCAGGTAGATAGGATTTTATTTCCAGATTTGATAGTTTAGAGTTCGAGAGGGGAAATGGATATAGACACCCTCATTGTATTATTGTAACATTATTCCAGATTAGCTAGCATTTAGGAGAGAGGAGAAAACAGAGAAATCTGTGAAGAACACCCATGTACAGAAGATTGAATTAATAGAATGAAGTTCTGTTTCAATTTCATGGTTGTTGTTGTTTTCTCTGTGTAAACGTTATGCTCATGAATGTTTGTTTTTGGGTATGCATTTTCTTTATATATGTTGTGCATGTGATTTCAGGGTTTCAACTGAAGTTTGAGAGAGAGAGAAGAGAATAAGTTTCAATTGTTTCTCTATCTGAGCCAGGAGATTCCTGCATAGAGTGCAGTTGAATTCATCCGCAAAGAGCGCGTTGATGAAGGCTCGATAGTCAAACACTTATTCTCATTCACCCAGAAGTTATAGGGTTGTTGTGGAAGCCGTGTGAAGAGCGCACAGGCGGAATTAGAAGTCTCAGTTGTTAGTCTGAGAAAAAGGAAGCTAAAGACTGTTGCTGCGGGAGTTGCGCAGAGTCTGAAGGATTCAACACTAGAGGTGGTTGAATAGTAAACGCAAGGAGTGTGTGCAAAGTCTCTCTGAAGGAATCAGAGTTGACAAGCTCAGGAGGGACAGTTCCTTCAGGATACCGTGCAAACGTCCAAGGATCAGTTTGAAGGAAGAGGCTTTAGTCTTCTCCGGAAATCCTCAAGGAGGAGGAATCAACGATCAGGGTTCGCGGAGGAAACCAGCAAAATCCCGTTAGTTGTTGGATCTTGGAGAAGTTGCGTTGGAATTAAACCTAAGCATGCAAAGGAGGATCCCAAGAGCCATCGGGATTCGGCTCCTTGGGGAATCGGGGTTTGTGCAGACAAGAGTTTTGTGCCTGCTGAAATCGCGATTAGCGATTTCCTGACGCAACTGGAGCCGTTGATCGCTGCAGGGACACGTGGCATGAGATCACTACAGGAGTGTGGGGTCCAGGCATCAGGGAGCATAGGACAGGTGGCATCGGAAGTCAGGGATTGGAGATCCCAAAGGTGTGAGTTCTACGCTGTTCGAACTCGCGAAGTCTGAAACTCCGATAAGGGTGAAGGACGTGGTCTCATGGACTGGCAGGTCACGTGGGAAATGAGTAGTCGGAGGGGCTAACGTCATAGCGGGAGCACCATCGCAAATCAGGAATCGGGGATTCACAAGGGGAGCAACTCTTGACAAAGAAAAAGCCGATTTCCCGATAGGGAAATTCCTGTCAGGAGACGAGGAAGGCGCGAAGTGGATACTCCATCGGGTTTCGGGGATTTGTGAGACCCGAATCTGTGAGCGCAAGACTCGCGATCAAGTGAGTTCTGATTTCCCGATTTTAAGAAGGGAGATCACAAGGAAAGTCTGTGGGTATTGAGAACTTCCAATAGGAAGTTGAAGAGCAGTTTAGCTCTTCGGGCCCAGGGGAGAAGAAGATCCTGGTGGTTGCGGACGTGCCCTAGGTGGCAGGTTGCGTCAGTGTGGTATCAGAGCAAGGAATTCTCTCTATTTTCTATAGTAGAGGAGAAAAGGAATTCACCATGCCGCCTAGAAGAGAAAGAAAATCACCCGACCCAGAGGACAGGGACGTGAGAAGAAGAGGCAGGCCGACAGGGAATCCAGAGATGGAAAGACAGATACGAGATCTCAGAGCGAGACTCGAAGAGATGGAAACAGCTCAGAGACGCACAGCTGGTGCAGGGGATCTTAGTGATTCCGACAATGAGGTTGAAGTTGAACCACAAGGAGAATTTGCAGCTGAAGATGCAACCAATGAGCGATTAATAAAAGCTATCGCCCAGATGAGTTCAAAGACGAAAATGGACATTCCGACTTACGAAGGAAGTTTGGATGTAGAAGAGCTGCTAGATTGGATTAGGGTTCTTGATACCTACTTCGATTATGAGGATATCGAAGAGGATAAAAAGGTTAGGCATGTTGTCATGAAGTTGAAGGGACATGCATCATTATGGTGGGACGAGCTACAAGCAGATAGACGTTCCAAGGGTAAACAGAAAATTAAAAGCTGGGATCGAATGATTGCTAAGATGAAGGCAAAATTCATCCCAAGGGATTATCAGATCACACTGTTCAGGAGAATGCAGAACCTGAGACAGAAGTTGATGACGGTGAAGGAATACACCGAGGAATTATATCGACTGAATATTAGAGTAGGTCATCGAGAGAACGATGATGAGAAGGTAGCCAGATACCTGAATGGTCTGAGATACGATATTCAGGATGAATTAATCATGACGACCATCAGAATGGTGGAGGATGCTTACCAGATGGCTCTGAAAGCCAAGGATAAGCTGAGCCATAAGAAAGGACAGTGAGGGTGAGGCAGAAGTCAGCCTAGAGGCAAGGTAGTTGCCCAGGAGAAATATCAGAAGCCCAAGGAGGAATGGAAGAAACCTCAGGGTAAGATTGAAAGAGGTGGAACCTCACAACGAGGACAACGATATGATGAGCAGCGAGAACAACATAATGAATAGCGAGGAGATTATGTTGACGCAAACACTTTTCCTCGTTCTAGAGGAAGAGGAAGAAGCCGAGGTGGAGTAGTCACATGTTTCACATGTGGAAAGGATGGACATAAAATAGTTGACTGTCCAGATAGAAAAAAAGACAGAGGAGAAGCTCACATCACTGAAGCACAGAGGCGAGATGCTGAAATAGAAGATGCAGAAGGTGGAAGATCGCTTGGAATGCATAAAGTCCTTTTGAAACCCAAGAAAGAGGTGCAGGAGAGTTCAGCTCAGAGAACCAGACTGTTCAGGATAGCTTGCAAAAACAAGGACAGGAAATGCAAGGTCATTGTGGATAGCGGAAGCACCGACAATCTCGTTTCAACCGAGATGGTGGAAAAGTTGGAGCTGGAAACGACTGATCACCCAAGTCCATACAAAGTCTCGTGGCTACAGAAGGGACATCAGGTGAGTGTCACTAAACAATGTTTGGTTGACATCAAGATAGGAGGATATAATGATAAAATTCTTTGTGATGTTATCCCTATGGATGTATGTCATTTATTTTTGGGTAGGCCATGGAAATATGACTGAAATGTGGTTCATGATGGGAGGATGAACACATATACTTTGGAGAAGGATGGGAGAACACACATGTTGCTTCCGATAAAGGATAAAGAGGTGAAGCCGGAAGTAAGCAACACCATACTTCTCATGAGTGGGAAGGAGCTTCTCACAAAGATGGAGAAGAAGGAAGATCCACAATTCTTTGTGGTTAGGAAACCGAGAATTGTCCTGACTAGCACGAGAGTGGATGAATTACCAGTTGAGATTCAGGAACTGTTGGGAGAGTTCGCTGACATCATCATAGATGAATTACCTCATTCATTGTCATCGATGAGGAGTGTGAGTCATCACATTGATCTCATACCCGGAGCCAGTTTTCCGAATAAAGCTGCGTACAGGTTGACGCCGTAGGAGAATGAAGAAGTCAAAAGGAAAGTGCAGGAGCTGCTGGATAAAGGACTGGTCAGGGAAATTTTAAGCCCATGTTCTATCCCAATAGTGCTTAGTCCGATGAAGGATGGAGGTTGGATAATGTGCATCGATTCAAGAGTGATTAACAAAATTACCATCAGATACAGATTTCCACTGCCGAGAATGGATGATCTAATGGATTGCCTGAGCGGGGAAAATTATTTTTCAAAGATTGATCTGAAGAGCGGATATCACCAGATTCGCATGAGGGAAGGTGATGAATGGAAGACAGCATTCAACACAAATGAAGGTTTGTACGAATGGTTGGTCATGCCGTTTGGTTTGACAAACGCGTCGAGCACATTCATGAGGCTGATGAATGAAGTCCTGAGGGAATTCATCGGGAAATTTGTAGTCGTATATCTGGATGATATATTGATCTTCAGTAAGACAAAGGCTGAACATTTGAAACATTTGGCCATTGTGATGAGGAAGCTACAGCAGGAGAAGTTGTTAATTAATATGAAGAAGTCCTCATTTATGAAGACAGAGCTCATTTATTTGGGTTTTGTTATTTCAGCGAATGAGTTGAAAATGGATCCGAGTAAGGTGGAAGTGATCAAGAATTGGCCATCAACGAGAAATGTTTTCGAGGTGAGGAGTTTCCATGGATTAGCTAGTTTCTACCGAAAGTTCATTAGGAATTTCAGTGGGATTAGCGCAACGATGATGGACACGGTCAAGAAGCGACACAAGTCTTTTCATTGGACGGCAGAGGCTGAGAAAAGATTCAATCTGTTGAAGCGGAAGATAATGGAATGACCAGTGTTGGTGTTACCGGACTTCAAGAAGACATTTCAAGTGAAATGTGATGCAATCAGATATGCTATAGGAGCGGTCTTGAGTCAAGAGGATAGGCCAGTTGCATATTTCAGCGAGAAGCTGGATGACGCAAAGCTGAAATACTCCACGTATGATAAGGAGTTGTATGCCATCATACAGGCATTAAAGAAGTGGAGGCATTACTTGATCCCAAAAGAATTTGTATTGTACAGCGATAATCATGCATTGCGATTTGTGAGTCAACAAGAGAAGTTGAACCAGAAGCATGCAAAATGGGTAGAGTATATGCAGAATTTCACGTTTGTGATCAAACACATTTCGAGTACTGCTAATAAAGTGGCTGATGCTTTGAGCAGGAAATGTTGTTGCTGCAGGAATTCCGAGTCAAAACATTGGGTTTTGAGAATCTGAAGGACATGTACGCAGAAGATGCAGACTTCGGAGAAGCATATGAAGCAGCTGAGAATCCTGTTCTCAGGGATCGGAGCCCATGGATAGACTACATGATCCAGGAGGGATTGTTGTTCAGAGGCAATCAACTATGTATTCCAAATTTCTCCATGAGGGAGAATTTGCTAAAAGAAAAACACAGTGGAGGCTTAGAAGGACACTTTGGTCATGACAAAACATTCGCGAAGCTGAGCGAATCATATTTTTGGCCAAGCATGCGAGAAGATGTCAAAAAGTTTGTTGACAGGTGTCGAATTTGTCAACATTCAAACGGTCGAAAGTAGAATGCAGGTTTTTATCAGCCATTGCCCATACCGGAGAGGCCGTGGGAGGTGATCAGCATGGATTTTGTATTGGGACTGTCGAGGACACAGAGAGGGGTTGATTCCATCTTTGTAGTGGTGGACAGTTTTTCAAAGATGGCACATTTTATTCCATGTCAAAAGAACAGCGATGCGACCCACATCGCAAACTTGTTTTTCAAAGAGGTTGTTAGACTTCATGGATTGCCGAGAAGCATAGTCTCGGACAGGGATACGAAATTCATAGGTGATTTTTGGAGGACGCTATGGAAGAAGCTAAGGACTAACTTGGCGTTTAGTTCATCATATCATCCGTAGACAGATGGGCAGACAGAAGTGGTCAACAGAAGTCTTGGAGACTTGCTGAGGAGCTTGGTGACGGAGCACCATGGCAGCTGGGACAACATATTGCCATAGACAGAGTTTGCTTACAACGATTCAGTGAATCGGAGTACGAGAAAAAATCCATTTCAGATTGTGTATGGGACACAACCGAGGGGATTTTCGGAACTCAGGGAGTCAGGACAAACTACGACTAGCAGTGCGAGCACAGAGGAATTCGCAGATGCGATGAAGGAACTTCACACCAGGGTGAAGCAGCGACTGATTGATTCAAATCAGGAGTACAAATGCAGAGCTGATCAACATCGGAGACAACTTCAATTCAAAGTTGGTGATCTGGTCCTGGCACACTTGAGGAAGGAAAGGTTCCCAAGGGGAACATATAACAAATTAAAAATGAAGAAAATTGGGCCATGCAAGGTCCTGAAGAAATTGGGAGAAAATGCTTATGAGATTGAGTTGCCGGATGGCATCGGAATATCTTCGATATTCAATGTGGAAGATTTATATCCATACAGGGCTAGAGAAGCAGAAACTAGCACTGAGGAACCAGTGATCCAGTGGCAGAAGAAATTACTAGTTGCAGAGAAGCCGCAGATGGAGTGCATACTAGACAAACGAGTGGGTAAGAAAACCAGGCGAAAGCAGTATTTTGAGTACCTGGTCAAGTGGAAGAATCACCCAGTGGAAGACACCAGCTGGGAAAATGAAGCAGTGATACATAAGCATGGACAGACCATGCAGGAGCTCATGGACAGGAGCCCATGAAAGGTTTCAAGCCGAGGAGTATGATGCAGGAGCATCGCCCAAGACAAGCGAGGCAGCATGGAAAGCAATGAACAGCTGGACAAGGCTAGCCGAAACTTTTTGAATTTTCATTTAAGATGATGCGCCAATGTATAAATGAACCATTTATGGGAAGCGCCTTTGTATATTATATGGACCGTGAGCCTTTAAGCTCTCGTCCTTAGTTAGATGAGGCATTTAATAGATTTAATGCAGGTAGATAGGATTTTATTTCCAGATTTTATAGTTTAGAGTTTGAGAGGGGAAACGGATATAGACGCCCTCATTGTATTATTGTAACAATATTCCAGATTAGCTAGCATTCAAAAGAGAGGAGCAAACAGAGAGATCTGTGAAGAACACCCATGTACATAAGATTGAATTAATAGAATGAAGTTATGTTTCAATTTCATGGTTGTTGTTGTTTTCTCTGTGTAAACGTTATGCTCATGAATGTTTGTTGCTGGGTATGCATTTGCTTTATATATGTTGTGCATGTGATTTCAGGGTTTCAACTGAAGTCTGAGAGAGAGAGAAGAGAATAAGTTTCAATTGTTTCTTTATCTGAGCCAGGAGATTCCTGCATAGAGTGCAGTTGAATTCATCCGCAAAGAGTGCGTTGATGAAGGCTCGATAGTTAAACACTTATTCTCATTCACCCAGAAGTTATAGGGTTGTTGTGGAAGCTGTGTGAAGAGCACATAGGCGGAATTAGAAGTCTCAGTTGTTAGTCTAAGAAAAAGGAAGCTAAAGACTGCTGCTGCAGGAGTTGCACAGAGTCTGAAGGATTCAACACTAGAGGTGGTTGAATAGTAAACACAAGGAGTGTGTGCAAAGTCTCTCTGAAGGAATCAGAGTTGACAAGCTCAGGAGGGACAGTTCCTTCAGAATACCGTGCAAATTTCCAAGGATCAGTTCGAAGGAAGAGGCTCTAGTCTTCTCCAGAAATCCTCAAGGATGAGGAATCAACGATCAAGGTTCGCGGAGGAAACCAGCGAAATCCCCTTAGCCATTGGATCTCGGAGAAGTTGCGTTGGAATTAAACCTAAGCATGCAGAGGAGGAGCCCAAGAGCCATCGGGATTTGGCTCCTCGGGGAATCAAGGTTTGCGGAGACAGGAGTTTTGTGCCTGCTGAAATCGCGATTAGCGATTTCCTGATGCAACTGGAGCCGTTGATCGCTACAAGGACACGTGGCGTGAGATCACTATGGGAGTGTGGGGTCTAGGCATCAGGGAGCATAGGACAGGTGGCATCGGAAGTCGGGGATCGGAGATCCCAAAGGTGTGAGTTCTATGCTATTCGAACTCGCGAAGTCTGAAATCCCAATAAGGGTGAAAGACGTGGTCTCATGGACTGGAAGGTCACGTGGGAAATGAGTAGTCGGAGGGGCTAACGTCATAGCAGGAGCGCCATCGCAAATCGAAAATCGGGGATTCACAAGGGGAGCAACTCTTGACAAAGAAAAAGCCGATTTCTCGATAGGGAAATTCCCGTCAGGAGACGAGGAAGGCGCGAAGTGGATACTCCATCGGGTTTTGGGGATTTGTGAGACCCGAATCCATGAGCGCAAGACTCACGATCAAGTGAGTTCCGATTTCCCGATTTTAAGAAGGGAGATCACAAGGAAAGTCTGTGGGTATTGAGAACTTCCGATAGGAAGTTGAAGAGAAGTTTAGCTCTTCGGGCCCAGGGGAGAAGAAGATCCTGGTGGTTGCGGACGTGCCCTGGGTGGAAGGTTGTGTCACTTGGGTTTTTGATACTTGTCCTGGGAAACTGCCTTGCCTCTGGGCTGACTCCTACCTCGCCCTCGCTGACCTTGCTTACGGCTCAGCTTCTCTTCTTCTTTCAGAGCCATCTGATAAGCATCCTCTACCGTTCAGATGGTAACCATGCTTAATTCATCCTGAATGTCATATCTCAGACCATTCAGATATATGGCAACCTTCTCATCATCGCTCTCTCGATGACCTACTCTAATGTTCAGTCGATAGAATTCCTCAGTGTATTCTTTCACTGTCATCAGCTTCTGTCTCAGGTTCTGCATTCTCTTGAACAGAGTAATTTGATAGTCTCTTGGGATGAACTTCGCCTTCATCTTCGCAATCATTCGATCCCAACTCTTGATCTTTTGCTTGCCTTTGCAGCGTCTGTCAGCTTGTAGCTCATCCCACCACAATGCTGCATGTCCTTTCAAGCACGTGATAGCATGTCTAACCTTCTTATCCTCTTCGATATCCTCATAATCGAACTAGGTGTCAAGAGCTCTAATCCAATCTAGTAATTCTTTTGCATCCAAGTTCCCCTCGTAAACTGGGATGTCCATTTTTTCCTTTACACCCATCCTGGCAATAGCTTTTATCAACCACTCAGTTGATGCATCTTCAGATGCAACCTCCTCCTCGCGTTCAGCCTCAATTTCGCTTTCAGAATCACTGAGATCCCCTGCACTAGTTGTGCATCTTTGAGTTGTCTCCATCTCCTCAAGTCTTTCTCAGAGATCACGCATCTGTCTCTCCATTTCTAGATTTCCTGTCGGCCTACCCATTCTTCGCACCTCCCTGTCTTCTGGGTCAGGTGACTACCTCTCTCTTCTAGGCGGCATGGTGAATTTCTCCTCCTTCTCTGCTATAGAAAACAAAGAACAATCTGGCTCTGATACCAAACCTGACACACCTGCACTCCTCGGAGCATGTCCGCTCACACAGGATCTTCTTTCCTTTCGGCCCGAAGAGCTCCAAGGATCTTCTATTTTCCTATCGGGAAATATAAACCCACAGATCTCTTTCACGATCCCCCTTCCTTGATGTATCGGGGAATTGGAACTCGTGACTTCGCGAGTTCTTTGTTGATTGTTGGGCTCTCGGATCCCCGAGACCCGATGGTCAGTCAACTCTGACTTCCTTCCTGTCGAAACCTTCACTCTATCACGACTTCACTACTCGCGATACTGGACCCTTAGGTTACCGACTCCCGATATCCAATGCATCGGAATGCCAATACGATCCTATCGTGCTATCGCTACTCGCAACCTCGCATCTTCGTAACTTGGAGTACCCAATGTTTGGGCTTTCACCCTGCGAACTTCCAAGTTCGCGAGATCTCTCGATCTCTACCACCTGTCTTCCACTTACTCCTGCGGTCCCACACGCTACCCTTTGGTTGTCAGGATATCGCGTCTTGCAAGATTGTAATTCTTGTTGCGAACTTTTGGAACTTCACCTTGCAAGTCCCCGATACACGATACACACGTAGATCCGATGATCCTAGTGACTCGAATCGATGACTCGGCCCCTCCTGAGCTCCGAACCCTCAGACATTCACGCCGTAATCTCCTTACACCTCCGCAAGATCCAACGGCCCACGGAACTTCGTGAAATCTCCTCGAAGGATTTCGATCGTCTGTTCTTCCTTGTGCAATCCATGAAATTGACGAAGTGTCTCTTGATGAGACTCATTTTCCTACTCGCCAACCTGCGACGCTTCCCTCGGACTTTCAATATCAGTGTCCCCTACACTTATCCTTCAATGAGGTCGAAGGCCTACTCCTCCTGAGCTTCCTTGCGATCCTCAAATCCTTAAAACGAACTTTGCACGTACTCCTTGCGGATAATCTTCAACCTTGTCTAAGTGTTGAAGTCGCTCGACTCTGCCCATTCCTGCAGCAGCAGTCTTCAAATCTATGCTCAGGTTCACAATAGTGAGGTTTTTCCTTGGCCTGTTCACTCTTTGCACGGCACTGTGCTTAACTGCACCTTCGAGAAAAATGAGAACAAAATTTATCTCTAATTGAACCCTTCTGTCAACGCACTCCTTGCAGACAAATTCGACTGCACTCCTTGCAGGAATCCTTTGACTCAATTAGAGAAACAATTGAAACTCATTCACTCACCCTCTCAGACTTCAATTCAACCATGAAATCACATACACAGCATATAAAATCAAATCTATGACAGGAAGTAAACATTCATGAGCATAACATCAGTACACAGAGAAATAACACAAACCATGAATTTGAATCAATCTTTATTATATTAATTCAAATGCCTGTACATGGGTGTTCTTCATACACAGCTCTCTTCTTGCTCTTACTTCTCCTGCTTCAACTATCTCTCTTTCTATGTTACAATGTTACAATGAGGGTGTCTATATCCGTTTTCCCTCTTGGACTCTAAAGCTATCAAATCTAGAATTAAAATCCTATCTACCAGCATTAACTAAATTAAATGCTGACTATTTACTAAAGGACGAGAGTTATCCTCTCAAGGTCCATTTACAATGTACAAGTGCGCCACCTCTTAAATGTCTCATTTAAGAAACGCGCAACAGTTTCCAAGGCAATTTCAAAATTTTTCCTGGCTTGTCCAGCTATCTTCCACTCCACGTTGGCTCGCTTGATGTGCTGGCGATGCTCCTGCATCAATGAGCTAGGTAACTTGATGTATATTTTCAAGGTATAGAAGTCTTATAGACCTAATGAAAAATGGGAACATAAAAACTTTTTATCTCAACATTAATCCAATTGGGTGTACTACTCTAACCAAACAAGAATCCCAGTTCACTACTCATTATACCATAAGGCAAGATAACAAAAATTGATCAAATCTACTATCCTCAGAAGAAAATTGTAAGAACAATTGAGTAGCACACCCGATTCATAGAAACTGTGTAAATCTTCTTCTCAAACCACAAAGCAATTTTTTTTAGTTCACTCATAATTTCTTTAGATAAGATGAAAAAATGGTCGAAGGTGAAGTTAACAATGTGTAAGAATGGCCAGTAAAATCCGCAACCGCGAGTAGCCAAATGGCATACAAACAACATGGAACGAAATAATTTCCTGGAAATTATGTTAAAGTATTTTTTTAAGAAAGAGGTTTTAAAGTTCTTTGTTCGTCTTTCCTTTACAAATAAAATAAATCCTTTATAAATAAAATAAAAATAATTCCATCTGTCTAAAACAATTTAACGTATGGTGTGGATGCCACGTTAGGTAACAAGCCTTGATAGTCAGGCAATAGTCGTGTCTCTGCAAATGAGAGAGCAATAATCGTGTCTCTGCAAATGAGAA
>ML799926.1:483723-493904 GCA_009831015.1 Picea engelmannii | reverse complement strand
CAGATTTGAGGATCAAAGGTTGTCAATGATTTATGGATCCCTAAGCAGCAAAGGATCTGTTGTATTTTTCCCATCAGTCATTGTTTATATTCAAGTATTTGTTGATTCATTAAATTGAGAGGATCTTTGTTTAGTGAACATTCGATCTTATGTTTTCCTTCTTCATTCTTCCACCTATCATCATATAATCTTGTTTACTGTTGAGCATCTTTTGTGCCTTCGATGAGTAGAATGTTTGTGACTCCATTGCCCATTGGTGTAGCCTATTGATCTGCAGTTTGCTTCCCTCTCCCTTTCTTTCTCCATATTTTTGATCCACCTATTCAAAACCAAAATTATCTTTTACATTTTGATGGGTGTTGAGCTTACACTTTAGTAGTCAAAGTGTGACTTTCAGTGCTAACATGATAGAGTCCTCCCTGTGAGGCTCTAAGAACTCTATCACGCGGGTGAATTTGTTGTTCACCTACTATAACTGTCGATACAAAAGTCTATCGCGTGGGTGAATTTGTTGTTCACCTACTGTAACTGCTCAATCTATATTGGGGTCCATTATAAATGTCAGATCTGGTTCGTTGCATGGTTATCCTTCAACCTTAGTATCCACTCCTGCAATAAGTGTGGAAAATCACAGAAAAAGACTTCATGCAAATCAGTAAACACGTATTTCTCAAGATATTTGTGGGGTATTATTCTAGGGTTTTTGTTATCTTTATGTGAAAACTCTATCTCTTTTTTCCTTAGCCATCTTTTGATCTCTACTTTTGTGGGATTCCACGGTCTCAACATCCACTTCTAGTGGCTCATTGCTTTCTTTTTTACTTTAATATTATTTTGGTCCTCCTCTTCTCATCTACTCAATCCTCTACTGTTCCTACCAACAGCAACAGAACCATTTTTTGGTTACTCTTTAATTATATATCCCTTCTGAGTTTGTATTGAGTGACCTAGAGTTCATGTATGTCATTTTTCCAACAAAGCATATAAAACTATCGGCCCTCTTGGTAAACTAGAAGGAAACACAGCGCACAGGGTGCACTGTGTCGTCTCACCCAGGATAGTATTAATGGGTGGCTACAATACTCATGTGTTTATATCCTAGGATTGAGTGAGAGATCTGATAACTGTGCATTGAGAATGATACTGTAACTTCTTAACGCAGTATACAATTATCATGATTTATGCAGAAATATAATAACTCATTCATTTATCACATCTATATCGACTGAGACAATAAAGAAATACATTCATTTATTCACATAACACAGATGTTACCGTGGTTCACCCCCCCTGGGGCTATGTCCACAAATATTTGTCTCTTAGCTCTTTTATTATAGTCGCTATGTCATTACAGCGTCACGCGCTTTACAATTCTCCTCCGTTGGGTCAAGACCTATTATGAGGCAGACTAGATCGCACCAAGATCCTCAACCTGTGATCTAACCCTCAATATCTACCCTCCTCCAGCCTCTCTATCTCAAAATATTACAAAAGTAGTTCATACAGCAAAATAGCATATATCATTCAATTTCTTGTATTTGTCTCTCTATATCTCTAGAAACTCGCTACAACAGAAAAATGTCCTCTCAATAATAATGACTTGCCTCGTCTTTGAGACCTAAGTAACTATATATATACATTTCGGTCTCCTCATCCATTACAATACATTACCAAAACCCTAACCCTAACGTTGTTAGGTATTCCATGCATGCGCGCGTGTTGTTCTTCCTTCCAGTTGTCACTTTCCTTGTGCATGCCTTCTTTCCCAAAATTGCCTTGCTTTCCACTTTGGTCTGCTTCCAACATGGATGTTGATATTGAAGGATAATTACTATGTTCCCTAGATGAAATAAAAAGGATCAGAAGAAAGAATAGATAGTTGAAGGAAGAATTGTCACATAATTCTGATCTAATTTCTCAACTAGAAGAAGAAAAGAAATCTGAAGACGAAATAATGAGTCAACTGCAGAGAAAAGAAGAAGATTGTAAGAAAGTTGAAAAATACAATGTTTCCTTAATGAAGGAAATTGATGTACTTATAGCTGAGTTGAAAAACAGTAAAAAATTTGAGCAAAGTTCCATGATGTTAGACAATATGCTCAGTAACCAAAGATCACCATTCAACAAAACTAGACACAGATACAATCCCAACCTCACGTTACAGAAAACCCAGGAAGAACCCAGGAGTTATGCTATGGCCTTGATAAATCCCATTGAAGGTAATGAGAAAACCAATGAGGAAAACCAAGACCAGTAGAAGCCATTTGTTCCTCATAGGAAGGATGAATTCAAAAAGGTGATGACACCAAGAAGACTGACTATGAACATGTATGAATATCTCTTTCTGGGTAACTATTTGTCATGCAACAATTTTGGACATAAGGAAATATACTGCAAAGCATATCCAAGAAATGACCAAAGAATAAATGGAGGCATGTTCAATGCTTCAAGAAATAATTATGTGAACAACAAAATCAAAAATCTTGTTGACAATAGAAACAAGAAGTTATTTGATCCACTATCTAACTATGATTGAATGTTATAAATACCATAATTTTGGCCGTAAATCTCAGGATTGCAATATTTGGACACATGTCTCTATATAGAAACATATTACTAACAACAATACTACTAGAGTCTAGAGGAAGAAATAAGAGAAGAGTTATCAGGATGAATGTGATTTAGCAATGCATGCTCAAGACAAAGAAATTTATTGGTACATATATGTTGGATGTTCAAAGAATATTATTGGTGATGAAAACAAATTCCTTAAGATAAAGAGAGAGAAGGGAGGAAATGTTTCATTTGGAGACAATAAATCTACCAAGATAATTGGGAAATGTAAAGTCAACCTTGGAAGTTAGAAGGCCACAACATAAAATGTTCTGGTAGTTGAAGATTTAAAGTATGACCTTTTAAGTGTTAGTCAATTGTGTGACCAGGGACACACACTCCTATTTAACTCCAATGAATACATAATAAGAAAAGAAGACATTGGAATATTTATAGGAAAAACAATCAAAACTCCAAACAATGTTGATAGTTTGGTTTTCATTGATGTCAACCATTGAAGAAGCCCTGGAAGTGTGGTTTTGGTACTCGAAGTTGAATGAGGAAGATGGACATGAATGACAAAGTAAATATAGTAAATACCCTCCTAAATGGCTATTACTTTTTTTCCATTTATGATGATATGTGGAATGCCATGTAGTTCCTCACAATTAGGGAGATATGACTTTGTGAAGTTGTAAGCCTTGAAGAAGTGGTCAAGAATCCCCTAGTTGGTTACAAGTATTTAATGAAAGGGTAAATTTGTTGTAACAAGAAAACCCTAGAATCCATAAATTAAGGAGAGGATTCACCTAGCACAAGTATAAATATACCTCAAGGATTCATTCACAAGTACACTCGCACATTCATTGATTATCTGTCTTGTGAACTAGTAATATGTTTGTTAAGGTTGTGACGGTATTTTCTAAGAAAGGTCAAAGGTGAAAGTCTCGGAGTTGCAACAAACATGATTAACCCTAGTTTCTAAGGTATATATGGGTTACATTTCAAAAGGGAATATATGTACGCGGGTTGCAATAGATAAAAGCATGGATATCAGCATGTAGTAGAGGAGAAAGTCGCAGATCTGTGAACATCTCATGAAATATTGAGTAAATGTTGGTACCAGGTCCTTGAATTATGAAGGAATTTTACATCTTAACATCTCAGAGTTTTGGGTCAGGTACAGAGGTATTGGTATGGTTGTATACTTGTTTTGATGGTTACCTATTGTCATTATATGGTGTATTCTTGAGGCATACTTGGTATGGTTGGTTTGGTATTTGGATATGGTATATCTTGGTTGCTTGGCTAAGTGAGGATCACTCTTCTATCTGGTTCAGTATATGACATGGTTGTTATAGTTCATGTCCTTTAGTTCATGACTGTGTGGTGGAACATGCATGAGGGATGTGCATTGGTTCTTTGATATACTTCATTGATGATATGGTACAATTTTATACATGATTGATGCTATGGTATATGGTACAAGTTGTATTCATGGTTGATGTTATGGTTTATGATTGATTCATGTTATAGTTCACATGTTGGTACACAGTTGATGCATGGTATCATATAGGCACACAGGTTGGATACGGTGATAAGTTGAAAAGTTACAGGTTGATGTGACAGTGACAATGATAGTGGTAGTGACAGTATAGTGGTAGTGATTGTGGTAGTGACAGTTGGTATACACTATTTCAGGGCAATAGGATGGGGCAAGGATAGGTGGTTTTATCCACATTTTGTTTGGATCCGGAGAACTCGGGTGGTTGTATCCTTCTTATGGTTGGAGATAGATAATTCAAGGAGTTGTAGCTTCCTTCAGGTTGGTGCCTCCTTCCAGTTGTAGCTGGAGAATCAAGAATTTGGTTCTTCCAATGAATGTATTCTTTTGATATATAAGAAAAGCATTCCATGGTTTTCTCCCATTTGGGTTTCCACATAAATTCTAGTGTACTGTGTATCTATTGTGATGTGATGTTGTTTATGATTATACTATTTCTGATATATTGAATGTTAATGATAAACTGTTGAATATTTTTTAATAATATACTTTGGTTAAAAGTACTATAATTAATCATGACTTATTCACCCCCCCTCTCAATAATCCAACAATTAGTATCAGAGTGGGTCCTTCAAGAAGAAATCTAACCACTGGAAGGAGATCATGGATCACGCTAGGATTGGGGTACCATAGATTGATGGAAAAAACTATGTCTTTTGGAGTAGAAGAATGAAAAAATATATACAAGCATAAGGATTTGATGTTTGGCAATCAGTAGTAGATAGATAAAAATCACCTTCCACTCCCCTGATAGATAGAGATGGAAAGAAGCTCAAAGAAAATGATTCAAGGGATAGAAACACTATCAATAATGGTGTGAATCAATCGATACATACCAATATTATGCACTGTGATTCCGCAAAATAAATGTGGGATAAACTTAAGACTATCTACGAAGTAGATGCGAAAGTTAAGGAAGCTAAAATTCAAATTTTCAGAGCTAAGTTCGAACAAATGAAGATAAATGAAGATGAAAACATAGAATCCTACTTTCTATGAGTCGACGAGATAGTAAATTGTATCAAATTTTGGGAGATGAGATAAAGGAATAGGTTGTTTCTAAAAATTCATTAAGATCTCTACCAAAGAGATTTTATTCAAAAATTTCAGCTCCAGGAGAAAGAGTGGACCTAGCTACAATGACCATGGATGAGTTGCATAGGATACTCACAACTTATGATATGAGGATAGAGAAATACAATCCATTCATGAAGGAAGAATCATTCAAGGCATCTAATAAGACAAAGAAGAAATATAAACAAAATACGAAGTCATACTGTAGTTGTAGCGATGATTCAGAGAAAGATGAAGAGGTGGATAACTTCGTTAGAAGGTTGAAAAGAGGAACCGGAAAATACAAAGGTATTCTTCCATTGAAATTTTTTTATTGTGATGGTGTTGGTCATTTTTCTAATATATTTCTCTATAAGAAAAATAAGGGTAATGAAGAAGATGAATCTAAAAATAAAAAGCAAATCCAAAAGGGTAGAAGAAACAAAAAGAATTTTTTTAATAAAATTCTTTACACCAAAGAAGACCCTCATCAGACAAATATGAAGTTAGTGACAGTGATATAGAAAGGGTACTATTCATGGAAATAGAAGACTTTGACGAAGAAGGATCCGAATAAAAATGTGAAGAGGAAGAATTTGATTACAGGGAAGATTTGGTGTGTGCCATAGAAGCTCTAAAGAGGGAAAACAAGAAAAACAAGTCACTCTAGGAAGAACTAAAGAACAAAGAAGAATCTCAGAACTCCAAAGAATTCGATCAGATGATCATGAAGTTAAAAATCCAAGTAGAATAAGAAAAGAATATTGAAGAAGCACTCAAAGGGAAGTTAGATGAAAAGGACAGGATCATTGAAGGGTTAGAAGCAAAGATAGATACTCTAAGAAAATATATTCAGAAGAAAGACATGCAGTAAAACAACACCGGGATATAAAGACTTTACTATGTCCAAAGTGAAACAACTTTGGACATATGGATAAATATTGTAGACTCATTGTTCCTCCAAGGAAACCAAAGAAGAATATGAGCATTCATAAGAAGGAACCACAAAGGATATGGATAATAAAACAGGATCAATTCAACACTAAAGAATGAAATCTTGATCTACAATATCAACACAAGAAACATGGATGGTATGGTGACAGTGGATGCTCAAAGCATATGAAAGGTGATAAAGACAGGTTTCTGACATTGAATAAGGAAAGAGATGGATCAATTTCATTTTGGAATGACAACTCATCCAAAATTATTGGAAATGGAATAGTCAAGCTCGGAAGTAACAATGCCACGACAGAAAATGTTTTGTTGGTCAAAAACATGAAACACAATATACTAAGTGTAAGTCAAATGTGTGATCAAGGAAACAGAATTTTTGTTGGACAACTGAGAGGGGGGGTGAATCAATTGTTACCGTGCTTAAACAATTATGCTTCTTTTAAAATATTTACAAGGCACTCAATGATGATCACAATAATGCAAGGAAATAAACAATGACACATTCAGCATCAATCACATATATGAGAAACACAGAGACAGATATTTCCCAAGGAAACCCATACAGGGTAAAAACCTCTTCTTCTTTATATGATAAGTATTATTTACATTATTTACATTATCATACATATTAGCACCAACTCATTGTGAGGCTACAACCTCTATTTTGCAAGTTGCAACTTGTTGAGAGCACCAACTCTCTGTTTTTCTCTAGCACCCACTAGAAGGAAGCACCAACTCCCTGGTTTCTCTAGCACTAACTAGAAGGAAGCACCAACTCCCTATGTTCAAGCCCCCACTTGAACATCTGAGGACACCAATCCTTCCTAGCACCTCCCAACCACCCTAGATTATGAATATGAAATATTGAAACCTATTACAGTGATATAGTGTTCAATAATAGCTTACCAATCTCATCACTGTTCTGCAAGATTTTGCTACTCAGACTTCCTCATTGTCTTCCAACATGCATCCACTTCCCATTATGTTCTTCTGCTTTTTATGCTCTGTGTTCCATGTCCATTCACTACACAGTTATTCTTCTGTTCTATTCAGCTGTTGCACTCTGCTCCTTCTTCATGCATGAATCACCTTCAACAACAACATCCACAGCAACTCCAGCAGCAACAGCCACCACATCTCTTCTTTGTACCATGTATATCTATCTTATGTGCACCTTGTGCATGCAATATTTGTCATTCCTTTGCATGCTCACACTGTGCCAATTTCCTCCACATCTCAAGTGCTCTGCCTGATCATCATCGCAACTCTTCATCTTCTCTAGTGGTTCCCACCACGCTTCCAGCATCACTGGGTGTTCTGTTGAGATTCCTCAGCCTCTCTGGCAGTTGTGACTCTTTGTCTTCTCTGGAACAGTCGAACTTATCATTTATTTTTCAGTTACAGACTTCAATGCTCATCCACCTATCAATCCCTCTAAGAATTGTCTTCCTTCACTGGATGAAGCTTGGAGACTCTTCATCTCCTCTGGTGATCACACAGAGGTCTCTTCGATTTGCTGGCAGAGACCATCAATGGTTTCTAGCAGTTACACTACAAGGAGAAATATTAGCCCTCCGATTATGCTCAAATTCACCTGCATCATTGGATTGGCTCCATGCGATCTTGCATTCATTTCAGCATTTCGGCATTCAGCAATTCGGCATTTGGGTGACCAAGTGTCTCGACACTCCTAGTCGTGATCCCCGAAAAGGAGCTTGGTTTCTCTATCTCTTTCCTCCATCTCTCACCGATGTGACCAAGGGCTATGACCACAGCCTTTATTCAACAACTACATTTGGTAATTTCGCGTTTCGGCACTTCAGCACTCCTGTGGTTATGTTTCTTGCCTCTCCAAGTTGTGATTCGCGAAACTCCGAAATGGAGTCGTATCAACGGTCTAGAATCTTGGTGTATTGACGGTACAGATATTATCGTGAGTTCACATCTCGCGATTCCTATGATGGAGGTTCTCTTCACTCCAAGTCGCGATAGGCAAAGCTTTGAGATGGAGCTCAGATCAACAGTCCATGTTCTTGGTGATCCGACGGTCCTGATATTTTCGTGATCTCGCATCTCGTTGTTCCTTAGATGGAGGTTTTCATCACTGCAAGTTGCGATAGGCAAGACTCTGAGATGGAGCTGGATCAATGGTCCAGAACAAACCTCGATCTGACGGCTAAGATAGTTTCACGATTTTGCATATCGCGAATTCAAGAGGTTAGGGAACCCCGTTCCTTTGACTTTCCAGTCAGCGACATGATGATCTTTCACCACGTGTCCTATGATTCGACGGTCCATATCTGATCTTGATTCAACAGCTCAGATCATATTGCGATTTCGGCATTCTTGTTGCAAAGTGTTTCGACACTCCAACTTCTGGTATCCGAAAATCCGATAGCCAAAACTCTGAAATGGAGTTGGACTACCACTTCGATCTTGCACTCTAAAGAACGTGTAGGTTCTTCCTGATCCAACGATGGTTGAACCCTGTGCTCGAATCTAACGCCAGAGATATTTCCTCCATCTTTGCACTCCTCCTGTTTGGATTCAGATCTGACAGTCATCGGGAATTCTGAATGGGATCCAATGATCAATGTCACATCTCTGCCCGAGCTTACACATCCTCCATACTTAGAAGAATTTATAAGTGGCAAAGGCCTCGACCTTTGATCCACCTGAGATCCTAAGTATGTTATCTCTCTTGAGCTTTGGCAATGAGTTAACCTCGTCCCTGGTGCACACCTATGCACTGTGTGTGACTCTGTGCTAATTTATGTTGTTCCTGTTTTGCCATCGATGCACACTCTGATCTTTCCATCAATGACAAGAACACACTGTCTGTAAAACATGCCAACAATCTCCCCCTTTGGCATTGATGGCAACAAAGGAACCCCTGTTCTTTTCTCCCCCTTTGACATCAATGTCAAAGAAAACACGCTCCCCCTGAGTTGTTTCATTAATTTTAGGAGGTATCAGATATGCAACCAATACAGGACTCCCCCTAACAGGATGGACTCTCTTATATGTGAGACAGGATGACACCCAGCTTCTATCTGAGATATTCAAATGGTGTCTTGGCTAGGGGTTTAGTAAAGATGTCTATAATTTATTTTGTAGTGGGAATGTAATGGACCTGAACAATCTGATTGGTGACCTGCTCTCTTAGAAAATGATATTTTATGGGAATATGCTTGGTCTTGGAGTGGAAGACAAGATTTTTAGACACATTGATGGCACTAGTGTTATCACAATGAATTGGGATCGGTGCAGTGTATTTTACCTCCAAGTCTGCAAGTGTTTGATTCATCCATAATACCTGAGTGCAACAAGTAGAAACAGCAATGTATTATGCCTCTGTGGTTGATAAAGAAATGGAACCTTGCTTTTTACTAAGCTAGTCTACTAAGGAGTCACCCAGGAAGAATGCTCATCCACTAGTGCTTTTTCTCTCATCAACACAGTTTGCCCAATCTGCATCTGAATAAGAAGTCAGCCGACGATTTTGATTTCTGGGATACCACAAACCATAAGTCATTGTTTCTTTCAAATACATGAATATCCTTTTAACAACTTGCAAATGACTCTGTTTAGGTGCAGCCTGATATCTTCCTACCATTCCTACAGCATGCATTATGTCTGGGCGAGATGTTGTGATGTACAGCAGGCTGCCTATCATTGATTGATATGACCTTTGATCAACATCAGGTGAATCATCATCCTTGCTTAATTTACATCCAGTTATCATAGGTGTACCCACAGGTTTAGAATCTTCCATTTGAAACCTTTTCAACATTTCTCTTATATATTTTTCTTGAGAAATGAGCATCCCTTCAGACCTCTAAGTAATTTGCAAACCAAGAAAAAATGACAGTTCTCCTATCATAGACATTTCAAATTTAGACTCCATGGCAGAAGAAAACCATTGTACCAATGAATCCTTATTACATCCAAAGATGATGTCATCTACATAGACCAATACAATGAGCAAATCATTATCCTCTGTTTTAATATACAGATTGTTGTCAGTTGTTCCTCTCTTGAACCCTTTGTCTTTGAG
>ML799926.1:436997-480097 GCA_009831015.1 Picea engelmannii | reverse complement strand
TCAGAATCTTCATTCTTGTCTGCTTTAAATGATGCTTCTCTGGAGGTAGGTTTATCTTTAACTATTCTCATTTCATATGCAATCAATGTTCCTAGAAGTTGATCAAACTCCAAGGTTTTTAGATCATTAAGTTCTTCTATAGCAGAGACCTTCGGGTTGAACCTATCTGGGAGAGATCTCAAGATTTTCTGAACTAAAGAAGGTTCATCAATTGTTTCACCAAGTGCCTTCATTGCATTTACCATTTCTTCTATTCTCATAAATTATTTTCCAACAGTTTCATTTTCCTTCATCTTCAGCTGTTCAAATTGTATTCTGTAGGTTTGAAGCTTTGCATCCTTTACCTTCTCATTACCCTCATAGTTGTTAATGAGTTTGTCCCACATTTCTTTGGCAGATCCTAGGTGCATAACTTTTACGAATTCTACTTCTGCAAGCCCACTCAAGATAGCACTCATAGCCTTAGCGTTGAAGCTAAATTCTAGTTTGTCATCCTTATTAGCTAGCACAAGTGGCTTTACATAACTAGTATCTACCACATCCCATACATTTGCACCTAACGACATTATGTAGGTTCTCATTCTAACTTTCCAAAAGGCAAAGTTTGTTCCATTGAACAGAGGGGCCTTATTGGTTGAATTTCCTTCATGGCTTGACATGTTTAATCTCTAGGATCTACCCTTAGATAAAAGGGGTTGGATCTGATACCAAGTGTTGGACAACTGAGAGGGGGGGTGAATCAATTGTTACCGTGCTTAAACAATTATGCTTCTTTTAAAATATTTACAAGGAACTCAATTATGATCACAATAATGTAGGAAATAAACAATGACACATTCAGCATCAGTCACATATAAGAGAAACACAGAGACAGATATTTCCCAAGGAAACCCAGACAGGGTAAAAACCTCTTCTTCTTTATATGATAAGTATTATTTGCATTCTTTACATTATCATACATATGAGCACCAACTCATTGTGAGGCTACAACCTCTGTTTTTCAAGCTATAACTTGTTGAGAGCACCAACTCTCTGTTTTTCTCTAGCACCCACTAGAAGGAATTACCAACTCCCTGGTTTCTCTAGCACCAACTAGAAGGAAGCACCAACTCCCTGGTTTCTCTAGCACCAACAAGAAGGAAGCACCAACTCCCTGTGTTCAAGCCCCCACTTGAACCTCTGAGGACACTAGTCCTCCCTAGCACCTCCCAACCACCCTGGATTATGAATATGAAATACTAAAACCTATTACAGTGATATAGTGTTCAATAACAGCTTACCAGTCTCATCACTGTTCTGCAAGATTTTGCTACTCAGACTTCTTCACTGTCTTCTAGCATGCATCCGCTGCCCATTTTGTTCTTCTACTTTTTATGCTCTGTGTGTCATGTTCATTTACTGCACAGTTCTTCTTCTGTTCTATTCAGTTGTTGCACTCTGCTCCTTCTTCATGCATGAATCACCTTCAACAACAACATCCACAGCAACTCTAGCAGCAACAACCACCACATCTCTTCTTTGTACCGTGTATATTTATCTTTTGTGCACCTTGTGCATGCAATATTCACCATTCCTCTGCATGCTCACACCGCACCAATTTCCTCCACATCTCAAGTTCTCTACCTGATCATCATTGCAACTCTTCATCTTCTCTGGTGGTTCCCACCACGCGTCCAGCATCACTGGGTGTTCTGCTGAGATTCCTCAACATCTCTGGCAGTTGAGACTCTTCATCTTCTCTGGCACAGTCGAGCTTATCCTTTATTTTTCAGTTACAGACTTCAATGCTCATTCACCTGTCAATCCCTCTAAGAATTGTCTTCCTTCACTGGACGAAGCTTGGAGACTCTTCATCTCCTTTGGTGATCACACAGAGGTCTCTTCGAATTTTCTGGCAGAGACCATCAATGGTTTCTAGCAGTTACACTGCGAGGAGCAATATTAGCCCTCTGATTATGCTCAAATTCACCTGCACCGTTGGATTGGCTCCATGCGATCTTGCATTCATTTCGTCATTTCAACATTCGAAAATTTGGCATCCGGGTGACCAAGTGTCTCGACACTCCCAGTCGCGATCCCCAAAAAGGAGCTTGGTTTCTCTAGCTCTTTCCTCCATCTCTCGCCGATGTGACCAAGAGCTGTGACCACAGCCTTTATTCAACAACTGCATTTGGTAATTTCATGTTTCGACACTTCGGCACTCCTATGGTTATGTTTCTTGCCTCTCCAATTCACGATTCACGAAACTCTGAAATGGAGTCAGATCAACGGTCCAGAATCTTGGTGTATTGATGGTCCAGATCTTATCGTGAGTTCGCATCTCATGATTCCTGTGATGGAGGTTCTTGTCACTCCAAGTCGCGATAGGCGAAGCTCCGAGATGGAGCTCAGATCAATGGTCCACGTTCTTGGTGATCCGATGGTCCTGATATTTTCGCGATCTTGCATCTCGTTGTTCCTTAGATGGAGGTTTTCGTCACTCCAAGTCGCGATAGTCGAGACTCCGAGATGGAGCTGGATCAACAGTCCAGAACAAACCTTGATCTGACGTCTTAGATAGTTTCACGATTTCGCATATTGCGAATTCGAGAGGTTATGGAACCCCGTTCCTTTGACTTTCTAGTCAGCGACATGACGATCTTTCGCCACGTGTCCTATGATTCGACGGTCCAGATCTGATCTTGATTCAACGGCTCAGATCATATCGCGATTTTGCATATCTCAATTTCGGCATTCTTGTTGCAAAGTGTTTCGACACTCCAACTTCTGGTATCTGAAACCCTGATAGCCAAAACTCCGAAATGGAGTTGGACCACCGCTTCGATCTTGCACTTTAAAGAACGTGCAGGTTCTTCCTGATCCAATGATGGTTGGACCCTGCGCTTGGATCTAACACTAGAGATCTGTCCTCCATCTTTGTGCTCCTCCTATCTGGATTTAGATCTGACGATCATCGGGAATTCTGAATGGGATCCAATGATCAATGTCGTTTCTCTGCCCAAGCTTACGTATCCTCCTTACTTAGAAGAATTTCTAAGTGTCAAAGGCCTCGACCTTTGATCCACCTGATATCCTGAGTACGTTATCTCTCTTGAGCTTTGGCAATGAGTTAACCTCATCCCTGGTGCACACCTACACACTAGGTGTGACTCTGCGCTAATTTACGTTGTTCCTGTTTTGCCATCGATGCACACTCTGATCTTGCCATCAATGACAAGCACACACTGTCTGTAAAACATGCCAACACTTTTGTTTTAAACAAAGAAGTGTGAGTTAAGGAAAGAAGAATCAAGCAAGTTGAAGAAATCCAATAAACATATATGTTCTAAATGAAATAGTAAAGGAAATATGTTTCTTAGGAAAGGACGATGAAAGTTGGCTCTGGCATAGAAGAATGTGTAACATAAATTTTGATAATCTTGTCTGTAATCACTAAAATTTCATATGCAACATTGCACACAAATGGTTAAGGAAACACAACAATGCCAACAGCCATTAGTTCACCTATAGCATTGAAATGCATTCAAAAGGCAAAAAAACTATACAATTGGGTCAGAAATTGACATGCGCAAATTCACCAAAGGAAGTGCGCACGCAGTGTGTAGTGTGTGTGGGCCAACAAATCCCTTAGAGAGCACAGTGTGCGACTGTGTATGATAAAAGTCATGAACTTCTATGAACGATTCATTTATGGATATTTTCAGTCCCTCAACCACTTATGGACCATCTCCCAACATGATTTGACCTTCATATCTGAGAGAAATCTGAATTGGGGGTTGGTCAAGGACTAGAGGGTGCCCTAAAAGGCCCCTTGTTCACACCAAGAACCAATTACATTTTTCCTTGAAGAAATTCTATAAATAAGAGCCATGGGTGCACTAAGAAACCAAGATCTTCATTGTAATGTTATTTGCAAGAATTCTCCCTTGAGAATCCTCTTTTCTCTTTGGAGCCTTCAAGCATCATTCCAATAGGCCATTCCACTCACCTCTTGAGGGAATAGGCATTGATTTTCTTCACCATTTTCCATTTTCTTCCTTTGTATGAAGATCTCTCCATTAGGGAAATCAATAGACCTCCCAAGGAGGAAGAGGGAACTCATAAGTCCTCATTTTTCTCTATAGTGTTTTGCCTACTAATCTATTGATCCATTGGTAGCATTATGTTGGTCATTGGTTGATTTTCATGGTTCTAAGTTTCTCATGATTTCTAAATTTTATTTCTTAGTTGTTTTAATTTATTTGTTTGTTTATTACATGTGTTTGGATTTTTAACCCACTCACAAACTTCTACCTTGTCTAGAAGGCTCATCTAGACATGCAAGTGTTGTTGTTTTTCTCACCCAAGTGACAAAACCAACACAACAGATTGGAAGCTATAATGGGGATTGGTATCAAATTCCTCCTTATTTGAGCTTAGAGAGAACTTATTTTTAATCAATTTGTCTTGTAGGTTCCAAAACCGGCCTAACCCAACCTGTCAAAGGCAAAATTCAGAGTTGGAGGAGGAGTATTTCACCTGGAAATTTCTCCCCCGACGCGTGACAGGAAGTGTGCGGATTTTCCTTCCCACATACGCACATTGTGCGCTCCATAGACTTCTTTTCTCTTCACATTGTGCACCCACTGCGCACCTGTCAAAATTGTAACCCACGCATATCTCCATTTTTTCAAAATTGTAAGGTTTTTTATGATGATTTGAAGGCCCCTAGCTTTCAGATTTTTGCTTTCATGCACTTTGTAAGACAACTACACTCCACTTAGATTCCTTTCCCATATGAAAGGTTAGCTAACATAGGCACTTAGGGGATAAAAAGAACCAATATTCTCCTCTTTTTCTTTGGTTTCCACATGGATGGCTTGTTTGGCTTGTAAAATTTTAAGTTGAGGTTGTTTCTTTCACATATAAAACACTTACATTGGGACTAGAAGTTAACTTTAACCCTTGAGTATGCTCTTATTTCTCACCCTAGTGTGATCTTGAGAATCAGAAAGGTAGTTGAAGGGACATTTCATATCCCTTAACAAAAATATTTAGGAGAGGACAAAATCCCCCCTAGGGTTCCTCTTAGTTTTTTTTAAATCATCTTAAATTTTTAAGGGCCCGTACATGCCCACATGTGATGTAGGAGCATAGATCCACCTCAGCACATGCCATTTGATTAGCATGAGTGGTGCGCATTCAAGGAAGGGAGAAGCATCGCCCTCTCATTTTGCCTTCGAGAATCTAAATCGTGATTAAGGCAATTAATGCTGACAGGTTGGCAGAGCCAAGTTGTTCCTTCGCACAAGTTGTAGATGAGGTCGCCATTAAGTGGTTGACGATAGGAGGGATCTACATCTGATTTGGATCAGATTTCCATCATTGTAATCTGCCTCATTAGTCAGTAATTTTTAATGGTGATTAGACACCACTAGCTTAGCTTGGAGGGAAGCCCATTGAGCCCCTCTTGTATAAACTCTTATATTTTTTCCAGTAGCACACACACATCATATATAGAGATAGGAGAGAGACAGTTGAGGAATAGCCGAGACTCAATTGTAGTCTAAAATCACATATTGTAATGGATGTTCCACCATTAATAGAAAATAACATATTTTCATGTTTGTCAATTTTTGTGTAATGGGTGTTTAATTATGAATGTCATTCATATGTGTGTGCACTGTAGATGTATGTTAGAAATCGTCTTTAGGGATAGAGTTATAATCCTCTATCTGTGAGTGTGTTGGATTGGTTTTGTTTATCTAGGCTAAGTGAAAGGAGTGCGCAATAGAGGATGGAAATTGTATGATCTGACGCAAGGAGTGTGTGTCTAAAATCGTTTGAGTCAAAAGAAAATTTTTCAGGAGGGAACACCAGGATAATTCACAGACTCTGAGGGAAATTTCAAGGTGGTTGGGTACCTTGGAAATAAAGACTGTATGGGAGGAAGCACAGCACAGATTTATGAAATAATCTATAATATGCTGCCAGGAGGGCATAGAGAAAGTATGAGTGCATACAAGGGAAACATATTATGAAGTGTCAGAAGCATTGAGAATACCCTAGGGTCGTTGAATACTCTGAGGAAGGAAGGCTTTGCAAGAGTTCATTGACAAAGGAAAGGAGATGCCTTAAGAGTTCTGGAAGGGCTTAGGGAGAATTCATCGAAAGTCTTATCCGAACACAAGGAGTGCGTCAAGGATACAATAAGATCATCTTACAAGCTCAGGATGAAAGGGTGTTAAGTTTCCAGGAGGGCACCATAAGTTCCATTGAAGGATGTAGAGGAACTGAGAACCTCGAAGGGTTCAAGCCGAGAAAAGTCGCAGAATAAATTGCTCAAAACTCTGCAAGGAGTGCAGAAGAAGGCCAAGAACAGTCTAAGTCTTGGGCAGAAGAAATTGCGCTAAGTGTGCAAGAAGATCAAGGAATTTCTGAAGTCTTGAAGACCGTGAAGTCGTCCATCATCGGGAGGAGATAGGTGGAATAAGATTGGAGAATCTGGGAGTTGGAACTTCGGGAAGTTTGGCAAGAGTAACAGAGGTCTTCGCGAAGTCATGAAGAGCGGTTTGAATCCAGACCGTTGGATCTGGAAGGGACACATGGAAGCAACCCACACGATTCAAAGAAGTATTACTCTAGGATATATTGAAGGAATATATCAAGAGACTCCCGTAGACTGGATTCTGAAGAGATCATAGCCATCGATCGGAAGGGAAGACAGGGTCCATTGATCCTCTAAATGTTTGAGTTTTTCAATTCGTAGTTCGGGAATGCGAGAGTTGGTTTTCGTGGAGAGAATCGAAGCCCGAAGTGATTTTTATGGTTGAGCCCCACGACACAGCCGAGGTCACATGATAGAAATGTACTGGCATGGAGAGCTAAGTTTCATCACCAAATTTCTTCAAAGGGCCAAGAAAGGAGTTGCAGGGTTAAGGAGGACCCACACTTCAGGGAAAGAGGAACCTGTGATAAAGTTTGTCGGGTTCCAGTAGGGATTCAAAGATTCAATCTGACTCAGGTGGTTCAAAATGATCCTAGATCGAGAGGTCTCTGCAGCACCGAAAGGAAGGGGGCGGGGTCTGCGCCAGAGTGGTATCAGAGCCTAATTTTCTTCTTAGGTGGAGAGAAGGAGATAAAGAAGATACTTTGATACCAGAGTGGTATCATATACTGAAATTTTTTTTAGGGAAAGGAGACAGTCTGGATACATCAAGTAGAGTCAGAGCTTGAATTCTCCTATAAAAAACAAGTTAATGGAGACAGAGTGTGATACTCTGTGGAAACTGTTGCAAGGTGTGCAGTAGATGATAAACATCCAGGTGGGTTGTAGGTGAAGCAATATGTTCATTGGAGGTCATGAGCGTGGTCGAGGAGAAGTCTTCCCGCAGAAAATAAAAGCGGAGATGGACAAGGATCTCAGTGAAATCCGAGAAAAGATGGAGACGCTAGCATTTAATATGCAGCAGGAGGCAAAGGTGTGTTGGAGATACAAGTGGCCTTTGAAAAGGAAATCTAAGTGGCATGTTCAAAATTTGTTGGCCCAAAGGTGGTAACGGGTGTTAAAAAGGTGGTTGAGATATGTTGAAAACCTCAATGGTGAGGGAAAGAGATATAGAAGAGGTCTCGTAGGTTTCTGGGTGGGAAATGTGAAGGGATCAGTTGATCTCGTAAATTGCCAGGAGGGCATAGGAGACATCCCAAATTTCCAAGTGGGAAAGGGGGAAGAGATGATCTTAGAAGAGAGTTCACATCAGTAGGGAGTGTTGATAGATGGAAAGGAGGAGGAATAAAGGCCTCATCCATATGAAGATTCATGCAGAACTGCAATCCACGTGAATAAAAATGATGACAAGTTGGAAACTTTCATCACATAGGAGAAGGACCAGAGGAGCGTTCTAGACATTGGAGGAGTCAAGATATTCCTGCCAAGCAACTAAGGAGAGGTTAGCATAGATGTTGCAGATGCAGCAGAAGGACAACGATCTAAGACTGTCATGGAGGAGAAGGACCAAATATTGAATTATGTCCCAACAGAAGAGGAGCACCTAGTTGAGTTACTCACTTAGTGGGAGATAGAGTTAAAGGCATTGGAGGATTGGTTGGACAGTTCAGAACCAGAAAGTGGTTTCCATGAGTTATCCATGCTAGATGAGACATACCAGCATGAGTTGTAGCTGGAGGAAGCTAGAATGGAACTAGTCGAAGAACTGGCAGAAGTTAGTATGTTAGAGGAGGTAGTTGAACATCAGTTTAGTGGCGAGACTGTAGAATTGGAGTCTACAACAGTGGACAATCAGTGTCACAAGGGATGAAAGCAGCATGGGAGATCAGGATGATACACCCATGGAGCAGCATGGAGAGTTGCAGACAAAGAATCTGAACCATCCGATGAAGCAGCTAGAATAAGTCGTAGAGGAGATAAGGAGTCTGATGTTGAGGTCAGCAGAAGAAGCGGTAAACAAGGAGAAGCTGGACAGAAAGGAACCTGCACGAGCGGTAGGGAAGATGTAGAATCAAGGTAGAGAAGAAGAAAGATAGCTCCAGGAGAAATTTTGGGATCCAGGAGGGATTCAACAGAGCTGGGAAGCTCATGAGAAGGAGCTCATGAATTTTTGTAGTTGTGGAGTATGATGCAGGAGCATCGCTCCACCTCATCACACGCTAGTTGATTAGCACTAGTGGTGCATAGTCAAGGAAGGGAGAGGCGTCGCCCTCTCATTTTTCCTTTGAGAATATAAATCATGATTAAGGAAATTAATGCTGACAGGTTAGCATAGCCAAGTTGTGTTAGAAACACCTACCACACTTAGAGGGGGGGTGAATGAGTGTGGGGCTCTTTTTCCCAAAACTTCCCTCTTGCACAAAAACTCATCAATTAGCATTCAACATTTATTCATTACCCATTGTTGTCATTTACAACCAGTTATATGTAGGCACATATCAGCAACATATATCAGCAATATATCATCAACAAGTCATCATCACAATGGACACAAAGAACACAAGATGTATGTACAATTTTCTTTTTATTACGCACTACAATCCTTGGGGTTTATCAGCAACAACTGAATAGAGTACAAATCTACAAGAGCACCAKCTCTATATGCAAGACTCATCTTACATTCTCAGCACCAACTGAGATGAGGCAAMAATCCTCAACAGATATCAATATGTCAATAGGTACGTGACCTGTCAGTAGTGCAGCCCGCGTGTGTACCCTCCCTAGCTCACTATAGCCCGCGTGTGAAYGTGGCCAGTGTATGATGTAACAAGCATATGMTTCTGAGCAACTAGGGTTTTTCTTTGCTTCACATGYGCAGATCCTTTGTAACCTGCAATCACTTTCTCTTATGTCTTCCACAGTCCAAACTGACCCACAKCCAGTCACAACACATCCAAGCTCTCCAATAGCTTTCTCATGCTCCACAATAAATCAATATGAATGCTATCTCAATCATGTATCATGTCACTACTGAATCACAAGAGTGCTTCTCACTCCATCCACCAAATCAACCAAATTGAACCACATCATAGAAKCCATACCAAGAATTCCCTAAGMATTCACAACATATCAAATAATATCATCTATCAAGACAATAATGTAACCATACCAGTGTCTTAGTGATAGATATGAGGCCATAGAATGTAGATCTGGAACCTGCCTCATCATCCAAGAGCTTGGCACCAGCTCAAACACAAATCTCCATGAGGTTATTCAGTCCACGCTCCCTATACACAGTCAGCTCGCATGTACACTCACCCTATACACAGCCATCCCGCGTGTACACGCACCCTATACATAGACAGCCCACGTGGGAATTAGAAAATAGGGTTTTCTGTGAATCCGAGACTTTTTCCATCAAGATCTCTGACATTTCCAAAACTTTGATGCGTCCATGAGATCCTAATCTCGCTCTCTTCCGCATAATAGATCTTCAATCATGCTCAAGAGATCCACACCAATAAGATTCTCTCACAAGAATATCTCCATAAATACTCCACAAGATATTCACAAGAAGGTCTCCATTGATCCACAAAGGATTCTCATCAAATGTACATTTTACAAGAGATCCTAGCTTCTTATTAATACTTTCATATTCTAGGTCACTTAACCCATTTTTAGGTTACTTAACCCATTTCTAGGTCACTTAACCTATTTTCCTTATTTTAGGGTTAACCACTTTCCATGAATAGAAAGTTCTCCAATACTTTATCATTTAAATATTCCTTCTAGATTTTGTCACTTTACTTTATCATTTAAATAATCCATCTTGATTTTGTCACTTTACTTTATCATTTAAATAATGATTTCTTCTTTTCAAGCACTTTTACTTCTTTGACCTTTTGGGGCTGCAAGCCATCATATGGGGGTCCTCCAACTTCATAAGGGAATAACTCTCAAACTGTGAGGAGTTATGTGACATTCCACATACTACCGAAAATGGCATGACAAGCACTATCCATCTAGGATATTTTCACCAACAACTTCATTGATATTCATCTCATTATTCCACATACAAACATGGGTCCTCCAACCATTCTTATAGGATAACTCAATCCGTAAAGCATCTTCCCGTGAGGGATTTCACCATAAGGGGACCACTTTGGAGTTCATCCATTTGTGCACCTTAACAACCACGATAAGACACTAATGATTCATCTTTGAATCAATTGGTTTCCACTTGGACATATATCATTCTCATCAAGGGCATCATATCAATCAATTACTTGACATCAATCAAGCCAAATCATTTGCATCAATGATCCAACAATCTCCCAAATAATCAAACCATTGGCATCAATGACAACATGATCCAACAAGTTGTGCCTTTGCACAAGATGTAGATGAGGTCGGCATTAAGTGGTTGGTGATAGGAGGGATCTACATCCGATTCGGATCAGATTTCCATCATTGTAATCTGCCTCATTAGTCAGGCGTTTTGAAATGTGATTAGACACCACTAGCTTAGCTAGGATGGAATCCCATCGAGCCCCTCTTGTATAAAATCTTGTATTGTTTCTAGTAGCACACACACATCGCAGATAGAGATAGGAGATAAATAGTTGAGGAAGAGTTGAGACTCAGTTGCAGTCTGGACTCACATATTGTAATGGATGTTCCACCATTAATAGAAAATAACAGATTTTCCTATTTGTCAATTTATGTGTAATGGGTGTTTAGTTATGAATGTCATTTGTATGTGTTTGCACTACAGATGTATGTTATAAATTTTCTGCATGGATAGAGTTATAATCTTCTATCTATGAGTGTGTTGGATTAGTTTTGGTTCTCTAGGCTAAGTGAAAGGAGTGTGCGACAGAGGATGGAAACTTTGTGAGTCGGAGCAAGGAGTGTGTGTTTGAACTCATTCGAGTCAGAAGAGATGTTTCCAGAAGGGCACACCAAGATAAGTCACAGACTCAGAGATAAATTTCAAGGGGATTGGCTACCTTGGAAAGAAAGACTATGTAGGAGGAATCACAGCACAAAGTTACTGAATACTCTTTAATACACTTCCAGGAGGGCATAGAGAAAGTACGAGTGCATACAAGGGAAACACATTCTGAAGTGTTGGAAGCATTGAGAATACCCTAGGGTCATTGAATACTCTAAGGAAGGAAGGCTTTGAAAGAGTGCATTGACAAAGGAAAGGAGATGCCTTAAGAGTTCTGGAAGGGATCAAGGATAAGTCGTCGAAAGGATTAGACGAGCACAAGGAGTGTGCCAAGGATACAATAATATCATCTTACAAGCTCAGAAGGAAGGGCGTTAAGTTTCCAGGAGGTCATGAGAAGGTCCACTGAAGGACGTAGAGGAACTGAGAACCTCAAAGATTTCAAGCCAAGAAAAGTCACAGAAGAAATTTCACAGAACTCTGCAAGGAGTGCAAAAGAAGGTCGAGAAAAATCTAAGTCTCATGTAGAAGAAATTGCACTAAGTGTGAAAGATGGTAGAGGACTTGCCTAAGTCCTGAATACCATGAAGTCATCCATCGTCAAGAGGAGAAATGTGGCAGAAGAATAGGGAATCTAGGAGTTGGAACTACGAGAGGTTTGGCAAGAGTAAACAGAGGTCTTCGCGAAGTCACGAAGAGAGGTTTGAATCCAAATCGTTGGATCTGGAAGGGACGCTTGGAAGCAACCCACACGATTCGTAGAAGTAGTACTCTAGGAGATATCAGAGGAATATATAGAGAGACTCTCATAGACCAGAGTCCAAAGAGATCACAGTCATCGATCGGAAGGGAAGATGGGGACTGTTGATCCTCGAGCCATTTGAGTTTTCCAATTCAGAGTTCGGAAATGCGAGAGTTGGTTGTCATGGAGAGAGCCTAAGCCCGAAGCCCGAAGAGATTTTTTTGGTTGAGCCCCGGGACATAGCTAAGGTCATGTGATAGAAAGGGCCTGGCATGGAGAGCTAAGTGTTGCCACCAACTTTCTTCGAAGGGCCAAGAAAGGAGTTGTGGGGTTAAGGCGGACCCGCACTTCGAGGAAAGAGGGACCTGTGATAAAAAAAATTGGATTCCAGCAGGGAACCGAAGAGTCAATCCAACTCGGGTGGTTGAAAACGATCCTAGACTAGGAGGTCATTGCAGCCCCGAAAGGAAGGGGGCGGGGTCTTCGCCAACATGTTGCAAACTTAGGATAGTTTCTTGAAATTTCTTTCTTAGTTTACATCACAATCTAGGGAAGTTTAAATATCAAAGTAACGGACCCATACATGCCCACATGCTTGGAATATAGGATAGTTTCAAATTTTTCTTAGTGTAAACAACATTTGGGGAGTTTAAAAGATTTGTAAAGGACCCATATGTCCACATGCTAGTTCTTTAGGGTTTTTAAAAATTCCGCAAGGTTGTACCAATGACACGTAGTAATCTAGGTAACAAATATTTGTAAGGACCAAAGGAAGTCCACATGTTGCAATATCACACCTAACTTATTAAAAACTTGGCACACTTTTTCACTTGCTCACACACAAAGTCACTCCTCACTCACATAATTTCCATTTTGAATTGTGGAGGTGGAAGTAGGTTTTCTTCAAAGAAATTCTAAAACATCCCAATACTTCTTTGGAAATTATCTAGTCCCATTTAATTCAAACAAGACTGGTTCACACCCCCAATCTCTCAGCCCGCCACATCTAAAACATTTTCTAAAAACTCACTAAGTTTTCTTCCATAGGAGGTGCCAAAAGAAATTTTTTAGTCTAGGTAGGTGATCCAGGATATTTTCATCGTGACTTTTAAAGAATTGCATTAAATGAGAATAAATTAAAGTGCACCATTAAAGAAAGGAAAACTAAAAGATAGATATACATAAGAATCAAATCTGAACACAAAAACTTGATAATCGAGTTCGTCCCTAGTGGACTACGTCTCTGGGTCTTTCTCTCAAATGGGTAGGCTCTTTCATTAACTCAGCAAAAGAATTTGGAAAAATACATAAGTATACCTCATTCTGAAATCAAGTTGCATAAATAATGCTCAGATCAGAAAACATATAGGACCATTGAATTCATGGCATCGAATTGCCCAAAAATAACTATCTCCACGCCTCAATCTGACTCTAACACTCCAAGGCCCAAGAAGAATTTTGTCTCGGTTTTCATGCCCTCTGCAACCTACAATAATGACTGTACCTCCCTCGAAAATCATGCCTAGAAGGTCATATGGTATGTGCCTTCTCCTCCATGTCTAGGAAGAATACACCTTTTTAATGAAAAACACGGACGATATGTACCAAGTGGTACCCACAGCCTAGTGGTTAGGGGCGGACGTATTAAGGCATAGGCAACGACGGAGGTTTTGGGGTCTGATCCCATGGACTCCACTTTTGGTTTGTTTGTTATATGGGTTATATAATATATGCATCCACTCCGCTAAATTTAGCAGTGTTTCTAGAAGTTCCTCCAATGAGATATGAATGTGGTTATAGTTGACATGGTCCGCTAGATTTGGCGGACCCGCCAACTAATTTTTGTTTCAAAATTAGTTCACAGGTTATCCTTGTGTGTTTCTCACCTACCACGTGGCAGCCCCTGATTGGGCCATGTGGCGGCCTCTCATTTGGTCACGCTTCCCCCTGCCAAGTCATCATGCCACGTCAATCATACGGACTATATGGACTACCACGTGGCACAATCTAATTGTTCCACGGATCGGTCCAAAAAGCCAATAATTGGGTGACACGTGGCAGCCTCTAGTGCTACTACATCATTATGATGATGTCATGTTGATGTCAGCATGTCACATTTCACTTCCCTACTCATGCCATGTGCATTCTATAGATGATGATGTCATCAGTACAGATGTTGACTCATCCCCCACTTACTGGGCTAGGTTGACTAAACTTTGACCATGAATATATTTCAATCTGTAACTCCATTTTATGAGCCATTTGCACCGTTAGAAATATTGCGATGCACTCTTCGCGATCATGCCATTCTCATTGATTTTTGGGAACTTTGAATTTTTTCCCTTTCTATGTCTGTTGGAGCCATTCTAAGTGTTCTGAGTTGCCTCTGTGATTTTTGAGTTGTTCTTATCCTTCTCTGGATCATTTTTAGATCATTCCTTCCCACTAAGAGATTTTGGACCACCAAAATATTTAATCAATCAACAGGTAAGTGAGGGAAGAGTCCCATCACTTTGTCCTTCTCGATCCACTTTTCCTTGCTTGGATGTGTGCCTTTTAAGACTACTTGAAGATAATCAGCATCACCCCTGCGTGAATTCCTCATTCTCCTATCCAGGATGATATCTTCCTGTAGCTCATCCAAGTACTTAGGTGTGAACTCATCAACTGAAGGTATTGAAACTTCCTCATCTTGATCCATGATCATGGGAGGCTCAAAAAGTTTCAAGTTCTCAACGTTCACAACTGAGTAAATCTGCATGTAAGGTGGAAGATTCAGACGAAAATCATTGGTACCACTTTTCTCTAACATAGTGAAGGGTCCATAACAAATGGGCTTGAGTTTATTTCCTTCACTCTTCAATCTCTCCTTCTTGATGTTAAGCCATACCCGGTCTCCAACCTGGAACTGACGATCAACCTTGTGCTTGTCATGTCGAGTTTTATATTGTGCTTGAATTTTCTCCAACTATTCCTTGACTGCCTGGTGTATCTGTTGGATCCTCTGGATGAACTTTCGGGCTCTATCCTTTTTTTTTTCTTCATTCTTATCAGTATCTCTCCCATACATCAAATCCAAAGGAACCTTTATTAGGTACCCAAAACATGTCTCAAAATGTGAACTTTGAGTGGATGAATGTAAAGCTCAGTTGTACACATGGTGTACATAGGGTATTTGTTCATCCCATAACTTGGGATGCTTGTTGCAGTAGCCTCGAATCAAAAGTACCATTGTTCATTTTATTGCCTTTGTATGTTCGTCGGTCTGTGGATGGAAAGCAGTGCTCCTCTTCAATTTGGTGTCCATCATTCTCCATGAGCTATTCCAAAATTCCCCAAGGAATCGATTATCTCGATATGATATGATGGATGTGGGTAATCCAAAGTGAACACAAACATACTAAAAGAAGAGATTAGTAGTTTGCTCAGCAATGATCTTATTTTTGCATGGCATCAATATACACATCTTATTGAACCTATCCACTATGACATACAAATAATCATGACCCCCTTTGGTCATTGGTAAACCCCCTACAAAATCCATGGAGACACTTTCCCATGGATGGGATGGAATAGGAAGTGGTGAGTATAGACCTAGTTTTCTATTAGTGGGCTTACAAGTAGAACACATCACACACCCCTTTACATATTTAGTTACAATTTCTTTCATTTGAGGCCAATAACAAAACCTCTACAAATGAGCCATAGTTTTTCCTACCCAAAAATTCTCAGACACAAGATAAGTGTGAGCTTCTCGTATTACATGGACTCCTTCACTTGTAGGAATACATATCTTTCCAATATGGTAGAGTATTTTTCTCTGCAGACAATAGTTCTCTACCTATGCACCAAGGGTTAGCTTTGCATATACTTCCTTAAAATCTTCATCGATGGCATATTGTTCTACATAGATATCATGAGATAAATAAGTATTCTTCAAAACAACAGAAGAAGCAATAGGAGGTTTAGAAACCATATCAGCTACCTTATTACTTGTACCCTTTTTGTTCTTGATTACCAAATGAAATTGTTGTAGAAAACCCATCCACTTGTAGTGTCAAGATTGTTGAAACTTGGTTTGTTCTTGAATATATTGTAAGGGATGGTGATTTGTATGTATGATTGTTTCCTTCCCTAACAATTAGTGCTTCCATTTCTTTATGCTCTGGACTAATGCATACAAATATTTATCATATTTAGGATAGTTAACAACAACTTGGTTAAAAGTTTCAGAGTGTTAATAGATAGGCTTACAATATTGCATCAATACTTCACCCATGGAATATTTGTTGTCATATGTCTCGATCTCAAAAGTCTATTGAATATTTGGCAGTGCTAATATTGGTGGGGTGATGATCTTCTCCTTCAAAATATTGAAAGATTTTTTTTGCTTTCCTTCCCACTGAAAAGTGTTCTCCACATTGGTCAAGGCATGCAAATGTTTTTCTATAAAGGATAAGTTGGGGATGAATATCCTCCAATATAGGATTGAACCTAATAAGCTTCGGACTTTGGTTACACTTTTTGGCTTAGGCCATTTTACAATTACATCAATTTTGGAAGGATCAATTTTCAATTGTCCTCCTCCTACAATATGACCTAAGTACACAAATGCAGTCTTGCCAAATTCACATTTAGACAATTTTACATATAGATTTTCCCTTTGAAAAGTATCCAATAATGTCTTTACATGCATCATATGTTCATCCCAAGTCCCGCTAAAAAGAAGAATTTCATCTAAATATACAATCACAAAGACATCTAGGAAAGGCCTGAATACATAATTCATCACACGCATGAAAGTTGTCAGAGCATTACAAATCTCAAATGGAATAACTAACCACTCAAACAATCCATGTTTGGTTTTAAAGGAATTTTTCCATGCATTGTGTTCTATGACTCTGATTTGATGATATCCACGGCACAAATCCAACTTAGTGAAATAAACAGCATTCTTCAATTGATCAAGTAAATCATCTATATGAGGAAGAAAGAATTGATTTTTCACCGTGATTTTATTTAACACCCGGTAATCGACACACATATTCCATGTGCCATCCTTCTTTGGCACCATCATGATCAGAGAACCACAAGGAGATGAACTGGACCTAATGACCCTTTGATCCAATAAGTCATGTACCTGCTTCTTGATATCTATCATCTCCACAACTGACATCCTGTACATGCCCACATTAGGAAGAGGAGAATCATGTTGAAGATGTATCTCATGTTGGATTTCCCTCTCAGGAGGTAATCCATATGGTTCCTGAAAAATATCATCATACTTAGAAACAATATCAATTAATTCCTTTTTATGAGATGGATCACACCCTTGGAAAGCGTCGAATGTCCCGACATCTTTCTCTCTGACGACCATGAGCACATATCTCTTATTAGTGTTTATGAGTCTTTTCATTTTCCTTGCACTAACAAGTTTTGTTATTACCCTCATGTTGTGAGCTCTAAGAATATATTACAATCCCCCCTTAGTAAGGTGGTATTTGTTCTCATGACAAAATAAGACTGCTTTTCTATCATAAAGATAAGGACTTCCCAACAGTATGCCACATATATCAAGTGGTACAACATCCAAATCCACATCATCAATCAACTTTGAAGCAATAGCAAATCTGATTCTACATTTTTTGGTGACATTAAGTTTTTCTTTATCGCATACCAAACCAAGAGGATAAGGTTTCGGATGTGGTTTCATTTCAAGGCCCATCTTCTTGACAAGTGCTTCAAATATTAAGTTTACTTGAGAACCCGGATCAAATAATGTATCTATCTTAATATGTTTAGATACAACTCTTATATAAAATAACTTATTCCTCTTTTGTTCATCAACATGAGATTCATTATTGGAAAGAGAACTAGCATGAAGATAATCGTTACTTTGTACTCCAACCGTTGTGATATTTCCTTCATCTCCTGAATCAGAACCAAGATCTTGTTGCACTATAGCAACGGTCTTTGTCTTCCCCTTTCCACCGAACTGTTTCAGTTTCTTTTCTGGATACAATTTCCAACAGTGTTCTTCGTCATGACCACTCTTCTTGCAATGAGTGAAAGATGGTTTTCCTCCTTCTCTCATTACTATAGAGATCTTCTTGTCCTTCATTTTAAACTTCTTAAAAGTATTTTGTGGGAAATTGGAAGGTTTCTTTGTGGGATCTTCTTGGACATGTTTCCCCCTGTTCTCAAGGTGAGTGGCTTGCTCACAAACTTTGTCAAGACTAGTGGGGTTAAACAAGAGTAACGTATGATTAACATAACTGTGAAGAGTGTCAATATACTTCATTAAATTTTCATAAGAATCCAAAGGAATGTTCAATGCAAGATATTTGTTCCTAAATTCTTTTGTGAAACTTTGTACATTTTGACCTTTACTTTTCCTTAAAGTTTGCCATTCCATCATTGCTTTATGTAAATACCCTAATGGATAAAACTGCTTCCTTATCACTGATTTAAATTATGACCATGAGGAAATAAGATTACAACACTTAATTTTGTCTTGAATCTTTCTCTCCCACCATATGAGAGAGGTTCCTTCCAACCGAAGAGAAGCCAGTTGCACTTTAACTTCCTCTTCATCAATATGTTGGACACAGAAATACACTTCAACCTGTCGGATCCAATTATCTAGATTTTCAGGATTAGCATCTCCATTAAACATAGGTAAAACAAATTTTACATCAAGCTTTAATAAGGGTTTCTTAAAAGAGGCTTTATGTCTAGAACGATGAGAATGATGAGAATGCTCAGAGGAAGAAGAACTAGAATTTGAAGGTGAAGATGGAGGCTCAAGAGGATCTCCTCCAGCCCCTTGGTTTACAAAAGTATCATCATCTTCATGTGCTTCCTTCTTATTCCCTTTATTATTCATACTCTTCTTGTAATGTCCATGCATTCCTTCGACCATTTCTGACATGCGATAAAATAACATGTGAAACTTTTTCTCTTGTTCATCACGCTTGTCATCTTCTGCCATTTTCTTCCTTCGGGATGCACGGCCAACTTCGGGATTGAAAGTATTAAGAGTTCCTTGACCCTGCTTATTCTTGGCCCTATTAATCATTCACACTCAACAATTCAAGTCAAAGACGATTGCTCTGATACCAACATGATCTGGGATATTTTCATCGCGGCTTATAAATAATTGCATTAAATGAGCATAAATTAAAGTGCACCATTAAAGAAGGGAAAACTCAAAAATGGAGAGACATAAGCATCATATCTGAACACAAAAACTTGATAACGGAGTTCTTCCCTGGTGGACTACGTCTTCGGGTCCTTCTCTCAAATGGGTAGGCTCTTTCATTAACTCAGCAAAAGAATTTGGCAAAATACATAAGTATACCTCATTCTGAAATCAAGCTATAGAAATAATTCTCAGATCAGAAAATAGACAGCACCATTGAATTCATGGCGTCGAATTACCCAAAAATGATTGTCTCCATGCCTCCATCCGACTCTGGCACTCCCAGGCCCAAGAAGAATTTTGTCTCGGTTTTTGTGCCCTCTGCAACCTGCAATAATGACTGTACCTCCCTCGAAAAACATGCCCGACAGGTCGTACAGTCCATGCCTCCTCCTCCGTTGCTAGGAAGAATACACCTTTTTAATAAAAAATGTGGGCAATATGTACCAAGTGGTACTCGCGGCTTAGTGGTTATGGGATGACGTATTAAGGCGTAGGAAAAGGCAGAGGTTCCGAGGTCGATCTCCACGGACTCCACTTTTCATTTATTTTTTATATGGGTTATATAATATATGTATCTTCTCCACTAAATTTATCGGTGTTGCTAAAATTTCCTCCAACGAGATATGACTATGTCTATAGTTGGCGTGGTCCGCCAGATTTGGCGAACCCGCCAACTAATTTTTATTTCAAAATTCGTTCACAAGTTGTCCTTGTGCATTTCCCACCTCCCACGTGGCAGCCCCTGATTGGGCCACATGGTGGCCTCTCATTAGGCCATGCTTCCCCCTACCACATCATCTCTCCATGTCAGCATGCCACATCAGCTGTACCGACTGTACAAACTACAACATGGCATGATCCGATTGGTCCACAGATCAGTCCAAAAAGTCAATAATCGGGTGACACGTGGCAGACTCTGGTGTTGCCATGTCATCATGATGATGTCAGCATGCCACGTGTCACTTCCCTAATCCTACCACATGAATTGTACAAATGATGATGTCATTTGTATGGATGATGATGTCAGCAGTACGGATGTTGACTCATCCCTTGCTAACTGGGCTAGGTTGACAAAACTTTGACCGTAAATATCTTTCAATCCATAACTCTATTTGACAAGTTGTTTGCGTTGTTAGAAATCTTGTGAAACGTTCTTCGCGATGATGCCATTTTTACTAAGTTTTGGTAAATTTGGATTTTTTCTCTTTCTCTATCTATTGGAGCCACTCTGAGAATTTTGAGTTGCCTCTATGAGTTCTGAGTTGTTCTTATCCTTATCTAGATACTTTTTGGATCAGTAGGATCTTAGGGGTAGGCATCCAAATAACCCCATGTTATCTGCTTCTCACATTTTCAAACATTAGAAGTTGAGAAATATGGAACTTTTAAATCCTCCAAGTCAAGTGTTCATACACCATAAGGCAGGGATATACCTGTGAAGGATCAAAGGCCAAGGTCCGGTTGTTTTGCGCATCCCTCCTTGAGTCACCCAACTCTTGGAAGGGCATCCAGCTCGTGACCCATTTCTGAGGCTGAAAATCTAAATGTCGCACTTTGACCGAGGTACCTAGTGACCAAACTTAGGACAGCTACCCAGGTGGAAATTGTGGGTTGCAATTGCACCTTGATTAGATTTTGTGTGGCTATTCGGAAATGTCACCAGCTCTTTCAGGATATTCACCCTCTACCCCTCATTATAAATTATTATTTCAACCTTCATTAGTTCCTCTTCCAGTGGCTTCGGACTCCATTGTTGCATGCTTTTGGAAGGCCCAGTGCTATTTGAGAGGAAGGATGATATTTCTTTTAGGACATGAGAATTTGTGTTTATTTGTTTCCCCATGCAGACAAAATCCACCTATCCACATTTTTTCTTATTTACAGTTGATTTATGTATGATGCTCATTTGATTACATGAAATTGTGAGTTACACTATCTTGTGAAGGTACAACAATATTCAAATATCTTGTTCATTTATTTTTCTCTTAACACCATCTGCACACATTCACTTTTCTAGTCGGACACCATAGGGGAACCACAGAATCCATGTCATTCCAGACACTTGCAGAATCTTCCTCCTATTCTAGGAGGACTCCCTAGTCTTTCCAACTCATCGGCTCAACCATCTCACACCCCCGTGAGTGCTACTATTTTAGGATCAGCTCTACTTGGTTCCACTTTGCTTGGGTCCAATTCCCAAGGCCATCCATCCACTAGTTCTCCTTCACAAGGAGGTAGGGGGAAACAATATTCTCAAGGTAGAAGTACAACCCCACCATATCTCTCTCAAGGGACAGGTCCACTACCTACTCACACGATGGTTGGAACTAATCCTCCACCAAATATCCCTATGCCATACTTGGCAACACTCAACATTCTCGATTTAACCAAACTCGCGAATGATCCCACTTGGCCCAATATGCCTACAAAATTGCCTTCAGACATTCAAAATTTTGAAGGAAAACTAGGGGATGATCCCGCCAACCATATTATGACTTTCCACTTATGGTGCTCTTCAAAAAACATCATGGATGATTCCATCCTCCTAAGGTTGTTTCAATGCACTCTCATTGGTTCCTCAACCAAATGGTATGTGGATGAAAAATCAGAGTCTCATGCGACCTTTGAATCATTGGCCAAGGCCTTTTTTTCCTTTTTTCAACTACCAGTTCGTCATTATACTGGCTTAGAACTTCTCTCAGAGTTCAAACAAACTAATTCCATCCATATATCTGATCACATCCATGAATGGCATCAGCGTCGTAGTTTGTGTAAAGAGGAAACCACCAAAGAACAACATCTTGATTGGTTTCTCAGATAACTTGTCTCTGTTATTTCCAAGGATGTAGCATCCACCTTTCCTCAGACAGAGGAAGAATCCATCAACAAGGCTCAACAAATTTACCTCATTTATGCTCAATCGGGTTACTTATACACAGTGTTACCTGATGCACCCAGACCCATACCATTGTTTGGCCCTTGGATATGAAAGGAAACAAAGATTAAGGAAGAAATTTGAAGTACAAACTGTGCGGAAGATACATGAACCGAGGAAGGGTCAAAGTGGGAAAAGAAGAAAAAAGAATGAGAGAAGGAAGGAAAATCTAGTTGTTGGAAGAGAAGATCGAGGAAGATAAAGAAGTAAGGAAAATGGATCATGGACAACTCACCAATCAGAAGAAGACATCAACGAGTGCTTTGGAGAACCTTGTGGAAAATAAGGAAAGATAGGATAGTGAATCCATTAAAGAATGGGTCAAGTTGACCTAGGGTTTTGGCACCTAGGGTTTTGGATCTAGGGTTTTGACACCTAGACTCTGCCATGTAATGTATAAATAAAGGTCTAGGAGAGTCGAGAGGGTTGCTCAATAGTTGGTTCGTTGACACTCTGATTGTGGTCATTCATTGTTGAGTGTTGTTGTTGGGAATGATATTGAGTTTGTATTGTGAGATCTTCAGCTCAGTGCAAAGATCAACCCTGCAGTTGGGTGCACAGGGAGGGATTAGAGAAAGAGGGAGAGATCTGCAAGCTAAGTACGTAGATAGAACTGTATGTTTTCATATAATATATCAAGAAACACAGTTTTGTGGACGTATCCCTATGGAGAGGGTGAACCATGTATATCTTGTTGTTCTTTGTGATTGGTTTTGTGTTATTTTCCATCTGTTATACTTTTATTGCATTGTTGTCTTAGATCTGAGATATAACTTGCGTAGTAGGCCTAAGTGAGATAAATAATCACTAGATTGTTGTGTGTTGTTGTCCTGGATCCACTTTGCATTTCCTCTGGTTGTAGACACCTGTGTCCTGCAACCCCCTATTCTTACTTCGGGTGAGACTACATCTGCTTCGCAGGTGTTGCCGAAAGGGCCAGTAGTTAGGGTTTTTTAGTGCGTTGTAAGAGTTGAACCCTAGGCCTGCCCCTGTGCCAACAAATGGTTCTGTTGCTGGGACCGAGATATTTTTTAGGGAATGTCATGGTGGTTCCCATCGAAGACAGAAATTCAGGAGTGGATATAAGAACAAGAGAAGGACTTCATTGAAGCCCAGAACAAGAATCCCAGTGTTAGTACAGAAGACTGGTTGGGAAGGTACATCTTCACCGACATACACAAGATTTTATTTGGAGGAATTCATAAAGAGTTATACGAGTCGCTAGCCAGATTAGCAAATACCCAGTTTGAGATCAAATCTAGACCACCTGTAGTTTGGACAGCAGTGTTGATCAAGAAGGTCAAGATATTTGATAACGTTGTGTCTAGGGTCGTGGATCTTTGGTTTGATAGCACTGTTGGAAGGTACATTATTGAGTTTTCCATTGACAGAGTTGAATCATATAGCCAAGTAGAGAGGTACTTCTTTAAGAGACCCAGAGAAAAGTTCCTACACTTCTTAAAGTTGAGGATTGAGATGATATTGCATGAGAATGATATCCTGAAGACATAGTGAAGCTAATGTTCAAGAATTCAGACAGCGACAGTGATACAAAGGTTGGATACACACACAGTGGGATACCATTCATAGAGGTTCCTCTTGCGAACCTATTTAAGAAAAAATATGGAGATGAAGGATTCTACAGTGGAGAAGAAGCAAATCTAACAGACAAAGAGAATTCAGAATCCGCAAGAATAGAGGAAGTACATACTAAAGAAATTCACCGAGGAGAACCAGAAATTTCAGGAATTGCACCTATTGTCGAAGTAAGTAATATTATTCCTCTTGTTGTTTTAGAAGCATTAAGTAACCAGAGTAACCAGAGTAATCAGAGTAGTCAGAGAAATCAGAGTATTGTTACAAGTATTTTAGTACATACTCAGTTAAGAATCCAAGGAAGATCTATGGCAGATGAAATGAGGTTACCAATATTTAGAGGAGATGGATCTAAAGATCATGATTAGCACTAGTTCTTATGCGAAGATGTATGGAGTATCAAGAAAGTCACTGACGAATTTGTTAAGAGAACTCAGTTTAGTAATACCTTGAGGGATCGCACTCTGAATTGGTATATGAAGTTTTTTTCAGGACCTGGACAGCCTAAATCGTTGAATGTTATCAAGACTGCATTGAGTGAAGAATTCAAGAAACCTAAGTCGGAGTCACAATGCATTATAGAGCTGAAAGAAATCAAGAAGAAGGTCACTAAACCTATTTGGGATTTTGATCAGAGGTTTAAGACTTTGACAGGGTTGAGTTTTCATATTCCAGATGAACAGAATAAAGAATGGTTCATTGTTGCTCTCTTTCCACATATTAGATTCCCTCTAATGCAACAGAAGGTTGCTTCGCAATCTAAAGCATTGGAGATCACTATGAAACTAGAAGCAACCCCTGTGGGAGAATCCATCCCAGGTATGAGTAAAATTTTGAATCAACTAACCATTTTATCTTTATAGGTCAAAGATATGAAGAAAGACAAAGGAAAAGAGAAAAGATAAGATATATGGTGTATCATATGTAAATCAGAGGGTCGTGACAAGGAGCATTGTCCCCTATTTCATGAATAGTTTGCCTCTGGAGCACCTATTCCTTTGAAGCAGACTACTATACCCTGATGCGAGGTATGTAGAACTAGATATCTCCATGGTGAATGTTATTATATGCAAAAATATGTCTAGACACCTACCAATCTTTACTGCACATTCTGCAAGTCTGTCGGACATGATGAGAAGGGTTGTAGGGATTATGATTTGATGCATTAAATATCAAGGGACACATATAGAATTCAAGGATAAACTCAGCAAGAAGGAAATAATGCGCAGTTCAACTCCCCAGGAAGAGGAAACTTCAACCCTCGTGGTGGATTCATAGGAAGAGGATGAGGAGGTATGGGTCAAGGTAGAGGACATATCATATGTTATAACTATGAATAGCTAGGAAACTTGGCAAGGGATTGTCATAACCCTTTTACCACTTTCAACTATTGTAACTCATTTGATAATTTCATCGAATATTGTACAGTATTGTTGGCCAAAATCCAGGAGAGACAAGGAGGAAACCAGCAAGTACAGTTAATATCAGCAAAACCTCGCATTGAAGACCCTAGAGTCATTGTTATTACTAGAGGAGGTGTTGTTACAGGAGAAGATGGAGTGACTCCACCAAAGACTACAGAAGGATCAAGGATCAGAAGATATGCAGATAAGGCACAGTTATTTGATCCAAGGAGAGAGAGGCATAACTTTGAGGATGAAAGGAAAGAATTTGTATAAGGACAAGCTTCTTCATCTAAGGCACAACCAGAAGTAAGGGAATGTGGAATTCCACTGGCATTTGATGAGTCTACTAAGCAAGGAAAAGAGGTAAGAAATATTATGGAATTCTTATGTACTTGCATTAATTTGATTAAGGATGAAAGAGTTGTACAAGAGCTCTAATACTTGATAAGACATTATGAGATAGGAAGGGTAGATCCTCTGCTTAATAAAGGCGTACATCAGGTATCTAGAAAGAGAAGGACTATTATAACCCTAATTTGCACCAGACATGCTTTCATGGCATCAGGCCACCTCATTTTCCATTTTTTCCAAGCCACTATTGAACAGCTCTTCTTAAAAACACCCTTTTTAAGGCACATGCACCCTGCTCCACTATTGCACGCATGTATACGCTAGTTGTCCCACTACAACCTGCGTATACCTACAAAAGCACAAAAAATGGAAAGTTGTAGATGAAACTCACAGTTTTGGGTAAGTTACCTAAACCGTTTGACCACCCATAGCTGGTCACTCGACCAAATATCTAGCCCTTTATAGCTTATAAAAGAAGGGGTAGGGGTCCCATTTGAAGGAGGAAAATAATTGTAAAGAAATTCTACCCAATTTCGCATTCCCTTTGTCCCAACCTTTTGCAACTAGTGTGTGAAGAGAAGCATATACAAAATCATTTGGAGCATAGTTGAAGAGGAGCTGAGGACCAGATTCGAGGAGCAGTGGTTGATCTCACTATTGTAAGGTTACTCTTGTGAAATTAATAAAAAGAAGTATTTTTCCCGTCCCGCCATATGAGATTGTCAATATTTAAATTTGATGATATTTTGATATGATCTCTAACCCATTAGTTCATGGATCATATGCATGCAGAGTTATTTGTTTGTCTTTGCGTGAATGCAGGTCAGCATTGGGAGGATATTTGCAGTCAAGGAGCAACCAAACGTTAAAGGATCGACATCAAACACGGAAACTAAGGTACAGTAACTTAATCTTTTAACCTTACATTTGCATATGAATAATGGGGTTTATGATTGGGATGTTGGTAAAAAGTAGGATACTTTAGGTCATTTATGCATGCATTACAGAACCCTTAATGCTAGTCTGTAGGGGGATTTCCCACCCACAACAAAATTGGCAACCATACTGGGGATATCTCTAGGGTTTTTGGGGATACTTTTTGGGTGTTTTAAATTGGTTTTATTACCTTTTTTCTGAGTTTCTGCAAGAGTCTGAGCTAGTAGGGATTCTGGTCTTCCATACCAGTACTCCCTGCTTTCATTGCTTGACTATTTTTTCTTTTTCGGGAAGTCATAGAGGTATACGCGGCCTGTACAATGCCTGGATGTGTATATACATGCCCTACCTTTATACAACCCGCGTACATATGTTGATTGATGAAGTGTTAGCTGCGTGCCTCAGTTCAGAAAAAAAAAAAATTAGAGAGGCAGTCATCCTCTTCCCTGTCAGAAGTGATCCTTCTCAGGGGTTTTCTGGATCTAGTTCTAGTCTTTGTTGTTGTAGTCTGTAGTTTAAGTATAACCTCATATTATCTTTTCTTTATTGAATTTTCCTTTCATTTTCATTATAAAAGTAAGTTCTTGTGTCTTTAAGGGATTCTGGTTTTCAATACCAGTACTCCCTTCCTATGCTTGACTGCTTGTTTTTCATTTTTTTTTAGGAGTTGTAGAGGTGCACGTGCCTTGTAGTGGGACTACACATGTTCATATGCATCCTAACCTTGCACATCCCACGTACATACGTTGGTTGTTGAACTGTCAGTAGCATACCTATTGAGAAAAAAAAAATTAAAGAATAGGCAGTCATCCTCTTCCCTGTCAGAAGTCATACTTCTCAAGGGTTTTCTTGACCTAGTCCTGGTCTCTGTTATAGCATTATGTAGCCTGGGTTTGACATCAGTTTTTCTTATCTTTTTCAAAAGATTTCTTTTGTTTCCTAGCTTTTTTAACTTATTTTTAGCTTGAAATTTTAAGAAAAATGAGTTGCATTCATCAGTCTCTTTTAGAATCTTTTGTTATTTTTGCTTTGATTGGAAGAAAATATAAAAAAAAAACTTAGGTTGTTAGATCTCTTTCTTTCTTGGCATTTTCTTTGCATTTTTAGTTGAAAAATAAAAAGAAATTAGCATAGCATTGTGTTTTCTTCTAATTTTAAAATCATTTCAAAAGAAAATAAGAAATATAATCGTTCTTTTCTAGTGTTCTTATCATTTCTTTTTTCTGCAAGAGTCTTAACAACAGCAGTTGCACTACCACACCTTTTGAGTAAATCAGGCCTTAAAAATAACGCTAATTAAAAATAACTAGACTTTTATGTTTGTAGGGTCCATCAACTAATTTAGGGTTAGGGCCTTGAATCAGGTTGGAGAGGAAACTCTTCAAGGCCGTTAAATCAAACATTGGAGTCTATGTTAGGGAGTGTAGAAGTCCAGTAATATGGAAATTATCTGGGACCCCCCTCTAACATAGGGGCTAAACACAAGTTCGCGTGCAGAAAGGTAGCGGAGATAACCCCTCCAAAACCAGACCAAGCTTAGTAGGGAACGCATATAGAGGACTTGTATTGGGATTTTGTTGATCGCATTTTCCACAGAGCTTTGTGGGTCTTGAATCCATTTGAGGTCCTCGGTCGTATTCCAGAACACTTTATTTTGATACCCTTGATAGGTTTTAGGCTTGATATCCTGCTCATTGTGGTCGACCCGACTGTCAACTGTACCCGCCTGGTGATTCTTCACAAGCTGGCAACCTAGTTGCCTTTATTTTAGGGACTTACACAGGTAACTGTGGGGGTATACCACAGTACCTAGGGTAGACATTAGGCCATGCTTTGCAAATTATACCTGAAGAGTGCTTCTGTATTCGAGTTTCACTTGCACCGGTAAGTTGCTCTAGTGTTGGCTGGTGTAATTATTCTTCCAACTAGTTAGTCGTTTGCTTGATTTTCCTTTAGGAATTTTTTAGTGTGTGCTTTGTGCTCCTTAGTTTTTCATAGTGAGTTAGTCAGTCATGGATTTGGGTGTCTGACCTAGGGTGGTAGACTGAACACTCTTTCTATCGTGAGGACTTTCAGTCTTCCGCTTAAGAAAGTGGAGCCGCCTCTTTATAGGCATTGTTTTGATAACACTGGTTTTCCATAGTCAGTGTGTGAGACTTTTACGAATTTGAACGATCCCGCAAGGGGAGAACCTATGCATAAGATATTCATGGCTAAATTTCCCAACCATACCAACCAAGGAACCCCTTCGCAAGGGGATTCTTGTGCTTTTTCCTTCTTCGGAAATGTTGGTGTCCCTTTGATGGCCACTTTGTACATTCCTGGGTTGAATGTGGGATTGCCGGTTTGGTTGGGTACCATTCCAAATGTCCCAAATGCTCTTGATGCTTCCCTGCTAAGTAGTTTATGTCATGGGGAAAATGTTGATGTTCCTTCGTCAGCAAAGTCTTATACTCCTCCTTCTCCCGCATCTGGTGAAAGTATAGTTACTAGTAACCAAAAGTCTAAACGAAGTAGAAAGAGGAATAATAGGAAGAATAAATCACCAAACTCTACAAGTCATGTTGGAGATAGGTCGACAACCTCTGCAAGTCATGTTGAAGACTAGCACCTAGCCTCTACAATTCATGTTGAGGGAAAGCACCCAACCTCTACAAGTCATGTTGGAGATGTGCAACCAGCCACTTCCAGTCATGTTGGGGGCATTGATTCTATTGAGAAACCTAGACGGATAGGATGTAAGCCTAAGTTCCCTTGTAAGCTTTGTAAGGGAGATCACCTTACTCATTTGTGCCCTAGAATTCCAAAGGTACAAAGTTTATGGTCCCTGTATGCAAGCTCTTTTGATTCTGAGTCTTCTGAGGTTTCCTCACAGCCTATTCAGCTATTGGTTGAGAAAGTGGTCATGCCAATGCAATCATTGGTTGATCCCACTCCTCTTTTGGGGGGTGAGGTGCCTTTAGACCATGTAGTCTCATAGTGTATCCATCCATTGGTTGCAAAATTGGTCATGCCGATGAAATCATCGATTGATCCCACTCCTCTTTTGGGGGTGAGGTGCCTTTAGACCATGTAGCCTCACAGCCTATTCATCCATTAGTTTCGAAAGTGGTCATGCCGATGCAGTCATCGGATGATCCCACTCTTCTTTTGGGGAGTGACATGTCTACCGACTATGTTTTTAGCATTTCTGGTTTAGTATTTTCAGAACAAGGGGGCATTCCACTCATTCCGATAACACCCCTTCCAAGCCCTAGGATGGTTTCCTTTGATTGGAATGACCTTGTTGAGCCTCGTCTTCCTTCCTCCGCACCCTTTCAAATAAGGTTTGAAGTTAATTCAACAAACATTTTGTCGATGTATTGTGGATGAAGGAGCCTCTGCAAGTATTTTATCCTCCTCGGTTTGGAAGTCTTGGGTTCTCCCAAGCTTGTGTCTGCTTCACATGAGTTGTTGGCTTTTGACATATGTCCTAGTGAATATTTGGGGGTTCTTCCTTAGTTTCCTATCTCTTTAGGTGGGAATATTGTCTGTGTTGATGTTATAGTGGTGCAAGGCCAATTAGATTTCAATATGCTTCTTGGGTGGGATTATGTATATGTTATGAACGATGTGGTATCTATGCTCTTCCAGGTGATTCATTTCCCTCACAATGGAAGCATTATCACTATTTTCCAGCTGGCATCTGATAATCACCATCCTAATTCAGCGTTAGTTTAGTCTTCCCCTTTATATGTTCCTAGTGTTCGTGTAGACTCCACCCTGCCACAAGTTAATTATGTGGTGTCTTATCTTTGGTGTTCAATTTCTTCTGAGCAGGAACCTGTGCAATCATGTTTTCCTTCTCGAGACTCAGAATTAGCAATTGATCCATTGGTTATCCAATGGGAGCATGGGAGCCCTTGCTTCCCCCTCTTGATCAAAGTGGGCTTGAGTATCCTTCTAATTCTGATCTCGTTGTTTGTAAATCCTCTATCCCTCATGCTTGTGAATCTTCCCTGATAGACTCTGCCAGTCCTAGACAGAACCTCCATCATCATATGGAGTGTGGTCAGTTTACTTCACCCTTTGGGACTATCAACCCTCGTTTGCGTGATTTCTCGGATTTTGAATTTCCTTCAGATGAGGCTATCCTTGAAGACATGACTATAGTTTCTATACTGCGAGAGGACTTACATCGTGGTTTGTGTTTTCTTCCCTTTTGTGAGACTTTCCAAGTTGACTATCGAAGAGACTCTTGGTCTGAGCCTAGCAGCGGGCTCTATCTGAACCAGCTTCATACATGAGTCATAGCCCACACTGGTCTTCTTTTAATCCCTTTTCAGACCCTCTAAAAATGAAAATATTGTTGAGTGATCTTGTTGACCTTCACGCTCGCTAAATTGAAATTTGAAGGCACGTCTGTCCGGCGGTAGTTTACCCCTTTTTTGGTCTAGATGGTTAATTGTACGAACAAAGGTATACTCTAGGAGCCTTGGTTCTCTAGAATAGTATTATCAGGTATAATTTTACCCCTTTTTCGAGTTTGAGAGACTAAATTTACAAAAAAGGAACCCCCACAGAGTCCATAGTTAAGCACTTTTCAAACTCCTTAAAATTGAAAATATCGTCAAGTGACCTTGTTCCTTTACACTCATTAAAATGGTCCAGAAGAACATCCCATATAGAGTCCATAGTTAATCTCTTTTCAGATTCCCTAAAATTGAAAATATCGTCGAGTGACCTTGTTCCTTCACACTCGTTAAAATGGTCCAGAAGAAAATCTCATACGGAGTCCATAGTTAATTTTTTTTCAGACTCCTTAAATATGAAAAAAATTCCAAGTGATCTTGTCTTTATCACACTCGTTAAAATGGTTTTGAATAGACGTATTTTCGGTGCTAGTTTACCCCTTTTTTGAACCGACTAGACTACCTTCGAAAAAGGTACCCCAATGGAGTCTCCTTTTACATTTTTTCAGACTCTCTAAATATGAAAAACTGTCGAGCTTACCTTCTCTGGGCTCGTTAAAATTACATTGAAGGACGTTACCATTGTGTGTCTTATTAATTGTGTTTGCATACCTGCGTCTTTGGCCTAATTCCGTCTCCATGTTACTCTCAACTGAACCATCTGAAGCATGCCTTATATGCAAGCCCTGTATCTCTTTTCCTCTGCGTCTTGACACCTTGGTCCACGGAGGATTTTTCCCGAGTGTCCTTTTCCTGCATATGTCCCTTTTCTTTGAGCATCCATGTGTTCCTTGTGCTTTGAACTAGTATGTCTGCGACACTCGATCCTCCCTTGCAACGTAGCATTCTTTTATTCTTTTTCAAGCTTTTCAAAATTATTGAAAAAGACAAAAAAATCAAAGATACCCCAAAAAGAGGAAGGGAAAAGTATTTTCTTTTTTGGCAGCATAATGAGTCACCCTTGGACAAAGCACATACTTTTGTTTGTTCGTCAAGCCCTGGGATTTAATATGACCTTAGAAAGTTGTTTCTCGCTACATAGATTTGTGTACTCCTCTGTTTGGTTATTCTTCCAAACATATGGAGAGTTTGCGTTGCCTCTTGCATCGTGAACTTATGTCAACATGATGATGCCTGAGTCTCATCATTTGTTGTGCTATTGTCCAAGGGAATTTTTTACCAAGCTTGAGTCGCCCCTCTACATTTTGTCTCTTTCCCTCATGCTCGTCCATCATGAAAGCCCAATCAAGTCTTTGTTCAAAATCCATGAAGCCCTCGGCCTAATCATCAAAATCCTCTAGTCCGTTCTTGACAAGTCATCAAAGACCTCTGGGTAGTGAATTCATACACTCATATTACACTCCTACCCGATTTGTGAATATTTTGAAGCTATTGCTCGAGCTCTTAAGGCCTCATCTCTAGCCATCCAGACTTATTCGCTTCTTGAATATGGATATATTTTTTATTTCGAGATGTAGATCCATTGTGTGTTGCTCGCGGCTACACTTTATATAGTTATATGACATGGATCTATAGTGTATTTGATTGGTATCCATGATTTTATTTCATTCCGAGCATGGGTATGTCCGCTTCAGTGAGACAATTGTTATTTTGCAGATGGCACCTCCCAAACTCTGGTCCTTGGGCTCACTTGTTTCGTATGTTGGTGAAGATTGATAATGTATTCCGGCCATCATATTCTCTTATGACCTCACACATTAGGGGGCATCTGTTATAACCCTAATTTACACCAGACATGCTTACTTGGCATTAGGACACCTCATTTTCCATTTTTTCCAAGCCACTACTGAACAGCTCTTCTTAAAAACACCCTTTTTTAAGGCACATGCACCCTGCTCCACTACTGCACGCGTGTATATGTTGGATGTCCCACTACAGCCCGCGTATACCTACAAAAGCACGAAAAATAGAAAGTTGCAAACGGAACTCACAGTTTTGGGTAAGTTACCTAAACCATTTGACCACCCATAGTTGGTCACTCGACCAAATACCTATCCCTTTCTAGCCTATAAAAGAAGGGGTAGGGGTCCCATTTGGAAGGAGGAAAATAATTGTAAAGAAACTCTACCCGATTTTGCATTCCCTTTGTCCCAACCTTTTGCAAATAGTGTGTGAAGAGAAGCATATACAAAAGTAGTTGGAGCACAGTTGAAGAGGAGGCCATGACTAGATTTGAGGAGCAATGGCCGATCTCACTATTGTAAGGTTACTCTTGTGAGATTAATAAAAAGAAGTATTTTTCCCGTCCCGCCATATGAGATTGTCAATATTTAAATTTGATGATATTTTGATAGAATTTCTAACCCATTAGTTCATATATCATATGCATGCGGAGTTCTTTGTTTGTCTTTGCATGAATGTAGGTCAACATTGGGAGGATATTTGTAGTCAAGGATCGACATCAAACATGGAAACTAAGGTACAGTAACTTGATCTTTCAACCTTGCATTTGCATATGAATAATGGGGTTTATGATTGGGATGTTGGTAAAAAGTAGGATACTTTAGGTCATTTATGCATGCATTGCAGAACCCTTAATGTTAGTCCATAGGGGGATTTCCCACCCATAACAAGGACAAACAAGGAATTACACCTTAGTGCTCAAATTGGAGACTATGATGTGGACTATGTGGTCCTTGACTTGGGATCAGAAGTCAATGTGATGACAAAGCAGACTTGGGCACTGATGGGAAAACCTAGACTGATTTACTCTCCTATTAGGCTCGGGATGGCCAATCAGTAGGCTGTGAGCCCCTTTGGAATACTAGAGCATGTTCTTGTAGACATCGATGGGATAAGGACATTTGCATATTTGTAAGTGATTTAAATTGTTGATGATTGTTGTCCTTATCCTGCATTGTTAGGAATTGATTGGGATTTTAACAATTCGACTATTGTTGACCTAAAGAAGAGAAGAATGACCTTTGAGGGTAATGGCCTTAAATTTATCGCACCTCTGGACCCGGATGAAGTCACAGATACACAGAACCTATCAGGGAAGAAGACCGCACATATGAGATAGAGAACATATACAATATGACAGTGAGACAAGGATTGCATTAATCCTACAGTAGAAGGAAATCTCATCTGGCGAAGTGAAAGTGAATGTTCATCAAATTCAGAAGAGGCATTAGAAAATTGGCAAAACAGGATGTATGAAGTTTCCACACGACGATGTGTCAGATTGACCAGAGAAGTTCACTGGATTGGCATCGAAGTAAGTAATCTTCCAACATTTGATGGTTTGAATCACTTAGAGACATTTCTAGCTGAATTTGAGAAAATTGTACCAGTATAATAGAGGATGTTGGCACTAAATGAATCCTTGAAAGCCACACCATCTAGATGGTGGGGAGCACAGAAGAGGAACATCATAGAATGGACACAGTGTCGCACCTTATTGGCAGTGCACTTTTCAGACCAAGTAGAAGGATGTGAAGTTTGTTACACAGGCTAGAGTTGTCCTAAGGACCACATGTGAAGTTGTTAGGAGGCATAGGGAAACATTCCTAAAGAACAGTGGGTGCATAATTTCATTAACACCTCGGATACTATGCCTATCAACTGAAATCTTCATGCAGAACTATGCCTCATCACTACAAACTCGTATGGAATGACTCAAAACTTTATATCTACCTTCTTATTTGAAATTCAATACCCTACAGTAGATCAGGCTTTACAAAGTATGAGGAAAAAGTTCTTTTAGGAGGCACATAACCTCCCTTTTACCTGAGAAGGAGATGAATGGATTGTGCCTCTTCAATAGTTATAGGAGTGCTACAATATTAATGTTGATGAGGATGATGACCCTAGAGATGTAAACATTGCATAAACTGAAGGTCACAGAGACATAGAAGGGCCTGGGATTGAATTACCCTTTGTTGGACAACCCATTCAAATCAAGAAAGTTAATATTGGAATAGAGCTAACACCTAAACTAAAAAATGTGGGAGACTATTGGGATGATGCTACTATCAGCAAGATCATAGAACTATTGCATGAATATCAAGACTTGTTTCCAACCAAGTTCACAGACATGAAGGGAATTAAAGTTCCCATGGGAGAAATGAAGATCCCCTTAAGACCAGATGCAAGACCTATCAAGCAGAGACCCTATAGACTGAATCCAAAATATAAGCAGAAAGTTAGGATTGAATTGGATAGAATGTTGGAAGCAGGAATCACAGATCTTGTGGAAGAATCTGAATGGATTATCCCTATGGTGGTCCAAGATAAGAAGACAGGAGAAATCAGAATTTGTGTAGATTTAAGGAAATTGAATGATGCATTCCTACATGACCCCTTCCCTACACCCTTTACTGATGAAATTATAGATAATGTAGGAGGACAGGAGGTCTACTCCTTCGTAGATGGATTCTCAGGTTATCATCAGATCAGAATTGCTAAGGAATATTGAAATAAGACCACATTTGGAATAGAATGGGGTTTGGTTTAGTACACTATGATGCCTTTTGTCTTGAAGAATGCACCAGCCATCTTTTCCAGGGTGGTGGTCGAAGCATTTAAGGACTTCTTACACAAGTTCGTAGAAGCTTATTTTGATGATTGGACTATCTTTAGCTTATTGAAAGACCTTATTGAATGTTTAATATTGATGTTAGATAAATGTAGGCAATGTCAAATTGCCCTGAATTTAAAAAAATGTATTTTCTTTTCACCCTTTGGTGTGTTGCTAGGGCATATTGTGTGTAAGTAAGGATTGTTGGTAGATCCTTCCAAGATTGTCATCATTGTTGATCTACCTCCCCATACTTTGGTCAGACAGTTGTGCATTGCGTTGGGGCACATGTGATACTACAAAAAGTCCATTAAAGGTTATGCACAGATAAAATCACCTATGGAGAAGCTATTAAAGAAAGACAGCAAGTTCCAATGGACAGAAGAATGCCAGCAGAGCTTCGACACACTAAAGAAAAAAATGGTCATTGTGTCAATCTTGGTTTTTCCAGATTGGAGTAAGGAATTCAATGTTCATGTCGATGCCTCATCCATTTCATTGGGAGGAGTTTTAGCATAGCCAGGCTCAGGAGACATTGACCACCCTATAGTCTTTGCTAGCAGGAAGCTTTCTACATCTTAGAGGAACTACACTACGACTAAAAGAGAAGGCTTGGCTATGGTCTATCCTATAGAAATTTAGACATTATTTTCTGGGATGACATTTTAAGATGTTCACTAACCACTCTGCATTAAAATACTTAGTCAACAATCAAGTGTTGGGGGGAAGATATGCATATGGCTACTGCTACTCCAGGAATATGACTTTGAGATTGTGGTTAATCCAGGAAGAATGAATAAAGGACCTGACCACTTATCTAGGTTGGAACATGGAGAGGAACCTATTAGTCTAGAGGATACACTTCCATATGAACAATTGTTGTCCATCAGGAAAGTCAATGATCACTTCACCGAGATAGTTCAGTTCATGTCCATGGGAATGGAACCTTGTGAGTACACAGTTATTCAGAAGAACCAGTTGGTAGTTTATGTTGAAAAATTTCAACTTATAGTTGGACAGTTGTATAAGATGGGACCCGATGAGATCTTGAGAATATGTGTTATGGAGGAAGAAAGACCATTGATTCTGGAAGAAGTGCATGAAGGCATCGCAAGAGGACATTATGCAGGGAAAGAAACAGCGCAGAAGATTCTCAGAGCTAGACTTTGGTGGCCTACTTTACATAAGGATGCTAAGGAATACTACAAAGTTTGTGATGTATGTCAAAGAGTAGGAAATCCTTCTCGAAGAGATGAGATTCCTTTGGCACCAAAATTAACATTGAAATTATTCGAGAAATGGGTCATTGATTTTGTGGGACCTATTAACCCACTAGGAAGGCGCACAGGAGCTAGATATATGATCACTACGATAGAGTATTTGACCAAATGGGAAGAATCAAGAGAAGTTAAGGATTGTAGTGCATCTACAACTGCGCAGTTCATTTTTGAGGATATCATAACAAGGTTTGGATGCCTGAAGATCCTCATGAGTGATCAAGGTACACATTTCATTAACAAAACTATTGAAGCCTTGACTCAGGAATTTGAAGTTCACCATCATACGATTACTCCATACCACCCACATGTGAATGGTATAGTCGAAGATTTCAATAATATCTTGGAGACAACACTCACTAAGATTTGTAGTGTTAGCAGAGATGACTGGGATTTAAGAATTCCAACAGTATTATGGGCCTATAGAACTACTTGCAAAAAGTTAACAACACAGACCCCATTTAAGTTGGCATATGGCTTGGAAGCAATGGTACCTATGGAATACTCGGTTCCTAGTTTAAGAATCATAGCATTTACAGGTATGGATGACACAGGCGTTGTTTAAGACAGGCTTGCATAGTTAGTGGAACTGGAAGAAGACATGTTTATTGCAAGATTTCATCAACAGGTACAGAAAGAAAGAGAAAAGGCTTATCATGACAAACACATCAGGAGAAAAGAATTTAAGCAAGGAGATTTGGTATTGTTATATGACAGCAATTTCATGAAGCATCCAGGGAAGTTCAGGACACATTGGCTAGGACCATTTGAAGTTGCCTATGTTACAGAAGGAGGATTTGTGCAGCTGAAGACCCTGAATGGAGAATCGAAGGAAGGTTTAGTAAATGGGAGCCGGTTGAAATTGTATTATGAAAACCAGCTACCTCGCAGCTCTCAATGAAAACAAAGGAAGAAGTGTCTACGTACCAGGTGCAGTTGAAACTGGGTACCAGACACAGAAAAGACAGTCTGCACGAGGAAGGGAGGGACCAAGCAGAAAGCATAGGTTGCTCTGCGCAGTCTGAAGTCAAAGTAAAACAGAAGGTTCAGTCTTGCAGTGACTCGGGATGAGTCACAGGTGAGTGTTGGGGGCGTGTTGGCCCTTGGATATGAAAGGAAGCGAAGATTAAGGAATAAAGGTGAAGTACAAACTGCGTGGAAGATACATAAACTGAGGAAGGGTCGAAGTGGGAAAAGAAGCAGAAAAGAAGGAGAGAAGGAAGGAAAAGCTAGCCGTTGGAAGAGAAGATCGAGGAAGATAAAGTAGTAAGGAAAATGGATCGTGGACAACTCAGCAAGTGGAATAAGACATCAATGAGTGCTTTGGAGCACCTCATGGAAAAGAAGGAAAGACGGGCTGGAAAAACCCTTAAAGCACGGGTCAAGTTGACCTAGGTTTTTGGCACCTAGGGTTTTGGATCTAGGGTTTTGACACCTAGACTCTACCATGTAATGTATAAATAAATTTTTAGGAGAGTCGAGAGGGATGCTCAATAGTTGGTTCGTTGACACTATGATTTTGGTTGTTCATTGTTGAGTGTTGTTGTTGGGAACGATATTGAGTGTGTATTGTGAGATATTTAGCTAGGTGCGAAGATCAACCCTACAACTGGGTGCGCAGGGAGGGACAAGAGAAAGAGGGAGAGATATGCAAGCTAAGTGTGCAGATAGAACTGTATGTTTTCATATAATAAATCAAGAAACACATTTATGTGGACATAGCCCTAGGGAGAGGGTGAAACACGTATATCTTGTTGTTCTTTTTGATTGGTGTTGTGTTATTTTCCTTCTTTTATATTGTTATTGCATTGTTGTGTTAGAACTGAGATATAACTTGCGTAGTAGGCCTAAGTGAGATAAAGAATAACTAGATTTTTGTGTGTTGTTTTCTTGGATCCACTTTTCATTTCCTCTGGTTGTAGACACATGTGTTCTGCAACGCCCTATTGCTACTTCAGGTGAGATTGCATCTACTTCGCAGGTGTTGTCGAAAGGGACAATAGTCAGGGTTTATTGGTGTGTTGTAAGAGTTGAACCCTGGGTTTTCCCCTGTGCCAACGCCATTTGGCTAGGACAAACCTGGGATCTCCCACGTTGCGGATGGGTTAATTGGTTCCATGACACACCACAACCCTTACATCCAACTGCCATCTATTTATGGTACACCTCAGTATCCACAACCCTATGGAGGGCCATATTATTACCCTTCCCCCACTTACCAATAGCCATATATTGTTTTTCCCCTTCAACCATTGTTGGGACCCCCATCGGTACCCCAAATGCATATGATCCCTCAGTTAAATGTGGGTCCACCCCCAACCCCTACATTTGACCATAACAGTTGTGGAGGTGCTTGAACTTCCTACACGCCATATGGATCGACTCCCCAAACCAATCCATATTTTCCATTTGTTGGTCCTACACAGTTGGTTGCTCCTCCAAAAGGACACCCACATGCCAGCGTTAATTTTTTTCAGCCCTCTCCCATTCAACAGCTTTAGGATTTTGAATAGTTGAATATGGAAAATCTGTCCCATCAGCCGAATAATGACAAAAATAAAGGAAAAAAACGAAACAATAATAACCTGGGACTAGGAGGAAATAACCCACAACAAAACCATCTCACTGGGGGAAACCATAACACCCAAGGGGACAATAACAAAAAATGACAAGGGAAGAACAACAACAATCTCAGGACGAACTTCCCTTGCTTTCTTTGTGGTGAGTATGGACATTATACTCACCATTTTCCCCAAATTTCTGACTTCAAATAGATGAAAGTGTAACACCATGTTTCCCCCATCTTGTAAATATAATTGGACTGGCCAAGAACTATGGAAAACTCATAAATGTGAATATGTGATGTAAATGGACCTTGAGGAAGGGGTCAATGAATGTGAATAACATTTTGAATTTATTGCAGGACTGTTGAGAGGGGATGTACAGAAAAAGAGACCACGATGGCGGTGGAGGGCACCTGGAAAGGTGGCGTTAACTCCCACAGAGAATTAATACCGTATTTGGACTCCACTGGCCCGAAGAACCAAAAGCAGCTCACTGGCCCTGAATTTAATGCCTTGCAGGCTGGCAAGTTGATGGCTTAATGAAGGATGGGGAGGTGAAACACCTATCCGTAGAGTCGTCAGGCCTTATCAGCACGAGGGTAATCATGCCACACGCAACCTCGCAAGAGGATAAGGCATGGGGAAGAAGCGATTGGAGGGGGTAGATGCAAGGGGAACTTTGGCATTACGTAGAGTGAGTGATAGCAGAGAGGAAGGATTGCAACCTTCGCTCCTGGTCACTGGCAGACAGAGAGACGCAGTCTCACAGCATCGTGGTCTCAGCTTGGGGGTGGCTAGTGGTAAATCCGCTGGGAGTCGCTATGCCTATGGTTGGGTGGAAACGAGCACCCCTCTCAGCAGTTGCACTCACTCCTGGTGTTATTTCTAATAAGTGTTTTACATACTGCATCTTGAAATTCATATATTAACATATATGCTCATAGAACCATGAAATTGTGAACGATTACAGTATTAGAATGCCTGTGCAAAGTTTGATAAGAAATGATAGATATATGCTTATAACAAAAAGACCACGCATGGATTATGTTGATAAATGAATTTAATTACGTGTGAGTTGAACCAAGTCATACTTCCAGTCCGTCCTCGGGAATTTGCTTCCCCTTGTCTGTCTCCTAGAATGCCCCGGAATAGATCTCTTCACAGAGACTTTCCCTCCTTGGAAAGGTTCACCAAGAACCTGGAAAAAGGACTTGAACGCGCGAGTCTTAACAACCCTATATGAGGAGGGATGACCCTCTTAAAATCCCGAAGTAGCAACGTAGGGATAAGCATCAATCGACGGATGAGATCCCATCGGAAGATTCCCGGGTCATTCACCACTGTTAGACTAACGAAAGAAGCAATGGCATTACATACCTTGCCCCTTTTCCCTTTATCTTTGTGAATAGTGAGGAAATTGGGATCGTAGACCCCCAAGGTCCATGAGATCATTTGGATCATTGATATTTCCACATCCACGAAGTAGTGGAAGAAGGCGCGAGGTGGGACAGATCTGAGCTGTCAGATCGGTTGGAGAAGGAGACATGGACCATTGGTTTCTACATCTGGGGTGCACCAGAGTAAGCATATAGAAGGGGAAAATCGACAATCGTTGGATCGCATTCTAAAATCCCGTTGGTCATTGGATCAGGTTAAGATGCTCAGAGTTTAGTCTCTGGAGTGTGCGCAGGAGGAACGGATCTAGACCATTAGATCTTGGTCCAATTACCCGTCAACCATCAGATCGGACAGGAGGTGCACGGGGTTTAACCCTTCTCACGCCAGGTAGAAGTCCCGACCGTCATCGGGACATCGGCGCTCGGGAAATCAGAGTTCTCGAGGTCGTGAAAGTCGAGACATTTTAAGTCTCGAAATCCCGAGAATTAATCGGGACCATCCATCTGGAAGAGACGCATGGCAACAATCGGAGCCATCAGGGAAAGTCCCGACAGGAGGTCGTCCATCGGCATTATAGTCATTGGGATATCGAGGATCCTGGTGACAAAAAGTTTGGGAATTTTGGATTCGTGAAGTCCAAAACCCCGACAAGAAGGAGGAAAGCTCCGTTGTGTGGGGGGAAGCTGTCAACATGGCGGTGAATCGGGATTTGAGGGATCGTGAATCCTGAGGACGATTGCATATTGGCATTAAAAACCCATAAGCCCCGATAGTTGGTATGACTGCGGTCATATAGAGGAGTTCATGTGGACCAGAGCATAGCCAGGAGGGATAACACGTAAGGGACCATATCGGTGAATTGGCTCATCGGGAATCACAGAATCGGAATTCCTATTGACAAGAGTTCGGGATTTCCCATGGAGGAAACCCCAGAGTAGATCTGAGCCATCCGATGGACGGGGGCCACGTGTCGATAGATCAACTACATCGGGAAACCGGGGATCGAGGATTCGGGGGTGTCATGATCGAGAGTTTGGATTCTCGCAATGACAAACCCCGATGAATGAACGAGATTCTTTCGGAGGATCTCAAGATCTGTAATGAACATTAGATGTAGCAATGAGACGTCAACTCAAGCCAGGACATGAATATGCTTTAGGATAAGCGGCAAGCCGATCTGGACGGCCAGAGTCCACCCGTCTAGATCTACGGTTGAGTTTCCATTCTGGAGCTCCCTTACTATTCTACCTTTAGCGGTAGGGGGGGGGGGTCCAAAATTGGACGCGCAACTGTCGAACGGTCGATATTAACTCATTGTGATCAACGGTGCTCAAGTGGATTTCGGACCCCCCCTTGTCATTATGCCTTTAAGGGGGGGGTCCGGAATAGTGTGGCATGTGAAGTGGGGCCCCTCTTGTCATGTCGACCACCGAGTCGCATTTACCTCTCTTCCACCTATGTTCCACCTAACCACGTAATGGGGTCGTTTCCCACTGGCGGTTCTCTACCCCTGTTGAGGTTTGTTCCTATTAGCCTTTTGCTGACTCTGTAGGGACTCATCCCCATTGGTCGCTCGCTAGCCCTGTCGGGGTTCGACGGTTTCAGAGTCGAACGTTTAGACATTACTGTAGCACCGAGGTGAAAAATAAAAATAGGCGTTGCATTCAAATTAGACCGTGAACATGACCCACGACCACATGGGAACAGATAAGGAAAGAGAAAGAGCCAGCTTACGCTGGGCCTCCATGGTTTTTAAGGGGTTCAAGTCCAGTAGAAGACCATAAAAATCTGATTTAGGTAGTGGGCATGTTACAAAGTGGTATCAGAGCATGGTTACAACGCTCGGCCTGATTGGGCTCATGAACGAGTTGCGCATAAACTCTGTTAGAAGCACCCCTTTGAGGAGTAACCCCCTAACTTAACTCTCTTGTCCAGGACTAAAAAATTGGAAAATGAGAACCCGACTGTGTATGCGTGTGAAAGAGTTATGAATTTATGCGCAAATTATAAAAAAAAAAAAAAAATGAATTTGAGTCTTGACTTATAACCAGCGTTTGTCTTTTCACTCAAGCGGACGATAAACCGTGGTAATCTACAGATGCAGAGTATGGTGACTCACCAAGAGGTGGGAGAAGGCTCCCACAACAGAGACAGAGAGTCTGACGAAAGAAGAGCAATAGGAACCCCTCCAGACCTAACTGAGACCGTGAGGAGTCTCATGGTTGAATTGCAAAGCTGCAAGGCCGATAATGAAAGGATGATGAAAGAACAAGAAAATCAAACCAAAATTAATACAGTTCTACTACAGAGCTTATCTGA